>JBAMNC010002146.1:0-60568 GCA_037902135.1 Cetoscarus ocellatus | reverse complement strand
TGCAGACGGTAACAGAGGAAAGTAATGACCTAAAAAGTGGATGCTGGAGAGTGAGAGGTACAAGAGGTACAAGGAATCTCTGTATCCATGGACTAAAAGAGAAAGAGGGAGAGGAGGTGAGAGAGATGGTCATTAAAATCCTATCAAAGATCACACCACAGTGGACAGAGAAGAAGACCACATCGTTGATTCTGCACATCGCCTGGGAAACAAAGTCGAGGGGAAAAGCAGACAAATCATGGAGCAGGTCACCGTGAGGCTTCACCCAGATGCACTTTGGAGAGCTTCAAGAACCAAACTACATGTGAGGAGCTGGGGATGTGCTTCTCAGAGGACCTGACCAAAGCTGACAAAGAGGAGAGGGATGCAGTGAGGTCAAAGGTCAAAGAGGCCAGAGCTCGTGGACAAAGAGCCTTTTACAGCGGGCCCATCGGCTTCATCAACAACCACCTGATTCCTGCTCCATAGATGACCCAGGACTGTTCAAGACCAGTACTGCTCTGTTGATGTGAAAATAACTGTTAAATGATGGTTCCTGGTGCAGACTGCTGTCGTCTTTGGACTTAAACTACAAATGCAAATGTACCTTTAATGTGCCTCGGATCATGCTGCACTTAGATATGGATCATTTGGGCTAAGCCAGTATCCAGGTCATTGTAGTTCCATAAAAGGCGTTTCCATTGCAGAAAAAGTACTTAGTGAACCTTTTAGATCCACTCTACATACAGAAATTAAAGTAAGAGTTCATCAACAGTTATTCAGTTCATCACATTCAAAAGAAAGAGTTCTCACTGCAGAAAAGAAGTCAGTAAATGTACCTTTAAGTTCTTACTGCACACACATATGAACAGTAACAGGCAGGGGTGCACCGGGACAAAAGTTCTGGCCTAGACTTTTTGGTCCAGACTGGCCCACTACTGTCTGCGGCAGTTAGCCGTTAGCTTAAACTACCTTAGACTATCGTCTTACATTAAATTATACCACACAGATGTATCATTTAACACTTATATGTGAAAAAAATCAAGAGCGAGCAGAAAACAAACAAAACTAAGAGATAAATAAAAAATAAAGTTCATTTTGGTCTGCCTGAATAATCTGGAGTGACTTCCCTTAAAGAGAAGACAAAGTAAACATTAGAGTCCATCTGAGGAGTTCTCATCAGGGGTTCAAACTCTGTGCATGTGTCCAGTGGTAAATGTGAAATAAACCAGCCTGGTCCTTCATTCATGGCTGACCTCAGTCTGAAAACATGACCTCTGACCTGTGTAAACTTGATAGCACGCACAAAGCTGATCTACTAACAGGGTGCACCGAGGATTGCGTCTGTCAAATGAGCAAAACGTCAAGCGCAATCATTTAGCGTGTTTTAATTCATGAATATGCAGATTGTATGCAGATAATCAGAACATGCAAAATACTGGAAATGTGATCATTGAGCACCCACAATGTGATTGATCAAACCTGAAACTGATTTTGCTCTGTGTTTTTGCGTCTATATTTAGCATGTTTGAAAGGCAGGTGCAAACAGCCACAGAGGGCTGACGAGGGAGAGAGAATCTTATGTGTGCGTGTCAACATGTTTTTGTCAACTGTCATAAACAGTCTTTCAAAAGTGACCCACATTTTCTCCGTCTCTGTTCTTAAATCAAGAGGATGATTTATGTGCAGGAGAATCCTTATTCCACTGCCTTTGTTAATCTAGTCCAGTTAGAGGCAGTAGAGTTCACTAAAACTTCAGAAAAGGTCAGCTCTGCAATTTTATCATTTATTTACTGAGTTATTTTATTTTTTCATGTCTTCTCTAACATGTCAGAATTAGAATAATATTTGGTCATGTCTCCTCACGCTCGGCAGAATGGCTGTTTGTCCAACACCTGTCCAGGAAAGATTATAACCCACACAGCAGACACAAATGCTCATTGGACAGTGACAGTCATGAACAGAGATGATTCTTTTGATTCTTTCCAGCGTTTATGGTGACAATCAGGCATGAAAATCAATCACCTTATGGCAAAATTCACTGTTTTAAAACTAAAATTCGTGGACATGGAGGTATGCCAGAGAGTATCAGTGAACTCTGAACATGTGTGTGAGCCTGAAGCATGTTTTCTAAATGATAAACTCATCCTAAGGTATCCTCCATCACTTATTCTCCTTCAAAGACCAATCTTTGAAGGATCAAGCTCCAAATGCAGTCTATTTGTGCAGTGGCTGTGGGTCGAGGTCCAAAAGTGGGTCACAGGGCTGTTTTCAGTGAACAGTGTAAAAATCAGCACTGAATATATCACTAAATATATCACTAGAAGAATTAGAGCTTGCTGTAAGAGGCATCGTGTCATTGATGCATAACGTTAGCTCACACAGCAGGAGATAAATGTAGATGTAATCATAATTAATTAGATACAATTCACAAGCCTCCAGTGGAAAATTAATTGTTAATGCATTTCATGAGAGAAGTCCCATTTCTTATATAGCATAACGTGACCATGTATAGATAGATACTTTATTATACAGTCATACTGTCTTGTTATTCTGCTTGATTTTCTCTCAAAGTGCATCAGATTGATGCTGTTTGGGCCGAGGGGCATGTAGACAGGTTCGTGTTCAGAGTGGGACAGGAGAGTTTAAGGACTGATGGCCATAACAGGAAAATCTAATGATGCACGAACATGCTGTTAGAGAGGTGGGAAAGCAGAAGATTTCAGATCCATCTCATGTGTTTGTTCAGGTTCTGTTCTGGACTTTCTCTTGTCTCTCATCCTGAATAAACTCACCACACTTCATTTGCTAAAGGCTGCCTCTGCTTTGTTTTGTTCCTGGACTTTTTTCTACACTTTTTGATCGGGGCAATTCTTCATCGATGATTTTAAATATGAAATATTCAACATTTTCTTCCAGGGGAGCATGCCCTCGCACCCCCCTAGAGAGGTCATAGCCTCCTCACTTTTTTTTTTACCCCTGAGCCGTGTTCATGCCTGGACAACAATATGGCCCAAAATAAAGATCTGATGTCAACAGTTAGTGCTCCAGTTACGGAGATGAAAAGCCTTTATCCCACTGATAATATCATTGTGGGGGATTTTAATATGACCCCAGACCAATGGAAGGACAGACGGCCATCAAGATTTGACAAACATTATTTGAACAACATAATAATGGACTTTTGTAACAGTAAATTTAGAGGATACATGGAGAGTTGAAATCCTGAAATGCTGAAATCCTCCTGGTTTAAAGCAGATAGAAGCTGCAAGTCTAGAACTGACTGTTGGCTACTTTCACATAATCCATGAGAAAATGTCTCTGATATATCTTTGGATATTTGACCCTGAACAGATCACAGCTTCATGCACCTGGAGCTGAAAGCAGACAATAATGAAAGACATGACAAAGGATTGTGGAAATTCAACTCTGGTCTGTTAAACAATGAGACTTACTCTCAGAGCATCAGAACCATGATCCAGGACTCTCTCACCAACCCAGAAAGTCAGTCATATGTGAACAAATGTGAATTTTTAAAGTCCAAACTCAGAAGATACTCAAGAACATGTAGTAAGGAGAAAGCTGTGATGAGCAGAAAACAGAGAGAGATTTGGTAGAAGAGCTAAACACACTATTCAATAAAAACAGCCCTCACAGAAGAGGAGGAGCTGAACATCTCAGCCCGTCAAAACAAACTTGATGCTCTTTTTATCTCCAAAGCTAAAGGAGCCTTAAATTTGATTTTGAATGCAATCTGAAGGAATTGAATCAATAATCAAAACTAAAGAAATACATTCTTTAATTCAGAATCCAGACAATCCTCCCACACCCCTAATCAATGGAGTTGATTTTCTTGAGCAAAGATGTTCCAATAAATTCATGAGATCTGTTTAAACTAATGATTTATACCCGGCTCAACTCTGTAGGAATAATATATGAAACATTTTTGATCAAACCACAGCAACAACACTGAGAACTAGATTTTTCAAATATCCACTTCAGCCTGAAACAAAAGAAATCCATCTCAAAATAATGATTCATATTTATCCATCCAGTGAATCTCTAAGATTAAGATTTGACTTTAAAACAATGAATGCACTTTTAGTGAAGAAGACGTTGATACAACAGAGCATCTCTTTGTCTCAGGCTCTCACACCAAACTGTTCTGGAAGCAGTTCATGGAAACAGCAAAACCAACTCAAGATAAAGACACAGACCTGAGAAAAGAAACCTTTCAGAAATTGATTTATGAATTTCTTTCTGATTTTCTCCTCTTTTCTTCTTCTTCTTCTTCTTCTTCTTCTTCTTCTTCTTCTTCTTCTTCTTCTTCTTCTTCTTCTTCTTCTTCTTCTTCTTCTTCTTCTTCTTCTTCTTCTTCTTCTTCTTCTTCTTCTTCTTCTTCTTCTTCTTCTTCTTCTTCTTCTTCTTCTTCTTCTTATTATTATTATTATTATTATTATTATTATTATTATTACTTCTCATCTTTTCTCTCTAAACTCATGCCTGCTTCCATGTAAATGTATGTTGATATAATGTTTTTATATTGAGTAATGTTCCAATAAAGTTATTAATGAATGAATTAAATAAAGATATAAATAAATTTATTAATTGATTAATTAGTAAATCAGTTGAAACTGCACTGAGGCGTGTGAAAGTCAGTCTCCTGGTGTCCTCCATAAAACAAGGACAAACACATGAGCACAATGTGGTGAGATTAGGGAGGCCACCTCTCATGATGAAGATGAAGGACCCCTGTGCTCCTCTAGGCTGAGACCACCAAGGGCCAAAGACCGGGCCCCCGTGGAGATCCAGACAGAATCATGTGTAAAATGGGGGTCATGATGTCATAGTGGGCAGATAACAGCTTGAAAAGTCAATGAGTGGTTTGTGCAGGAATGAAGACGTCCTCCAATCAGTGGAGCAGAAATATTTGATGTAGACATCAGCAGAATGTAGGATTGATTTTCTAGAGTGCAGCATGAAGTTTGTGGTTTTTCATGTGGACAGACAGACCTCCGTCAGCTGAAGCTCTTTTCTTCTTCATCCTTATTTCTTCAGCTTTCAGGCTGTTTAGAGGACTGAAGTTTGAGGCTCTGAACTACAGGGACACAAACATTTGAGTTTTTGTCTTAGTTTGAGTTGATTCTTCAGGATTATCTGAGAGGAGCGGCCAACAAAGGTGTTTTAATGAAGAGAATGGACTTTAATAGGTCAGAATAATCTGCATGAACAGGTTGATGTTTTAATTCAGTGCTCTGTGTCTCACTGTCTGTCAGCAGGATGTTACTCAGCTGTTTGGAGCTCTCAAAAAGGCAGATGAAGCTCCTTTCAACTGGAACTCCTCCAAAAATTCTACATATAATGTCCTGAATGTGATCCAATGACATGAGGCTCAGTTTTTCATGACTGAACGTCTGTATTTGACAACAGAATCCATCTCTCATTCATTTTAGACTCTTGTGTCTCCTGTTTTGTTGTGAACAGACTGAATGAGACATAGAGCTCAATTCTTCTCCACCATAGACCTGGTGTTCTAGATAATTACAGAAACAGTGGATATAGATCTGCATCAACACCGACTGAACTCAGTCTGGTTTCAGCATATTGTACATCCCTACTGACAGCATTGAAGAGAGCACTGAGATAATCCTAAATAATAAAAATGAAGTGTAATGAGTGCTGTGTAACACTGTATTGATCAAATACATAATTAAAGCTTTTGTTATTTTTATTGGACAAAAATGTTTATAAATTTCTGCTCACATTTAATCTGAGAGAATATATCAGCAGACCAAAGTCAAAATACTTGTTTTAGGGGTCGACTCATGTTGATGTTTTAGGGCCCAAGCTGATTATTGGTTGTTTGGGGAGGTGATGACTGATATTTGAAACTGATATTCATTTACAATAATAAAATCTTTGTGTCAACATGTAGAGATTTAAACATCACAAACTGTAACTCAAGACTTTGTTGAATAAAAAAGCTCAGCTGCTTTTTTCAACTTATTTTTTAAACCACTGTAAACAACATTCATCAGGTCTGACGATGTTGTAAGAAATCAGATAGAAAGAGAACTCAGTGACATAAATGAGACCATGAGGACCAGAGATAAAAGATAAAAATATAAAAATATAAAGAATGGAAAATTCAATACAACGATGAAAAGTAATGGGACAAAACAAAAAAAGCATTAAGACCAGAAAAACTATGAAATGATATAAAAATTCATAACACATAGATCTAAGAACATAGAGAAGAGATGAAACAGTAAAAGAGCCAAAACTAGAAAAGCACTCAGAGAGCGAAGACCTCCACCAAACACCTCAGATCATCAGATCCAGAATAGAGCCAGGATCCAGACCAGACTCAGCACAGACATGGAGGTTGTTATCCTGTATGAACACAACAACTTTTGGGAACAACACTTCATATTTTGATTTTATATGAATTATTGAATGTCGTAAAGAGGATTTCCTCTGATAAACTTCAGTGTTTGTTGTGACGTCAATCTGGATCAGATCCAGATGAAATTGACCTTGATGATGGAGACATGGACCCCATATTATTCTGTAAAAGTGGAAGCAAAACAGTTCAGGAATGGCAGAGATATGATTTTTTCAAAAAGTTCTGCCCAATGTTGACCTATGGGATTTTTATGAATTTTGGGGATTTTTTTTTGCATTCAGACAAATATCCAGATCACCACCAAAATGCAATGTATTCTTCCTTGGACCAAACCACACCCCTGTTAAAATTTCTTGTAAATCCATCCAGTAGTTTTTCCCTCAATTTTCTAACAATCAGACAAACGAACAAACAAACAGACAAGCAAACAAACAAACAAACAAACCGGCAAAAACACAATCTCCTCAGTGGAGGTAACAGTAACCTCTAAAAAGAATAAAAGGACAACATGAGCTGAACAGATGAAGCAAATAATGAGCCGAAAGGTAGATGGAAAAACAGCTCAGGACCTGGTGGACATTGCAACTGCCTTTAATGATTATGTTTTGATTCTGTAGACAGTCTAGCACAGACCTTCAACCATTAGGTGCAACAGCTCCCACTCATGCAACTGAATGCTGCTGCACCTATTTTTAATTTTAACACGGTTTCTCAGTCTCACGTTGATATGATGATTGTTAGTCTCTAAAATTCTAAGGCCAAAGATTCATTTGGATTGGATATTTTGCTTCTAAAAACTCTAAAGGACTCTCTTATGTCCCCGTTAACAAACATAATAAACACCTCTATATTGGAAAGAGTTCTCCCAGACTCCCTGAATCACAGTTATTACACCTATCCTTAAATCAGTTAATCCCACCATAACCAGCAAGTACAGATCCATAAGCATTCTCCCAACAGTCACTTAAGTACTGGAAAAGCTGGTGTCAGAGCAAATTATAAAACATTTGAACAACAGTATGTATATCTTAAACCCAATGCAATTTGGCTTCAGAAAACACCACTCCACTGAGACGGCTGTTTGTTTCCTCCTGGAAAATATAAAATCAAAGCTGGATGCATGTGGAGTTGTGGGAGCTGTCTTTATCGATCTGAGAAAAGCATTTGACACTGTCAGTCATCATATTCTGCTGTCCAAACTGTCATATTTTAACTTTTCTGTAAATTTAATAAGATGGTTTGAGTCATACCTCTCATCAAGGACTCAGTGTGTTAGGGTACACCTAAAATCAGTGTCATGCAACAGCAACTTTGGAGTTCCACAAGGGTCAGTTTTGGGCCCATTGCTCTTTAGTATGTTTATCAGAGGTGACTGCGTTGTACCATTTTGAAAAAGTGCCTCTGGTCAAGCAGTGTTCTCATTTCGTCCGTCCAGACCTGAACCAAGTACCAAGCACTATATGTGAACTAACGACTCTGACTTCCTTTTCCTAGCACCTCAGAGCATGGCTGTTGGAAAACCAGATCTGTGATCATAGCTGTGTCTAATTTTGTATTTATGTCTAATGGGCTCAGTATATTGGGGCACCCTCCAAAACTGTCCACTGCTGTGTACATAAATACATCTGTGTATGCCATTTTTGTGAATTAATGCATACATAAGACATCTATGAATGCTTTCTTACTGCAATATCTACTCACACATCTGCATGTGCAACTGTGTGCTATGGGCATCGTGCAATATTATATTTAATCTGGCACTGTCAAGGTATGACCCAGAGATTGTTTGTGGAGGTGGACCCAAAAGCTCAAGTGACCAGGCAGAGTAGATAGTTTAAGTGATTTTAATCAGAAGCTCAGGGATAAAGCAACATGAATTCAACAGTCCAGGTAGCAGTGGTGGGAGCTCGTGGAGACCTGGAAAAAACAGAGGAGACCGAGGGTTAATATCCCTGAAGGGAAAAACATAAGTAACAAGCAGGCAACAAACCAACTATTTACGCCCCTGAACGGGGACAAAGGCTGAAAGCCAGAAACACACGAGGAGTAGAGAAAGAGCAGGACGAGCACAAACCAGGCTAGTGTGTGCAATCCACCCGCGCTGCAGTCATCTGGAGAGGGGAATAAATAGGGGGCGGTGATTAGTGATGATCGGGAACAGGTGAGGAAACTGCAGCGCGCCTGAAGCCCCGCCTCCGCAGGAAGGTGAGTGAGAGGAGCAGAGAGGAGCTGAGAGGGAGGGGGAGAGAGACTGAGAGGAGCTGAGACTCCTCACAGGCACTTTGTAATCCTGGGCAGTAGGGTAATGTGCAATGCAACATGCACTTTGTGTCCCTGTGCAATATTGGGCAACGTGCAATAAAATGGGGACCTGAGCTCCCAGGCAGCTAGCACTGTGCACTTTAGCACAATGACACTTCAGTTAGCACTCCAGCACTTTATAATTCACTGTGTATCATTCCCATGGTCCCTCAACTCTCAGCCTGTTTTTATTTTTGGACTGTATGTCATCTATATTGTTGCTTGTGTTTTAATATGCCAAAGGGAGAGGATGAGATGGCAAACCAGTGCGTGGTTCAGTCAGTTCTCTCAGTTTGAGGAAAACACAAGCTTTTTATACAGAGTGACAAACAGTGATGTGTTACAGACTTTTACCCTTAATCCCACCCCAACGTATGGACCACATAACAAGGGCTCGGTTGCTTCACACATCTGATGATTTATTCAGAGCCTTACATGTCAGAATGGAAAGAAAGTTAAACCTGTCTGGTTTGAAAGCGAGGTCAAACTGCTATTATCGATCAATGGTTAACACAGAGCTGTAGGACTTGAGACAAAGTTTTAAAGAACAGGATTGGCCTTGGTTTTATTTAAATAAATTTTTCATCATAAATTTCATTTCATCTATTTGTTTGAGAAACAGGAAACAAGACAAAAACATTTGATTAAATAACTAGATGAGCTCTAGAGCTCAAACCTCCTCAAAGCATTTCCAACATTGTTGTGTGAGTTATTATCAAACTGTGGAAAATTGCTTCACAACATTAAAAACCCTTAAAAAAAATCCTGTTCCTGCATTCAAATTCATCCAGATATGTTGAGAAATGATTGAGTTGCCTCTCTCACAGACAGACCAACAGACAAACAGACCAACAGACAAGTGGTAACAAAAACATTAGGCAACGTGCACGGTCTAAGATGGCCCCCCTCTGCTGCTAGACGAGATGCCAAAACTTTTGCTCCCAAAGATTTAAATTTACTTTTTTTCCATCTCTGTTAAACCGTTTTTCAACCTGTTCTGTGCTCATAAATGGACCATAACTCACATGGACAAATGCTCTGACAGACTTTATATCATGAATAAGGATGACAAAAACACCCACAGGACTACTTCCAACCCCGTTAATGAAAGTAAAGAGCTCTCAACTCTCCATTTACAAGCCCAGATTCTGACCCAAAACCTCCATGCTGCTCAGAGGTAAGCCATTTTATTTTATTAACTGTCAACGCACTGAGCAGCCAGATCACCTCCATCATGGTAGATAAAAAGACAATGAAAGAAACAATCCTGGACTTACAGTCACGCAGCATGAGGGACAATCTCATTATTATCAGCATCCTTAAAGACCCCCTGAAGACCCAGAAAAATCAGCCAAGGATTCAGTCTTTCACCAGCTTAAACTTCCCTCTGAGACTGTCAACACCATCACATTTCAGCACCTTCACCCAGTGGGCCAAAGAAACATCAACAACAACTGACCACGCCAAATAAACAGCAAACAGATGATGCTTCAAGGAGAGAAGGCCGTCATCTCTGTGGACAAACTTTACATGGATGGACCGTTTTACCACAATGAGAACATGACCCCTGGGCTCCACTAAACACAGTCACCTCAATGACCCTCCTTCCAGGAGGTGATTTTAATACAGCCATTAACCCTTTGATAGACAGAGGCAGTAACTCAAACAGTAAACTCACCTGACAATCCACCCACACTCTCAAACAGTCCATGAGTGATCTGGGTCTTGGTCACAGTTGGTGGCTTCAACATCCACCTGCAGACAGTATTCATTCTTCTCATCAGTCCACACCTCATCTTCACGTACTGACTTCTTCATCACAAGCAACTCAGTCTTATCCAGCATATCAGATTCAATAAAACATCCAATCATCATCAGTGATCATGCTCCTGCTACACTCGCATGGCACCTCAACACTCAGTATAAACCTAACAGCAGATGGCGCTGTAATACGTCCCTTCTCAAAGAGCCAGAATTTGACTGTCTGATCAAAAAAGAGTGGACGTCCTTCCTGTAAATAAATGATTCCTAAAGTCATCTCCATCAATAATCTGGAAAACAGGGGAGGAAGTTTTAAGAGGAATAATTATTTCATAGTCCTTTCTCAACAACAAAACAAAAGGAAAAAAAAAAAGAACAGCAACAGGAAACTGATCTGGAACAAAAAATCAAACACCTTGAAGACATCATTGCAACCAACCCAAATGAAAACATGCAGAATGAATGTAAAAAATCAAAATTAATGAGATAGTAAATAAGAAAACATCATTTTTGACACACGGGGCTCTAATTTCGAAGACCAGGTGCACACCTACGCCGTGCCGACAGGGTGTATCCAGGGCATTTTGCAAGTTTCGTGCACGGTGCAGTCTGGTGCAGCGAGCCACACCCACGCATCCGTCCTTCCCACTGGCGCAAGTGGCAGAGATGAAGAAGAGAAGGAGTGAGTGGGTTTAACACAGCCGAGTGCAATCTTCACCAATGAAGTGAACGCCTCTCCTCGCCTTTAAATGCGCTGCGGGTGAGGCGCAGTGACAGTTTCACCTCGGTGGCGACGAAGGTCAGGAAACGGGAGAGCACAGGGGCCACCGGGCTGCGCATGGTGGCCTCCGATGCGCGTCAGCATGGGAAACACCTCGAGGGACAGATGTAGTCTATTCATGTGTCATAAACAGGAGTACAAAATTAAGTGATAATTACATTTAAACACAGCAGCAGGCTAATCCATTCATCATGCTTGTGATCCACCTGCATTCCTGGTCTGTCATCACCAAATAGCAGAACCTTTGGTGACATATTCTCTCCCAGTATCTCCTCCTCATCCTTCTTGCGATAATGTACTCCATCTTTTTAGATCATGTTAAGAATAAAGATTAAAACAGAGAAATATGGGCAATCACAGGTGAATCCTTAATACACAGAGTGACTTACATTTATTCAGGGAGCGTCTCTCTCTTTTTTCTTTTAGTTTGAATTTCATGAGATGAGAGAAGCCGGATACTCCATATTGGATGATGTGGCTGTTTGGGGTTGGCTGAGAGATGTGAACTCGTTGGTTTGCGTCACTCTTCCAGCTGCTGTCAGGTTGAGTTTCCTTTATGACAAACGTCTCTGATCTGACATCAGATGTGACGGGAGAATTAATATAGATACAAATGTATGTGCTGGTTCATACAGTTACATTAAATAGTGGTTGCTGTGATTTTTTATTGCATTGAAATGTGCCTGACACTCTGGATACCTGCCTGTGAGGTTTTGGTGACGTGTGCATTGTGCGCCTGTCAGCCAAATTACCACTGCATCGGGTGCACTTTGCCTGTGCCGAGAATAGACCAGGTTGGAGCTGGCGAATATTCAGCACACCTTCCGCGCGATTTCTTGGCATGAAATTGTCACTGCGCCAAGCTGAATCTGTCGACACCTCCCCCTGGTGCACTGCAACACCCATCTTGGCGCAGCTGGTATACCAAATTGCCAAATTGGCAGCACACGGACAAATGCCCCGGACGAGATTACCACTGGTTGGGGTGCACCAGGCTCCGCCACCCTGCGCCACTGTGCGCTGCGCCAGGAAATTAGCACCCATGGACTCTGACAAGAACATTTTCAGCATAAAAATAAATCTGGTAAATATTCAGCAAATCTAATTCAATAAAGAAAAAACAACTATCTCCAGCATAAAGGACTCAGTAATGAAGCCAACACACTCACCAGAGGAAAGAAAAAACATCTTTAAGGTTTTTTATGCCAACCTTTACTCATCAGATAAAGACCCAGACCAACAAGATATCAACACAGTCCTCAATAGCACTGACCTACCACGACTCACTGAAGACCAAGTTTCTGCTCCTGATGCTCCAATAACAAAGAACTTTCCATTGCTCTTAGTCTCAATAACAAATCACAGGACCTGATGGCGCCCCTGCTGAGATCTACAAACATTTCTGGACCATTTTAGCCCCACTCCTCCAAAGAGTAATAACTGAACTAAAACATAGATCCAGACTTCTGCCAAACATGAACACTGCTACAGTTACACTCCTCCATAAACCTGATGAAGATCATCTCTAGCAGCCGGTGACCGTCCCGTCTCACTCCTCAATGTAGATTTAAAAATCATCACCAAAACACTTGAACTCAGAAGTGAAAAAGTCTTCTCATCCATCATCATCCTGATCAAAGCAGCTTCCTCACAGGTAGACGTCCCTCCAATAACACAGGCAGACTTTTCAACATGATGGACTCTTCTTCACACCATCAAACCAAATCCATCAGAGTCACATTAGACGCAGAAGAAGCTACCACAGAGTCACCTGGTCATTTCTTATGACTACAGTTCAACACTTTGGAGAATCATTTATTAATTGGGTTAAGATTTTACACAGCACACCTAAAGCCACAGTGATCACAGACAGACTGACCTCTCAACCTTTTACACTGCACAGGACGCCCTCTCTCCACCTCCCTTTACACCACATTCATGAACCTTTAGCTGTAGCCATCCACCAAAACATCAACACCCATGGACTTAAGACACCAAATGATCACCATAAAATCAGTCTCCATAACCAGCAGAATATCAACAGTTAAAATGTCAGTCCAACCCAGCCCACACACCACCTATTCCTTTATGCACGAGCCACATAACATATTTATGAATGAATGTTTCCCCCAGGCTGTCAGAGTTATTCAGTCTTCATCATACCCCTGTACTCAAAACAACAACTGATCATCTCCTCCTGGATGAACCTTCCACTCTCCATAACCAGCAGAATATCAACAGTTAAAATGTCAGTCCTACCCAAAACAAACTCTCTCTTCAGCATGATCCCCTCCTAACCCGCTCTCTCCTGGTTCAGATCTCTGGATTCTATTACCACCAAATTTTAGTGGAAAAACAAAACCCCAAGAATCAAAGTAACATCTTTACAGAAACCCAAAGCACAGGAGGACTGACAGCACCAAACTGTTTTCATTATTACCATCAAATCAGCTACAGTC
Source organism: Cetoscarus ocellatus (assembly GCA_037902135.1). NCBI lineage: Eukaryota > Metazoa > Chordata > Actinopteri > Labriformes > Labridae > Cetoscarus > Cetoscarus ocellatus. The sequence continues at coordinate 46,881 of JBAMNC010002146.1, read as the reverse complement.
TGTTTTCAAATGGACTCGTCCTCAACATTCAGACAAAACATGGTTAGACACTGAACAGACAGGATGTCACAACATCCTACTTTCAGATGTACCATTCCTCAGTCAGTCCATCAAACCTCATCCCTGTTTAATCAGGTTAACTACATCAGCAACTCTGACAGCCTGCTGGAAACACCACAAAAAACTACCTCCACTCACCTCTAAACTCAGCCCCATCAGGAACAACCCAGACTAGGGGTGTCAGATTAGTGCGTTAATCGCAATTTATTAATCATGGTCGCGATTAGCGCATTATGGTTTTTAATCGCGTTAATCGCATTTTTAATCTAATTTTACTGTTTTGATATTTTCAGAGGGCAGAACCTTAATATACCAGAGCAGCTGGTGATTGGACGATCAGTCTGCTCGTCACAGTCTTCACAGACCAATCCATTTCAAGCCACAGTATGACATAGCAGCAAGACCCTGTTATTAGCCGTTAGCTCAAACTACAAGTACTTCAGTCCTTAGACCATCGTCTTATCTTTCATTAAATGATACCACACAGCTGTATCATCTGCCACTTATATGTGACATGAATCTCGTCAAAGACAATACCCACCAAGTTCTCCCGGTAAACTTCTGAGGAGGGCGTATTTCATATGGTAGGGTAACCATGACTCCGGCATCGTTCACGTAACATTTCTGCATCTCTCTGTTTCCCACCAGCCATCCCCGGTCGGGAGAAGAGGAAAATCATAATTTCCCGTAAGAAAGCTTGAAGTGACGTTATTCGCTCCTCTTTTAAAGGAGAAATCGAATCCATTTCTGATAAAACAGCAGAGCTTGCTGCATCCACGGAGATCCCTTCACACACCGCTGTTGTTTTCAAACATGCAGTCACTTCCTGTTGTCGTCACATCTGCAGCTCCCGCCTCTGTCCCCTGATTGGGCCGTTAAAGTTGGAGAGTTTTTATGCATTTGACTTCTTGTGCTTGAGTTTTTGGGGGGTGGAGAACAATCTTTTGATCTGCCACAATAATCTAATGAATTTCAATGTAAATACCTCAAGTTGGGACACCAACTTTTTTCAGCATTTTTTTAAGTGAGATTAAAAAAATAGATTAATTAGATTAATTAATTACAGGTCAAAATTAATGAATCGCTCAATTTTTTTAATCTACTGACAGCACTAACCCAGACATCATTAGTAAGAAGAAAGCCCTTCACTTCCTCACATGGGCAGATAAAGGGATCACACATTTATTTCACAATAATACACTAGTTTCATTTCCCACCTGGTCCAGGAGTACGGCATCAGGGGAATCGGTTTCTAGAAGACTTACAACTCAAATCATCAGTTAAAGCCTCACCTATAACCACAACCACCATCCTTGACCTTTGACCTCCCTCCACCCTGCTCAGACTGAATCAGTATCAGTTTGACTCAGAAAGTCCTCTCAACAACAGACAGAATAATCTCACCCTCAGATAACACCACATCCCTACCAACCATAAAATGGGAACAGGACCTGTCAGCTGCTCCTGATGCTGACTTCTGGACCCAAACCTGCCAAAACATTTATTCAATGTCCAAAACTGCAAACCTACAATCAGTCCAGACCAGGATCCTTCACAGGACTCACCTGAGGGGAGCAGAGGGTTGGAAATGGGATTCAGCTCAGACACCTGCACTGACTGCACTCCACACACCCCAGACACTGACATTCACTCTATCTGTCACTGCACACGTTCATCAGCTTTGGACTGATGTCACACAAACACTGACTGCTGTCATGGACTGTCTTACCCCTGTGTCCCCTACACTCTGTTCACTCGACCACACATCAATAACAAACCTGTCCGCATCAAACCATGAATTACTCCTCACAGCCCAAACTATGGCCAAGAAAACCATCCTCATGAGCTGGAGAACAAACAAGAGGACAAACATCAGCCAGTGGAGACATTTACTGATGGAGCACATCTCTATGGAGAACTCACCCAGCTCCACAAACAGCTCTGCAATAGACCCCCCTCCATCTGGACCCCCCTCATGAACTTCCAACAGACCTGGGGCTCTAATTTCGTAGACCAGGCGTAGGCGGGGCGCACCTGCCCTGCACCGCGCCTGCGCTGCGCCAACAGGGTGTGTCCAGGGCACTTTGCAAGTTTCGTGCATGGCGCAGTCTGGCGCAGGCAGGCGCACCCACGCCTGGGGCAATCACAGGTAAATCCTTAAGACACCAAGTGACTTACATTTATTAAGCGAGCGTCTCTCTCTATTTTCTTTTCTTCTGAATTTCATGAGATGAGAGAAGCCTGATTCTCCGTATCGTATGATGTGGCTGTTTGTGGTTGTTGTGATTGTTTATTGCATTGAAATGTGCCTGACACTCTGGATACCTGCCTGTCAGGTTTTGGTCACGTGTGCGCACTGTGTGCCTGTCAGCCAAATTACCACTGCCCCGAGTGCGCCTCGCCTGCACCGAGAATAGACCAGGTTGGAGCTGGCGGGCTTTCAGTGCACCTTCTGCACGTTTTTTTGGCACGAAATTGTCACTGCGCCAAGCTGAATCTATCGACACCTCCCCCTGGTGCACCCATCTCGGCGCAGCCGGTTTACCAAATTGCCAAATTGGCTGCACATGGCGGTACGCCGGACGAAATTACCACTGCACGGGGTGTGCCAGGCTGCGCCACCCTGAGTTGCGCCAGGAAATTACAGCCCTTGAAGTCAACCAGCTCACTTCAGTGACCACACCTCTGTTCAGCCTGAGAACCAATCCCAGAATATTCAAGCATGGACATGACCCTGATATTACATCCTCCATGTAAATGTCTAAAGTCCACATTGTGACAGTAATGACAGACTTTACTGATGTGCTTCCCCGTCCCCTCACCTTCAAATCTGTTTGTCATGTCTGCTTCACAAAACACTCACACACTGTTAACACCCTCATCTTACATCTGAAAACATCTTCATCATTCCTGTGTGTCTCTGTGCAGCCCTTTCTGTTCTTCTCTTTCTTCTTTTTGGGTTGTCTTCAGTGTTTGTATGTTTCATGTGGTCTTATCTGTCATGTCTCTCTTGACCTGTGAGTTTTTGTGCTGCACTGCATCACCCACAGAAAGTAAAGACAGAGAGAAGTTAGCTGTGGATTATAGAGTGATGTGAGCAGTATACCAGTATAGTAAATGCTGAGACATGCTCCATCAGCAGGATATTCTGAAGTCAAGCTCTTGTAAATGTTCAGGTTTAAGCCCAGAGTTTAGGACATGGTGGGACGTGTTCCAGTCAAAAGAGAGGAAACTTGTCTGAGCTGCAGACTGACACCATCTCAGGAGAAGAAGGAGATAAACATGTTGTTGTTTGTCCTCCTGAGAAGAAGGAGACACAGAGTCAGAAACACCTCCTCTGCAGAGACATGACAGTCATCAGTTTGAGTTTAGACACAAAGATTTTCAGATGTAAAGTCAGACTTTCTGTTGAGCACAAACATGTTTGATTCCTGATTTTGTCTGTTTAGGAACATTAACACTTCAAGTTTTAGCAGAGGCTCATGGGCAGCTGATTTTAGAAGAGACAGTAAAACAGGACAAAGCTGACAGAGACAGACGTGGTTTATATGAGGGCTTTATAGTTGATAATCATCAGAGCAGAGAGGACGACACACAGACATCAGTGTGAAGTGAACAGAGTGAAATCATTCTGATGAAACAGCAGGGTGGTCCTCTGAGAACATCCTGACAAAGAGCTTCAAATAACATCCAAACACATTCTTCTCAAGTGGGACATATGAAACTATCTGTAGTTTAGAGCTCAAACTTCAGTCTTTAGAGCTCACTGTAGAGTTTAAAGGATGAGGATGAAGAAGTCAAAGTCTTCATCTGATGAAGGTCTGATGGTTCTGATTCAAACTTCATCATCTTCATGATTCAGCTCCTTCACATCCTGCTGAGATGTACGGCTGATATATGGGCCCAACATTTAGGCAGAGATGTTCAGATCTGTGATACTGATGATGAACTTTTGAGCTCATATCTGCCAACACCAACATGATGATGATGATATTGTACATCCCTACTTATGTGTAATGTTATCACAGGAGGCAGAGCAGCAGCTGATTGGCTCTGCTGAGCAGACTGTGTGATGTGGACTCATCTGATTGGATCCTAAATAGTTTTTCTCTTCATTCTCTCTTCTTTATTCAGACTGAGGCGCTACAGGTTGTCAGAGATCAGCTGTTCTTCTTTAGCCTCAGCTCTGAAGTCCAACCCCTCCCATCTGAGAGAGCTGGACCTGAGTGAGAACTACAGTCTTCATGATTCAGGAGTGAAGCTGCTGTGTGATTTTCTGCAGAGTCCAAACTGTAGACTGGAGATTCTGAGGTAAGTTCATGTGTTCTCTGTTTCTATTGTAGATCTTCTGTGTGTGATTATTGACTGAACCATCTTCATGTCCAGATGTTTGACTGATCATATGTAGGGATGCATGATGGTGGATTTTTGCTGATATCTGATATGCTGACATTTCAGACTTCTTTGAGCTCCTCCTGATATATCTACACTCTTCTTCTATTGTAAATAACAGCAAGTGTGTCCTGTAGGAGAACTGATGTGTTCCTCTTATTGTGACAGTCTGTTTGTTTTAGAAACAGGAAACAAGACAAACAACATCTGATTCAACAATAAATGACAGATGTATTCTTTTCAAATATAGACATTTATTTATGAAAACTGAAGTCATTTCTTGTTCTCATGTTCATTTCATGTCAGATTTAATTGTCACAGTAGAGTTAAACTTCTTCAGATGAACAAACTGAAGTGTAACAACCTGCTGACAGACAGTGAGCAGAGTAGAGACCAACCAGGGGGGTTGAATAATATTTAGTCATGTCTCCTCACGCTGGGCGGAGTGGCTGTTTGTCCAACACCTGTCCAGGAAAGATTATAACCCACACAGCAGACACAAATGCTCATTGGACAGTGACAGTCATGAACAGAGATGATTCTTTTGGATTCTTTCCAGTCTTTATGGTGACAATAATAAGGCCCAAAATAAAGATCTGATGTCAACAGTTAGTGCTCCAGTTATGGAGATGAACAGCCTTTATCCCACTGATAATATCATTGTGGGGGGATTTTAATATGACCCCAGACCAATGGAAGGACATACGGCCATCAAGATTTGACAAACATCATTTGAACAACATAATAATGGACTTTTGTAACAGTAAATTCAGAGGATACATGGAGAGTTGAAATCCTGAAATGCTGAAATCCTCCTGGTTTAAAGCAGATAGAAGCTGCAAGTCTGAAACATTTTTGATCAAACCACAGTAACAACACTGAGAACTAGATTTTTCAAATATCCACTTAAGCCTGAAACAAAAGAAATCCATCACAAAATAATGATTCATATTTATCCATCCAGTGAATCTCTAAGATTAAGATTTGACTTTAAAACAATGAATGCACTTTTAGTGAAGAAGACGTTGATACAACAGAGCATCTCTTTCTCTCAGGCTCTCACACCAAACTGTTCTGGAAGCAGTTCATGGAAACAGCAAAACCAACTCAAGAACTCTTGAAAACTGATTTATTAGTTCATGTTTCACATGTGATGTCAAAACACTCCACCATATTTATTAATTTGTGACAGTGTGACCATGGAAGATGTAGTTACTGGTCCCAAAAGCAAGTCAGGAGAGCAAATAAAGGTGCAACACAAATATTTATTAACCAGGGGTAAGTCAGGTAAATCAACAATTATGATAATTCTTATTGCTATTTCTCATCTTTTCTCTCTAAACTCATGCCTGCTTACATATTAATGTATGTTGATATAATGTTTGTATATCGAGTAAAGTTATGAATGAAACAATAAATTAAGAAATTAAATCTCCACTGAGGCCTGTGAAAGTCAGTCTCCTGGTGTCCTCCATAAAACAAGGACAAACACATGAGCACAATGTGGTGAGATTAGGGAGGCCACCTCTCATGATGAAGATGAAGGACCCCTGTGCTCCTCTAGGCTGAGACCACCAAGGGCCAAAGACCGGGCCCCCGTGGAGATCCAGACAGAATCATGTGTAAAATGGGGGTCATGATGTCATAGTGGGCAGATAACAGCTTGAAAAGTCAATGAGTGGTTTGTGCAGGAATGAAGACGTCCTCCAATCAGTGGAGCAGAAATATTTGATGTAGACATCAGCAGAATGTAGGATTGATTTTCTAGAGTGCAGCATGAAGTTTGTGGTTTTTCATGTGGACAGACAGACCTCCGTCAGCTGAAGCTCTTTTCTTCTTCATCCTTATTTCTTCAGCTTTCAGGCTGTTTAGAGGACTGAAGTTTGAGGCTCTGAACTACAGGGACACAAACATTTGAGTTTTTGTCTTAGTTTGAGTTGATTCTTCAGGATTATCTGAGAGGAGCGGCCAACAAAGGTGTTTTTAATGAAGAGAATGGACTTTAATAGGTCAGAATAATCTGCATGAACAGGTTGATGTTTTAATTCAGTGCTCTGTGTCTCACTGTCTGTCAGCAGGATGTTACTCAGCTGTTTGGAGCTCTCAAAAAGGCAGATGAAGCTCCTTTCAACTGGAACTCCTCCAAAAATTCTACATATAATGTCCTGAATGTGATCCAATGACATGAGGCTCAGTTTTCATGACTGAACGTCTGTATTTGACAACAGAATCCATCTCTCATTCATTTTAGACTCTTGTGTCTCCTGTTTTGTTGTGAACAGACTGAATGAGACAAAGAGCTCAATTCTTCTCCACCATAGACCTGGTGTTCTAGATAATTACAGAAACAGTGGATATAGATCTGCATCAACACCGACTGAACTTAGTCAGGTTTCAGCATATTGTACATCCCTACTGACAGCATTGAAGAGAGCACTGAGATAATCCTAAATAATAAAAATGAAGTGTAATGAGTGCTGTGTAACACTGTATTGATCAAATACATAATTAAAGCTGTTGTTATTTTTATTGGACAAAAATGTTTATAAATTTCTGCTCACATTTAATCTGAGAGAATATATCAGCAGACCAAAGTCAAAATACTTGTTTTAGGGGTCGACTCATGTTGATGTTTTAGGGCCCAAGCTGATTATTGGTTGTTTGGGGAGGTGATGACTGATATTTGAAACTGATATTCATTTACAATAATAAAATCTTTCAGTCAACATGTAGAGATTTAAACATCACAAACTGTAACTCAAGACTTTGTTGAATGAAAAAGCTCAGCTGCTTTTTTTAACTTATTTTTTTAAACCACTGTAAACAACATTCATCAGGTCTGACGATGTTGTAAGAAATCAGATAGAAAGAGAACTCAGTGACATAAATGAGACCATGAGGACCAGAGATAAAAGATAAAAATATAAAAATATAAAAAATGGAAAATTCAATACAATGATGAAAAGTAATGGGCCAAAACAAAACAAGCAGTAAGACCAGAAAAACTATGAAATGATATAAAACTTCATAACACATAGATCTAAGAACATAGAGAAGAGATGAAACAGGAAAAGAGCCAAAACTAGAAAAGCACTCAGAGAGCGCAGACCTCCACCAAACACCTCAGATCATCAGATCCAGACTAGAGCCAGGATCCAGACCAGACTCAGCACAGACATGGGGGTTGTTATCCTGTATGAACACAACTTTTTTTTTTTTTTTTATATTTATGTATTTATATATTTATTGGTTTTTCAAATCAAGTTTTAAAACAACAACCACAGAACAAATCATCAGCTCACACAGGACATAGCATGTGAGTATCTTCATATAAAGAACAAGTTGAAGGAAAAAAAAAGAAAAAAGGTACAAAAATATTATGCAAAAATAAACAAAAAACATACAAGTCAGACATCCAAACTGGGTACATAATAATTCCAATCCCCTCTTTACAATAAGACGGCATTGAAGTTAGTAAAGGATAGGTCTGAAGGCAGGTAGTGATTCTAAGATGTAACGGGAAATCCATGCAAAATTGATGATGCTAAAATAGGTCCTATATGTACTAAATAGGGATCCCAGACTTTTTAGAAATGATCCACAGAGGAGTGAAGCATACATGTAATATATTCATTAGGAATTCACTCCATAATTAAGTTGTGCCAGGACTTCTTTGTAGGTACAGACTCTTTGATCCAGAAAAGTAGAATGTTCTTCCTCGCTGCAAAAGTCAGTCGAGTAAATAGTCTTTTAGGATATGAACATTTGAAAGACCAAGAAGGAGGGACATTGGGTTCAGGACAATTGGAACACCAAAAATAGCAGGCAATTCATATCCAATATCAAGCCAGTGTCTTTGCAACACCGGACATGACCACAAACAATGAATGAAATTCCCGACTTCTGATTTACATTTACTGCAAAGTGGGGATACCTTATTATCTATTTTATGTTTAAGAGCAGGTGTTGTGTAAATACTATGTATAATTCTTAACTGAATGGATCTAGTGCGATTACAGATAGAAATCTTAGTGTCATTGATCCATACCTTCTGCCACTCTGCATCATCAATACTGATTCCCAAGTCCCTTTCCCATGCCTGCTTAGTGGCCTTAGAGGTTAGAGAGGAATTCAGACTAAGGGCCTTGTAAAACACACTCATAGCTTTCTTGGTCACTTTTAAAGATAGAACCTTTGCTACGTGGGACATTACATTATTATCTATTAAAGTAGTGTCTTTCATGATAAAATGTCTAATTTGCAAATACCAAAAAAATTGCCCATTTTGTAATTTATGCTGTTGCTGAAGTTGCTGAAATGATAATAGTGCATGAGCAGAACATAAATCTCCTAATCTGGTTATTCCCTGCCTAAACCACAAACCAAAGCCCTGGTCAGAGCATCCTGGAGCAAAGTCTGGGTTATCCAGGATAGGAGTAAGTGGAGATGTTAGTTGAGCGTGACCCTCTAATGTCCGAATTGACCTCCAGGCTTTGATTGTGCATAAAGTGATTGGATTAGAACAAAGGGCCCGAAGAGATTCATGATTAGATATAAACAATAGGCTCCATAGCGGAAATTTAGATTGAGAAGCCTCAATATCTAACCAAATCGAGTTTGGGTCACATTTAACCAATCTGTCATTACACAGAGACGGGCAGCAAGTTGATAAAGTCTCGAATTAGGGACGTCTAAGCCCCCATCTGAGGCTGACAGCTGGAGTTTTGCCAATTTCAGTCTCGGTTTCCTTTTGCTCCAAATGAAGGAACTTAACCAGCCTTCAAGTATCTTAATAACCTTGTTTGATAATAAAATTGGAATCATGCAAAGTGGATAGAGTAATCTGGGCAGGACATTCATCTTAATCAGAGAAATCCTGCCTAGCCAAGAAAGTGGTAAGGGAGCCCAACTGTCCAAGTCTGCCTTTATAGTTTCTAATAAAGGGGGAAAGTTGGTCTTTAACATCTCCTCATATGTAGGTGCAATAAAGATTCCAAGATAAACAAAGCCAGAAGGTGACCATTTAAATGGAAATGGATCAGCTAGATCCGAAATAGATTTCAAAGTTCCCAATGGCATAGCCTCTGATTTAGATAGGTTAATTTTATAGCCTGAAAAACTATTAAATGAAGACATTAATTGGGTCAAAAAGAGGACAGAAGACTGAGGTTGGGTCAAAAATATCAAGATATCATCAGCATAAAGTGTAATTTTATGCTCTTTTTCATTGACTCGAATAGCAGGAATCATAGTGTTCTGCCGTATTGCTTGGGCGAGCGGCTCAACAGTGATAACAAAAAGCAAAGGGCTGAGGGGATCTCCCTGCCTTTTTCCGTGGTTGAGAGAAAAAATATTAGATCTTAACCTATTAGTAACGACTGCAGCTGAAGGAGAATCATATAAGACTTTAACCCACTTGATGAAATTTTTACCCATGCCAAATTTCTCTAATACAATAAACAAGTACGGCCACTCCACTTGGTCGAAAGCCTTTTCGGCGTCGAGTGAGAGCACGAGAATTTGATCCTTACTTTTTTGGGAAAACTGGATTATACTAAGGAGTCGCCTAATATTATCACTAGAGTGCCGACCCTTAATGAAGCCTGTCTGATCTTCTTTCACAATGGATGATAATACTTTTTCAAGATGTAATGCCAATATCTTAGAAAGTAGCTTTTGACCAGAGTTAAGTAATGCAGTTGGCCTACAGGAGGCACAGCTGTCAGGACATTTCCCTTTTTGTGAATAAGAGATATATTTGCTTCCCTAAGTGACTGGGGCAAGATTCCGATTTGAAAAGAGTGATCAGACATGGCTAGCATTGGATCAATAAGGATGTCACTAAACTCTTTATAAAACTCACACCCAAAACCATCAGGCCCTGGAGCCTTCCCTGATGGCATAGATTTCAAAGCCTGTAGAGCTTCATCTCTAGTGATTGGGGCATTTAATGTTAGTTTTTGGTCTTGTGAGATTTTAGGTGTTGTTAAATCTGCAAAAAAGGCATGCGTGAGAGCTATAGAATTATCAGGAATTTCAGATTTATGTAGATTTGTATAGAACAAGACAAATCCTTTATTAATAACTCTGGTGTAATGACACCTGATCCCATTAGAGTCTGTTATTGAAGCAATAACTTGAGTGTTAATTCTTTTTTTAACAAAATTAGCCAAATATCTACCAGGCTTATCACCACATTCATACATTCTTTGTTTTGCAAGTTTAAGGGAATGCTCAGAGTTCTGAGTTGTAAGAGTGTTTAAAGCAATGCGAGTAGCAGTTAATTCTTCAAATAACTTTGGGCTTGGGTTAGATAAGTAATGTTTCTCTGAGGTAGCTAGGCTGGATTCAAGTTTCTTGAGTCGTTCTGCTTTCCGATGTTTCATGGACACCATATAAGATATCACCAGACCCCTGGAGTAAGCCTTACAGGTCTCCCACAATACAGAAGGGTTATCACAAGACGCCGAATTCATGGAATAAAAAATCCTGAACTCTGAGTTAAAATGTGAAACAAATTTGTCATTTCTGAGAAGTGATAGCTGTAATCTCCAGCGTCTTGTTGTCGTTTCATCAGAGAGAGAATAGATCATATAAACAGGGGCATGGTCAGACAGAATTATGTTACCCAATGTGCATGAACGCACCTTAAAAGTCTTGGATGAGGGAATAAAAAAATAATCAATTCTAGTGTAACTTTTGTGAGGGGCAGAGAAAAATGTAAAGCCCAGATCAGAGGGGTGAATCTCTCTCCACACATCTGTGTATCCAAAGTCTTGACATAAGGAGGCAAGCACCCTAGCCTGTCTAGAGGGAGGAGTATTGCATTTAGGAAACTTGTCCAGCAAGGGGTTAAGATGGCAGTTAAAATCTCCTCCAACAAAGCAATCCTCAGAACCTAGTTCAGCAAACTCTGTAAAAACTTTTGACAGAAAATCTGTGGAGTAGCCGGGTGGGTAATAAAGATTTCAAAATGTGACATCCCTGCGTAGTAGTACTCCATTTACAATAACATAACGTCCATGATTATCTATAACTGTCTTCTTAGGCTTAAATGCGAGCTCTTTACTAATAAGAATTGCTACACCTCGACTAAATGAATAAGTTGTAGCAAAAACCTGCCCTACTCAACTTTTTTGTAATTTAACAATATCCTTATTTCACAGGTGAGTTTCCTGGAGGAAAGCAATAGATACATTTTCTCTCTTAGGAAAAGATAACACCGCCCAGCTTTTGACAGATTTTTGGAGACCCCTGACATTCAACGAGCAGAGTTTGATGTTATTAAAATCTGACATAGTTATGAGACATAATAATTACTAATGGTTAACCACTTTATGCTCAGACCCAGTCCTGCCCCACATAATGAATGTATTGTTTGACCCAGGTTGGTTAGACTCTGATTATTTCTAATGTGCATCAAAATAAAAGATATCTACCCTGAACCATGTACATGCTGAGCTGAGGAATGAACGCACAAACCTAAGAACAGTAACAGTGCAAAGAACAAAATAAGGGTCTCTCCCTAAATAAGCAGGGACCCACATCAAACACCCACTGCTGTGTAGCATCAAACCCACTGGAAGTGAGCACTTACAGTCCCCTAACAGAACCTTCCTGAAGTGACTAAAAATAAACTAAAAAGCTTGACACAATATGAGCAGCTACCATTCGGCTACAACAGATAATGGGAGAATAAAACAGATGTGAAAAGAGGGAAACAGATCCAAAGAGTGTTATCAAACCTGAGAGTCCAGTCCTGGGAGTTATTAAAATGAACTAATTATTTTTGTAATAGTCAAATTATAAATCAGTCAGGGAAAACCAGTCCTCTCAAGGTAACGGGGGCGCAGCAGCGTGCACCACCGAGACTCACAGAGCCGGTATAGACTCCAGGAAGACGCGGACGTCATCCGGGGTAGCGAACCTCCTCTTGGAACCCTCATGGTTTACCTGAAGAGTGGCAGGGAAAAACATGGCATATGATAATCCATGTTTGCGTAGACATCGTTTTACCGTGTCGAATGCTTTATGTTTCTTCATTACTGCAGCGGAGAAGTCGTTGTAGAAGGGGAGCTTTGATCCGTTATACATAAGAGCACCATCCTGACTGGTACGACGAGCTGCCTCCATGATCCGTTGTTTATCTCTGAATGTATGAAAACGCAGCAGCACAGACCTGGGGTGTTTATTCTGCTCTTGCCTGAGCTAACGAGCGATGTGCCTTCTCCAGCTTAATACGCCCGGCTTTAGTTTTTATTTGGAGAATGCGGGGTAACCAAGACTCAAAAAAGTCCACAGGCTGCCCTGTCTCTGTGCCTTCTGCAAGGCCAACCAGCCGAACATTGAGACGCCTGCTGTAGTTCCCCACCATGTCCATACTCTCTTGTAAAGCACTGACCTGCTTCTTCAGCTCGGTGATCCGTTTCTCCTGAGCTTCAGTAGAGTTTTCAGATGCTAATATCCTAGCTTCTGTTTCGTTGATCCTCGCACTAGCCGCCTTTATATCCACCGAGTTCTTATCAATGGTCTTTAGCAGGGAACTGAGTTTATCGTCGATTACTTTGGTAATATTGGCGTCATCACGTTAAATGCTTTGGCGAGAGCCGGGTCGAGCTCATCGGAGTAACCGGATACAGCCTGGTGGTAGCCATCTTGTGAACATTCACTCGACAGACTTGGTGGATCCCTTTTGTCTTGTCCTCTTTGTTTTCTTCCCATTTTCTCAAAAGACTGTGGCCAAAAGTTTTCCAGGGACATATCACTAAATGTTCAAATTAAAAAAAGGTTCCCAGCACACAGATATTATCAGGATAATTAAAAAATTACAGCCGAATGGCACGGAGCTCTGACCCCCAACACAATAACTTTTGAGAAAAACACAAAACAAGAACACGGCAACATAAATGAGACCGTGAAGACCAGAGATAAAAGATAAAAACCTGAAAGTATAGAAAATGGAAAAGGCAATAAAATGGTAAAGAAGCAATGATGTAAAAATTCACAATAGACGGATCTACGATCATAGAGAAGAGATGAAACAGTAAAAGAGCCAAAACTAGAAAAGCACTCAGAGAGCGCAGACCTCCACCAAACACCTCAGATCATCAGATCCAGAATAGAGCCAGGATCCAGACCAGACTCAGCACAGACATGGAGGTTGTTATCCTGTATGAACACAACAACTTTTGGGAACAACACTTCATATTTTGATTTTATATGAATTATTGAGTGTCACAAATAGGATTTCCCATTATAAACTTAAATCTTTCTGTGACATCAGTCTGGACTGGATCCAGATGAAATTTTTAATTTTGGGGACTTTTTTGCATCTAGACAAATATCCAGATCGCCACCAAAATAAAATGAATTCTTCCTTAGACCTAACCAAACCTCTAGTACAATGTTCATGTAAATCCATCCTGTAGTTTTTCTGTAAATTTGCTAACAAACAAATAAACAAACAAACAAACAAACAATGAAACACACAAACAGATGAACAAACAGCAGCAAAAACATAACCTCCTTGGCGGAGGTAACAGTAACCTCTAAAAAGAATAAAAGGACAACATGAGCTGAACAGATGAGGCAAATAATGAGCAGAAAGTAAAAGAGAGAAGCAGAAATAAATGAATGAAGTTGTGACATCCCTGATATTATTGCCTCTCTCCATGTTGTTGTTGGGGGGTCTCCTCTCAGAGTGTCCCTGAAGCATTGGGGGTTTTGGTCTGTTGGATCTCTGGAGCTTCTGTTCCTCTGGGCTGGGAGGCCTTCTGCTCCTGGTGGTCCTAAACTCTTGGTGCTAATCAGGCCTCGCTGATGAAAACAGTCTGAGGCAGTTCAGGAGGCTCAGAGGAGCTGAACGTTGATATGAAAGATGGACGGAGACAATCTGAGGGACAGGTCAACATGGACACTGTGACTGAGTCCACAATATTTCTGAAGTAGAGAAAAAAGAGTCCAGCTCCAACATTGACTGTATTGTTGGACAAGATTTCAGCTGATTTACAGTCTGATCCACATCAACCTGATGAAGGTCTGAGCTCCAACATGTTTGAAGGAACAAAGAAGGTTCTGGAGATGCACATGTAGACCACAGTGTGTAGGAGTCTCTCTGTGTTTGGCTTGTTGACTTGTCTCACCTGTCCAGGTGGGATCAAGTTTTTCTTCTTGAACATTTTCTGATCATTAATTCTAATGAAGTTCATGTGGACTGCAGTGTGGACCATGTGACAGCAGACTTTGACTGTGAGCTCAGATTGAAGTGTTTAGATGTGAATGTTTGATCCTGACAGAAAAATCTGAGCTCTGCTGTTTACAGTTTAGAGAAACAGGAGGAATGGATCAAGACGTGTGTGAAAGCAGCTGAGACAAACTGAACTACAGGAGGCAGAGCAGCAGCTGATTGGCTCTGCTGAGCAGACTGTGTGATGTGGACTCATCTGATTGGATCCTAAATAGTTTTTCTCTTCATTCTCTCTTCTTTATTCAGACTGGAGGGCTGCAGTTTGTCAGAGATCAGCTGTTCTTCTTTAGCCTCAGCTCTGAAGTCCAACCCCTCCCATCTGAGAGAGCTGCACCTGAGCAACAACAATCTTCATGATTCAGGAGTGAAGCTGCTGTGTGATTTTCTGCAGAGTCCAAACTGTAGACTGGAGATTCTGAGGTAAGTTCATGTGTTCTCTGTTTCTATTGTAGATCTTCTGTGTGTGATTATTAACTGAACCATCTTCATGTCCAGATGTTTGACTGATCATATGTAGGGATGCATGATGGTGGACTTTTGCTGATATCTGATATGCTGACATTTCAGACTTCTTTGAGCTCCTCCTGATATATCTACACTCTTCTTCTATTGTAAATAACAGCAAGTGTGTCCTGTAGGAGAACTGATGTGTTCCTCTTATTGTGACAGTCTGTTTGTTTTAGAAACAGGAAACAAGACAAACAACATCTGATTCAACAATAAATGACAGATGTATTCTTTTCAAATATAGACATTTATTGATGAAAACTGAAGTCATTTCTTGTTCTCATGTTCATTTCATGTCAGATTTAATTGTCACAGTAGAGTTCAACTTCTTCAGATGAACAAACTGAACTGTAACAACCTGCTGACAGACAGTGAGCAGAGTAGAGACCAACCAGGGGGGTTGAATAATATTTAGTCATGTCTCCTCACGCTGGGCGGAGTGGCTGTTTGTCCAACACCTGTCCAGGAAAGATTATAACCCACACAGCAGACACAAATGCTCATTGGACAGTGACAGTCATGAACAGAGATGATTCTTTTTGATTCTTTCCAGTCTTTATGGTGACAATAATAAGGCCCAGAATAAAGATCTGATGTCAACAGTTAGTGCTCCAGTTATGGAGATGAACAGCCTTTATCCCACTGATAATATCATTGTGGGGGGATTTTAATATGACCCCAGACCAATGGAAGGACAGACAGCCATCAAGATTTGACAAACATTATTTGAACAACATAATAATGGACTTTTTTAACAGTAAATTCAGAGGATACATGGAGAGTTGAAATCCTGAAATGCTGAAATCCTCCTGGTTTAAAGCAGATAGAAGCTGCAAGTCTGAAACATTTTTGATCAAACCACAGTAACAACACTGAGAACTAGATTTTTCAAATATCCACTTCAGCCTGAAACTAAAGAAATCCATCACAAAATAATGATTCATATTTATCCATCCAGTGAATCTCTAAGATTAAGATTTGACTTTAAAACAATGAATGCACTTTTAGTGAAGAAGACGTTGATACAACAGAGCATCTCTTTGTCTCAGGCTCTCACACCAAACTGTTCTGGAAGCAGTTCATGGAAACAGCAAAACCAACTCAAGAACTCTTGAAAACTAATTTATTAGTTCATGTTTCACATGTGATGTCAAAACACTCCACCATATTTATTAATTTGTGACAGTGTGACCATCAAAGATGTAGTTACTGGTCCCAAAAGCAAGTCAGGAGAGCAAATAAAGGTGCAACACAAATATTTATTAACCAGGGGTAAGTCAGGTAAATCAACAATTATGATAATTCTTATTGCTATTTCTCATCTTTTCTCTCTAAACTCATGCCTGCTTCCATGTAAATGTATGTGGAAATAATGTTTTTATATTGAGTAATGTTCCAATACAGTTATTAATGAATGAATTAAATAAAGATATAAATAAATATAATAACTGATTAATTAGTAAATCAGTTGAAACTGCACTGAGGCGTGTGAAAGTCAGTCTCCTGGTGTCCTCCATAAAACAAGGACAAACACATGAGCACAATGTGGTGAGATTAGGGAGGCCACCTCTCATGATGAAGATGAAGGACCCCTGTGCTCCTCTAGGCTGAGACCACCAAGGGCCAAAGACCGGGCCCCCGTGGAGATCCAGACAGAATCATGTGTAAAATGGGGGTCATGATGTCATAGTGGGCAGATAACAGCTTGAAAAGTCAATGAGTGGTTTGTGCAGGAATGAAGACGTCCTCCAATCAGTGGAGCAGAAATATTTGATGTAGACATCAGCAGAATGTAGGATTGATTTTCTAGAGTGCAGCATGAAGTTTGTGGTTTTTCATGTGGACAGACAGACCTCCGTCAGCTGAAGCTCTTTTCTTCTTCATCCTTATTTCTTCAGCTTTCAGGCTGTTTAGAGGACTGAAGTTTGAGGCTCTGAACTACAGGGACACAAACATTTGAGTTTTTGTCTTAGTTTGAGTTGATTCTTCAGGATTATCTGAGAGGAGCGGCCAACAAAGGTGTTTTTAATGAAGAGAATGGACTTTAATAGGTCAGAATAATCTGCATGAACAGGTTGATGTTTTAACTCAGTGCTCTGTGTCTCACTGTCTGTCAGCAGGATGTTACTCAGCTGTTTGGAGCTCTCAAAAAGGCAGATGAAGCTCCTTTCAACTGGAACTCCTCCAAAAATTCTACATATAATGTCCTGAATGTGATCCAATGACATGAGGCTCAGTTTTTCATGACTGAACGTCTGTATTTGACAACAGAATCCATCTCTCATTCATTTTAGACTCTTGTGTCTCCTGTTTTGTTGTGAACAGACTGAATGAGACAAAGAGCTCAATTCTTCTCCACCATAGACCTGGTGTTCTAGATAATTACAGAAACAGTGGATATAGATCTGCATCAACACCGACTGAACTCAGTCTGGTTTCAGCATATTGTACATCCCTACTGACAGCATTGAAGAGAGCACTGAGATAATCCTAAATAATAAAAATTAAGTGTAATGAGTGCTGTGTAACACTGTATTGATCAAATACATAATTAAAGCTTTTGTTATTTTTATGTGACAAAAATGTTTATAAATTTCTGCTCACATTTAATCTGAGAGAATATATCAGCAGACCAAAGTCAAAATACTTGTTTTAGGGGTCGACTCATGTTGATGTTTTAGGGCCCAAGCTGATTATTGGTTGTTTGGGGAGGTGATGACTGATATTTGAAACTGATATTCATTTACAATAATAAAATCTTTGTCATCAACATGTAGAGATTTAAACATCACAAACTGTAACTCAAGACTTTGTTGAATGAAAAAGCTCAGCTGCTTTTTTTCACTTATTTTTTTAAACCACTGTAAACAACATTCATCAGGTCTGACGATGTTGTAAGAAATCAGATAGAAAGAGAACTCAGTGACATAAATGAGACCATGAGGACCAGAGATAAAAGATAAAAATATAAAAATATAAAAAATGGAAAATTCAATACAACAATGAAAAGTAATGGGACAAAACAAAAAAGCAGTCAAACCAGAAAAACTATGAAATGATATAAAAATTCATAACAGATAGATCTAAGAACATAGAGAAGAGCTGAAACAGTAAAAGAGCCAAAACTAGAAAAGCACTCAGAGAGCGCAGACCTCCACCAAACACCTCAGATCATCAGATCCAGAATAGAGCCAGGATCCAGACCAGACTCAGCACAGACATGGAGGTTGTTATCCTGTATGAACACAACAACTTTTGGGAACAACACTTCATATTTTGATTTTATATGAATTATTGAATGTCGTAAAGAGGATTTCCTCTGATAAACTTCAGTGTTTGTTGTGACGTCAATCTGGATCAGATCCAGATGAAATTGACCCTGATGATGGAGACATGGACCCCATATTATTCTGTAAAACTGGAAGAAAATCAGTTCAGAAATGGCAGAGATATGATTTTTTTATAATTCCGGCCAATGTTAACCTGTGGGATTTTTTAATTTTGGGGAATTTTTTGCATTCAGACAAATATCCAGATCACCACCAAAATGTAATGGATTCTTCCTTGGACCAAACCACACCCCTGTTAAAATTTCATGTAAATCCATCCAGTAGATTTTCTGTAAATTTGCTAACAAATAAACAAACAAACAAACAATGAAACACACAAACAGACAGATGAACAAACAGCAGCAAAAACATAACCTCCTCGGCGGAGGTAACAGTAACCTCTAAAAAGAATAAAAGGACAACATGAGCTGAACAGATGAGGCAAATAATGAGCAGAAAGTAAAAGAGAGAAGCAGAAATAAATGAATGAAGTTGTGACATCCCTGATATTATTGCCTCTCTCCATGTTGTTGTTGGGGGGTCTCCTCTCAGAGTGTCCCTGAATCATTGGGGGTTTTGGTCTGTTGGATCTCTGGAGCTTCTGTTCCTCTGGGCTGGGAGGCCTTCTGCTCCTGGTGGTCCTAAACTCTTGGTGCTAATCAGGCCTCGCTGATGAAAACAGTCTGAGGCAGTTCAGGAGGCTCAGAGGAGCTGAACGTTGATATGAAAGATGGACGGAGACAATCTGAGGGACAGGTCAACATGGACACTGTGACTGAGTCCACAATATTTCTGAAGTAGAGAAAAAAGAGTCCAGCTCCAACATTGACTGTATTGTTGGACAAGATTTCAGCTGATTTACAGTCTGATCCACATCAACCTGATGAAGGTCTGAGCTCCAACATGTTTGAAGGAACAAAGAAGGTTCTGGAGATGCACATGTAGACCACAGTGTGTAGGAGTCTCTCTGTGTTTGGCTTGTTGACTTGTCTCACCTGTCCAGGTGGGATCAAGTTTTTCTTCTTGAACATTTTCTGATCATTAATTCTAATGAAGTTCATGTGGACTGCAGTGTGGACCATGTGACAGCAGACTTTGACTGTGAGCTCAGATTGAAGTGTTTAGATGTGAATGTTTGATCCTGACAGAAAAATCTGAGCTCTGCTGTTTACAGTTTAGAGAAACAGGAGGAATGGATCAAGACGTGTGTGAAAGCAGCTGAGACAAACTGAACTACAGGAGGCAGAGCAGCAGCTGATTGGCTCTGCTGAGCAGACTGTGTGATGTGGACTCATCTGATTGGATCCTAAATAGTTTTTCTCTTCATTCTCTCTTCTTTATTCAGACTGAGGCGCTGCAGTTTGTCAGAGATCAGCTGTTCTTCTTTAGTCTCAGCTCTGAAGTCCAACCCCTCCCATCTGAGAGAGCTGAACCTGAGCGGCAACGGTCTTCATGATTCAGGAGTGAAGCTGCTGTGTGATTTTCTGCAGAGTCCAAACTGTAGACTGGAGATTCTGAGGTAAGTTCTTGTGTTCTCTGTTTCTATTGTAGATCTTCTGTGTGTGATTATTAACTGAACCATCTTCATGTCCAGATGTTTGACTGATCATATGTAGGGATGCATGATGGTGGATTTTTGCTGATATCTGATATGCTGACATTTCAGACTTCTTTGAGCTCCTCCTGATATATCTACACTCTTCTTCTATTGTAAATAACAGCAAGTGTGTCCTGTAGGAGAACTGATGTGTTCCTCTTATTGTGACAGTCTGTTTGTTTTAGAAACAGGAAACAAGACAAACAACATCTGATTCAACAATAAATGACAGATGTATTCTTTTCAAATATAGACATTTATTGATGAAAACTGAAGTCATTTCTTGTTCTCATGTTCATTTCATGTCAGATTTAATTGTCACAGTAGAGTTAAACTTCTTCAGATGAACAAACTGAAGTGTAACAACCTGCTGACAGACAGTGAGCAGAGTAGAGACCAACCAGGGGGGTTGAATAATATTTAGTCATGTCTCCTCACGCTGGGCGGAGTGGCTGTTTGTCCAACACCTGTCCAGGAAAGATTATAACCCACACAGCAGACACAAATGCTCATTGGACAGTGACAGTCATGAACAGAGATGATTCTTTTGGATTCTTTCCAGTCTTTATGGTGACAATAATAAGGCCCAGAATAAAGATCTGATGTCAACAGTTAGTGCTCCAGTTATGGAGATGAAAAGCCTTTATCCCACTGATAATATCATTGTGGGGGGATTTTAATATGACCCCAGACCAATGGAAGGACAGACGGCCATCAAGATTTGACAAACATTATTTAACAACATAATAATGGACTTTTGTAGGAGTAAATTTAGAGGATACATGGAGAGTTGAAATCCTGAAATGCTGAAATCCTCCTGGTTTAAAGCAGATAGAAGCTGCAAGTCTGAAACATTTTTGATCAAACCACAGCAACAACACTGAGAACTAGATTTTTCAAATATCCACTTCAGCCTGAAACAAAAGAAATCCATCACAAAATAATGATTCATATTTATCCATCCAGTGAATCTCTAAGATAAAGATTTGTCTTTAAAACAATGAATGCACTTTTAGTGAAGAAGACGTTGATACAACAGAGCATCTCTTTGTCTCAGGCTCTCACACCAAACTGTTCTGGAAGCAGTTCATGGAAACAGCAAAACCAACTCAAGAACTCTTGAAAACTGATTTATTAGTTCATGTTTCACATGTGATGTCAAAACACTCCACCATATTTATTCATTTGTGACAGTGTGACCATCAAAGATGTAGTTACTGGTCCCAAAAGCAAGTCATGAGAGCAAATAAAGGTGCAACACAAATATTTATTAACCAGGGGTAAGTCAGGTAAATCAACAATTATGATAATTCTTATTGCTATTTCTCATCTTTTCTCTCTAAACTCATGCCTGCTTACATATAAATGTATGTTGATATAATGTTTGTATATCGAGTAAAGTTATGAATGAAACAATAAATTAAGAAATTAAATCTCCACTGAGGCGTGTGAAAGTCAGTCTCCTGGTGTCCTCCATAAAACAAGGACAAACACATGAGCACAATGTGGTGAGATTAGGGAGGCCACCTCTCATGATGAAGATGAAGGACCCCTGTGCTCCTCTAGGCTGAGACCACCAAGGGCCAAAGACCGGGCCCCCGTGGAGATCCAGACAGAATCATGTGTAAAATGGGGGTCATGATGTCATAGTGGGCAGATAACAGCTTGAAAAGTCAATGAGTGGTTTGTGCAGGAATGAAGACGTCCTCCAATCAGTGGAGCAGAAATATTTGATGTAGACATCAGCAGAATGTAGGATTGATTTTCTAGAGTGCAGCATGAAGTTTGTGGTTTTTCATGTGGACAGACAGACCTCCGTCAGCTGAAGCTCTTTTCTTCTTCATCCTTATTTCTTCAGCTTTCAGGCTGTTTAGAGGACTGAAGTTTGAGGCTCTGAACTACAGGGACACAAACATTTGAGTTTTTGTCTTAGTTTGAGTTGATTCTTCAGGATTATCTGAGAGGAGCGGCCAACAAAGGTGTTTTTAATGAAGAGAATGGACTTTAATAGGTCAGAATAATCTGCATGAACAGGTTGATGTTTTAATTCAGTGCTCTGTGTCTCACTGTCTGTCAGCAGGATGTTACTCAGCTGTTTGGAGCTCTCAAAAAGGCAGATGAAGCTCCTTTCAACTGGAACTCCTCCAAAAATTCTACATATAATGTCCTGAATGTGATCCAATGACATGAGGCTCAGTTTTTCATGACTGAACGTCTGTATTTGACAACAGAATCCATCTCTCATTCATTTTAGACTCTTGTGTCTCCTGTTTTGTTGTGAACAGACTGAATGAGACAAAGAGCTCAATTCTTCTCCACCATAGACCTGGTGTTCTAGATAATTACAGAAACAGTGGATATAGATCTGCATCAACACCGACTGAACTCAGTCTGGTTTCAGCATATTGTACATCCCTACTGACAGCATTGAAGAGAGCACTGAGATAATCCTGAATAATAAAAATGAAGTGTAATGAGTGCTGTGTAACACTGTATTGATCAAATACATAATTAAAGCTTTTGTTATTTTTATGTGACAAAAATGTTTATAAATTTCTGCTCACATTTAATCTGAGAGAATATATCAGCAGACCAAAGTCAAAATACTTGTTTTAGGGGTCGACTCATGTTGATGTTTTAGGGCCCAAGCTGATTATTGGTTGTTTGGGGAGGTGATGACTGATATTTGAAACTGATATTCATTTACAATAATAAAATCTTTGTGTCAACATGTAGAGATTAAACATCACAAACTGTAACTCAAGACTTTGTTGAATGAAAAAGCTCAGCTGCTTTTTTTCACTTATTTTTTTAAACCACTGTAAACAACATTCATCAGGTCTGACGATGTTGTAAGAAATCAGATAGAAAGAGAACTCAGTGACATAAATGAGACCATGAGGACCAGAGATAAAAGATAAAAATGTAAAAATATAAAAAATGGAAAATTCAATACAACGATGAAAAGTAATGGGACAAAACAAAAAAAGCAGTAAGACCAGAAAAACTATGAAATGATATAAAACTTCATAACACATAGATCTAAGAACATAGAGAAGAGATGAAACGGTAAAAGAGCCAAAACTAGAAAAGCACTCAGAGAGCGCAGACCTCCACCAAACACCTCAGATCATCAGATCCAGAATAGAGCCAGGATCCAGACCAGACTCAGCACAGACATGGAGGTTGTTATCCTGTATGAACACAACAACTTTTGGGAACAACACTTCATATTTTGATTTTATATGAATTATTGAATGTCGTAAAGAGGATTTCCTCTGATAAACTTCAGTGTTTGTTGTGACGTCAATCTGGATCAGATCCAGATGAAATTGACCTTGATGATGGAGACATGGACCCCATATTATTCTGTAAAACTGGAAGCAAAACAGTTCAGAAATGGCAGAGATATGATTTTTATATATATATATATATATATATATATATATATATATATATATATATATATAATTCCGGCCAATGTTTACCTATGGGATTTTTTAATTTTGGGGAATTTTTTGCATTCAGACAAATATCCAGATCACCACCAAAATGTAATGGATTCTTCCTTGGACCAAACCACACCCCTGTTAAAATTTCATGTAAATCCATCCAGTAGATTTTCTGTAAAATTGCTAACAAATAAACAAACAAACAAACAATGAAACACACAAACAGACAGATGAACAAACAGCAGCAAAAACATAACCTCCTCGGCGGAGGTAACAGTAACCTCTAAAAAGAATAAAAGGACAACATGAGCTGAACAGATGAGGCAAATAATGAGCAGAAAGTAAAACAGAGAAGCAGAAATAAATGAATGAAGTTGTGACATCCCTGATATTATTGCCTCTCTCCATGTTGTTGTTGGGGGGTCTCCTCTCAGAGTGTCCCTGAATCATTGGGGGTTTTGGTCTGTTGGATCTCTGGAGCTTCTGTTCCTCTGGGCTGGGAGGCCTTCTGCTCCTGGTGGTCCTAAACTCTTGGTGCTAATCAGGCCTCGCTGATGAAAACAGTCTGAGGCAGTTCAGGAGGCTCAGAGGAGCTGAACGTTGATATGAAAGATGGACGGAGACAATCTGAGGGACAGGTCAACATGGACACTGTGACTGAGTCCACAATATTTCTGAAGTAGAGAAAAAAGAGTCCAGCTCCAACATTGACTGTATTGTTGGACAAGATTTCAGCTGATTTACAGTCTGATCCACATCAACCTGATGAAGGTCTGAGCTCCAACATGTTTGAAGGAACAAAGAAGGTTCTGGAGATGCACATGTAGACCACAGTGTGTAGGAGTCTCTCTGTGTTTGGCTTGTTGACTTGTCTCACCTGTCCAGGTGGGATCAAGTTTTTCTTCTTGAACATTTTCTGATCATTAATTCTAATGAAGTTCATGTGGACTGCAGTGTGGACCATGTGACAGCAGACTTTGACTGTGAGCTCAGATTGAAGTGTTTAGATGTGAATGTTTGATCCTGACAGAAAAATCTGAGCTCTGCTGTTTACAGTTTAGAGAAACAGGAGGAATGGATCAAGACGTGTGTGAAAGCAGCTGAGACAAACTGAACTACAGGAGGCAGAGCAGCAGCTGATTGGCTCTGCTGAGCAGACTGTGTGATGTGGACACATCTGATTGGATCCTAAATAGTTTTTCTCTTCATTCTCTCTTCTTTATTCAGACTGTGGAGCTGCAGGTTGTCAGAGATCAGCTGTTCTTCTTTAGCCTCAGCTCTGAAGTCCAACCCCTCCCATCTGAGAGAGCTGGACCTGAACTACAACAATCTTCATGATTCAGGAGTGAAGCTGCTGCGAGATCTTCAGGAGAATCCAAACTACAGACTGGAGACTCTGGAGTAAGTAGAGAGTTGAATTTACCGTAAATCCCAGAATATAAATCTCTCTGGTTTCTCAGCTGTTCTCTGTTTTTTGAGTCTCTCAGAGGGAAAATGAATTTCTCCGTCTTTCTGCCTGATGATTTCTGTGGCCTTCAGCAAAACCTACAATGTGCAGTTTCTGTGAAACTGTTGCTCTTTAGTCCACCTGCTGTGACCTGCTGAGCCTTTGCTTCTTATATTACGGTAGCTGCAGCTCCAGCTGGTGGTGGATAGGGCTGGGACGATGAGACGGTGTCATAGTCTGCTGCAGGTTAAAAAGTCCTGTTTAATTAATCCTTCAGGCTCTTCAACAGCCTGTGTTTCTCCCACACTTATAACACAGACCTGGACCTTGAGTCCAGAGCCGTGTGACCTTCAGGGACCATAAACAAAGTGACATCAGGAGCTTCAGCTTCATCTGCCGTCTTTAGCCACAGACACACCAAACTGGGACACAGCAGGTCGGCGCTGTGTCCACAGAAGAGAAGAGAAAAGTCTGCAGCGACAACACGGACACAACCAGCACCAAAACACTAACGAGGACAAACTCCCTTCTGAACCTCTGAACCAGAAACAGCTGCTGCTGATGTGCTGAACATGTGAACACACTGATGAAAATATCACTTTATTCTCTTTTTCTTCAAAAACAAACATTAACGCTGTCATTTGACAGAAAAGGCAAAGACAGCAAGTCAAAAATAAAACACATGAAGCATTCATGCTGCTGCTGAAATTTAGCAGAATCATCAATATTATCATGAAGAGCAGATTATTTCTTTGACTGTAACTGTGGCCCCAAAATTCATCATGGGCCCATCCCTAGAGCTGGACCACTACAGAACAACATCTGACAGGCTTTGGTCTGCTGGACACAGAGCAGAGTGAAAACTCAGCAAACAGATGAAGATCCAACAAAGCTGCAGCTTCAGCCTGAACTGAAGAGAGTCCTCAGAACTTTCTCTGCTCTCAGACTGACAGACCTCAGTTATTGGAGGGCTGTCCTGATTCATTCTTCTGCTCTGAACTCAGCAGCTCTCTCTTGGTGTCTAATCAATGGTTTTCTTTTTTCCACCTGCAGGTTTTAATATTTGTCAGAGTTTCTGAGGAGAGGATCACCTCCTGCTGCTCAAAGAGAAGGACACAGCAGTGTGTGTTTGTGTGTGTGTGTGTGTGTGTGTGTGTTACTGGGAGACTGACCATCACAACCAGAGGACCAACAAGCAGCAGATGATTTTGTGTTGGAGCAGAAACCCTCAGAGGACTCTCTGCCACATGGAGGGTCTAACCATGTCTGAACTCATCAACAGTCAGTAACTCAGAGACTGGGACGTCCTGCTGCTGTGTCCTTCTGGAGACGTGTCCACACAGACTCTGTTCAGGTCCCTGCAGATCCTCAAACAGTCTGACAGAGTCTCACATTTGCTTTTTGAAACCTGAGGCCTTCTAAAGTCTCAGCCGGTCTTCTTCTTCCTCCTGAGAGGTCTTCATCATCTGACGTCCCGTTGACGGAGACCCCCTGTATCAGACCTGTCTGAGTCTTTTTTAAAGGCTCTTCAGAAAACAGCAGAAATAAACTGCAGCAGCAACATGATGTTTGTTCAGGGAGCATTTCAAACGTCTCTGTCCAAATGCAGGCGTGTCCTCTCTCATGTCTTCTTCTTCTTCCTGCTGTGGGTCAAAATGTGTCCTGGTGTCCTTTTATTGATCTGATATTCAGTCTCCTGACTTGTTGTGTCTTCATTAAAGAACAATCTGACCTGAACAGATCAGCATGGAGGCCCCTGATAGAACAAAGAGCTGAACACAGCACAGCTGGACTGACGACTGTTTGTTTAGCCGAGCAGGAGCGGCCCTAACTCTTCTCTGCTGGGGCCTCAAAAAGCTCTGAAAGAGCCTTAAATGTGATTTTAGAGATTGTTTAGGAGCCCTGCTGTCAAACAGCTCTGAGTTCATCCAGACCCTGAAGATGTGGAGCAGGTTAAAGGTCACTCCTCGTTCACTGAGGACACACACACAGTCACACACACACATGTCCACTGAAGCATGATCTGCTGAGGTCACATGTTCAACACTGTCAGAGCTAAATGAAGACAAATCCTTGTTTTTGAGGCTCAGTGTCACTTTGTGTTCACAGAGCTCTACATGTCTGTTTTGTGATTGTCCTGGTCTGCAGGGTCCAGGCTGTAAAGACGTTTATTTAGGCCGTAAAAACGTCTGTTTCCTGCACACAGTCATGTGACCTCCAGGGCTCCTGCAGCCAGCCTCAAGTGGACACTTGAGGAACTGCAGCTTCTGGCCCTTCAGCATGGGCCTCCTTTATCAGCCCTGGAAGGGCCAACAGTTAGAGCCAATCACAGAGCAGCAGGTCAGAGCACTGCAGGGAGACCTTTGTTAAATATAAGGCTGTAATAACTCATCTATCTGACTAGATCTATCTGCTTCAGTCTAAATCTTTAACAAAGCATCAACGGTCCTTTTCCTCAGAACAGGTCCTGCACAGGTTTCTGTTGGGGGCGGGGCTCCATCTTTGACCTTTGAACCCAGTTATTGTAGAAACAGTCAGACAAATACAGCCCCAGGGCTTCTTCTATGTTTTGACTCTGTATTGATTAATGTTAATCACATATTGACTGTAATCAATATTTTTAATCAGTGTTTTCATAACTATATATGCAGTGGATAGAATACAGGCCTCATAAAGACCTGAGGAGAGAAGGAGTTTTAGGCAGCATTTAAAACTATATATAACCTCACAATAATCATAATAATCACATAAACTGTCTTCTTTGTATCAGGAGTTGTAATTCTGATGATTCAGTTCATTAAAGTATTTTTTTAGATGCATAAGTTACAAAAAGATCTATCAGTGCAGTGGAGTTCCTGGTACTGAAACTCTTGAGAGAGAACCAAAGAGTCCAGACAGACCAGACGGAGACATTAAGGTCAGAACAGGAAGTACCAGGACTTCTGCAGAAGAGTGAGGAAGAGCACGAGGAAGATCAGTAACATAACAGCACACACACACACAGGGAGTAGAAACAGAAACCATTAGAATGAGGGAAAGGCAACACATGGAAGAAATGACAGGATTAAAACGAGGAGCGGTCAAAGTGAGTTTTTAAAAAAGGAGGATGAAACTTTGGAGAAAAGGGGCGGAGCTTCAACACTTAGAGTTTATAAGACAGAGCAGCAAACCAGAGCTGACTGTGAGCAGCTGAGCTCACATGTTTGTTATTGTGTTCACGCTGCTGAATCTTTAATAAACTTTGTGTCACTGGACTCTGCTGCCTCTGGGCCTTTTTACAAAGAAGAACAATTTTGGGAAAAGACTTTTTTACATCAAGAACAAGTTTTGCAGCCTTCTGAAGCCGATTGAGCCAACTCATCAAATTTTTGAAAACTTCTGATACACAACAACTTCTAAAAAAGGCCTTTAGGGTCTGGGCCTTTCTCCTGAACACTTTTGAAGGGCCTGTGAGTCTGAGCCTCACAGATATGATTATTTTTGGATTTTACTTTAAGAGTTTTTATTCAGATTTTTAGACTTGATTTTATTTTTTAATCACAACTTTTGATCTGATGTTGAATTTATTGTAAAAATCCAAAGTTTTTTTCTTCTTGTCAATAAATGTTTAACCTTTTGGAGAGTTTTGAGTGACCTTTGACCTTGACCTTTAGGTGATGTTCAGTGAGGTCATTTTTCTCTGACAAAGACGCTCACTCCACACAACTCCAGAGGACCATCCAGACAGACGACCCTTGACCCCTGAGAGGTGAGCTTCAGCGCGTCCACACCACGGCCACCCTGAGCGACCCCTTAGGGCACATTTCACATCTCACACCACTTATTAGCCTCCAAGAGAGGAGGGTCTGAGTTAGTCCTCCCTTTGGGGTCAGGCTCAGACCGTCCAGGCCTCAGGGGGTCTTAAATCAGAATAAATGAGAGATTTAGGCTAAAGAGGCTAAACAGGTCTCAGCTGTTCTCCTTGGTCTGATAAAAGAATGAATTATAATAACAGTTCAGTGTTCAGATCATCAGGACTCTGATTCTTCTTCCTTTTGCTGTTTTTCATTCTTTAATCAGAGCAGCAGTCTGGCGTGTGTGGGCTCGGGGCCACACCTGGTTTCCACGTGCGTATATTTAAGGAGCAGGTAAACCTGAAGTCCCTTCATGTCTCTGTGAAGCTCCATGAGACCCTCTGTCCCTGTGAGACCCCCCCTCTGTAATATTTCATCTCAAATCTGCATCCTGTCTGTAAAAACTGAACTCCTGTGCTGGATTTCAGAGAGCGTGTGACAGTGTGCTGACCGAGGTGCAGCTGTTTGATTCAGCTGAGTGAGCCCTGATGTTTCTGAGTGATTCTGCAGGAATGAAACCAACTTTTAGATCTACTGTTCCCACTCTGTCAACCTGAGTCATGTGACTGCACAATTCTGCTCACATGACAAACAGACTGAGTGTTTTTAGGATCTGAGATGAAACACAGACGCTCTGATCAGTTTAATATGAGCTGCTGTCAGATTTATCAGTCTGATATGAAGTAGAGTCGTGTGGCTTTGACAGTTTGATCTGTTTTTAGACATTTAAGTGAAAAGTTAGACCACATCTAAAGCAACAACAGATAAGCTAACAAACGATGCTACACTGCAGGCCTGCTGTTCACACGTCTGTCTGATGAAATATTACCCAGAACAGAGCCGGCCCTGCCCAATGTGGAGCCCTGGGCAAGATTTTATATGGCATCCCCTCCATCAGTGATTTACATACAACTAAAAAAGAAATCAAAAAATTGTTTTTACCATTGATTTTAATTTATAAGGTAACATGTCATCCAATTCACATGCTCAGCAAAGTACATATCAATACAACAAAATCTGAAATACAACATAAACACCATTACCACAGAATAAAAATCCTGTAAAAAAGGTGAATAAATATAATAAAAGTAATAAATCATAAATACAACAATCAACATTAAACAATTTAAATAACCACACAGTTTCACACAGTAACTCTAAACATAAGGGAGATTTATTTGGTTTTATTATTTGTAGTAATATTAATTGGGCATTGTTTTACATTTGAATCAATGTGAGCTTTTCCATTTTAAGAGCTCATAGTAATAACTAGTTTTAATGTAAGTATATTAAAGGTGAATTTTCTCCTAATTTTGTGGCGCCCCCTGGAGGCCACGGTGCCCCTAGCATTTGCCTATATTACCTAATGGGTCAGCCGGCTCTGACCCATAATGCTACGTTCCTGGCAGGCCAGCCTTTACATGGGGTGTCAGTGGTTCAGTCTGTAGTAAGTTCTACCATCAATAAGAAGGTCAAAGGTTCAAGCCCAGCTCTGGCTGTCACATGTCCATGTGTCCTTGGGCAAGACCCTTAACCTGAAGTTGCCCCCCTGCTGCATCAGTGGAGTGTAAATGTGTTTAAAGGGCGAGGATGTGTGAGCTAACACTGATGCTAACTGACACAGAGACTCTGAGCCCTCAGAGAGTGAATGTGAGAGTGAATGGGTGTGAATGTGTAGATGTGACCTGTGGTGTAAAAGTGCTTTGAGTCGTCAGAGAGACCAGAAAAGAACCATATGAGCTCCAGTCCTTTGACTCTGCACCGTCTCATCTATTGGCTGTCCTCAGAGGTGGGTAGTAACGAGTTACATTTACTCCATTACATTTACTTGAGTAATGGACACTGAAAAATATGGAAAACAAATGAGGGAAATGCAAGAGGACACAAACACATATGAGATCCTAAAAAAAGACCCAACTGATGAAAAGAAAAACAAGCTAAAGACAATACTAAAACCATCACTAAACGAGAATAAAATAGACAAACAGACATACAATCATCTAATACCCACAGCCAACGTCACCCCCAGAATCTAAAACCTAAAATACACAAACCAGGAGCACCTTTTCGCCCGATTGTGGACAGCATTGGTTCAGTCACTTACAACTTCTCAAAAACACTCACAGAAATAATAAAACCACTTTAGGACAGACAGACCAACACTGTAAGAACTCAAAACAGCTGGCAGATGAAGTAAAAAACATAACAGTAGGGCCGGATGAAATTTTCATATCACATGACGTCATTTCACTTTTCACAAAAACACCAGTACAAGCAACAATAAAAATTGTTCAGGACCGGCTTCAGACAGACAGGACACTCAAAAAACGCACAAACCTAACCGTTCAAGACATTACACAACTCCTCCAATTCATCGCCACATCAACGTATTTTCAGTTTAGGAACAAAATATACAGACAGAAAGAGGGATTTGCCATGGGGGACCCACTATCAGGCATAATGTGCAGTTTTTTCATGGAAGACCTGGAGGAGAAGGCCATAACATCAGCACCTGAGGAGTACAGACCCACGTTATGGAAAAGATACGTGGATGACATTCTGGAGAAAACGAAAGCAGGACACACTCAAAAACTAAACGATCATCTGAACAGCATGGACACCACAGGGAACATCAAATTCACACACGAGGAAAAAGTGGAGCAACCCATAAGTTTTCTGGACATTAAAATCCACCACACAAACACCGGGGACATAAAAATTAAAGTCTACAGGAAACACACACACACAGACCAATATTTATTATGGACATGGGAACACCCCACTGCACACAAACTCTCAGTAGTCAGAACATTATACGAACACGCAACAATAATAATGGACCCAGAAGACAGAACACTGGAAGAAAACGTGTACAGGATGCACTGAAGAAATGTCAATATCCACAATGGGCAATAGACAAAGGGGCAGGGCAGGTGAAAAGGAAAGAAACCACACAGAGGATAAAAAAGAAACACACAAACAAAACAGAGAGAAAAGGAGTGGTGACGCTACCAAACGTCAGAGGGGTCATCGAACGCATCCAGAGAGCCATGAAGAAATACAACATAAACACACCGGTCAAACCACACACAAAACTACAACAACTGTTGGTACACCGAAAGGACAAAATCGAACTAAACAACAAATCCAATGTCATAGAGGAGAAACCATGTCAATCATGTAATAAAACCTACATCAGGGAAACAGGGAGGAGCTTCAGCACACGGAGGAAAGAACACCAGAAGGAATGTGAGAAGGAGACAGCAACAAGTCAAACAAGACCAATAAAAGAAAAGGCAACACAAGAAAACTACAAATCTGCCATAACAGACCACTGCAAGAGGGAAAACCATCTTATGGACTGAGATAAGGCCAGAGTCATCCGCACCGAAGACAATAAGCACCAGTGCTGGATTAGGGAATCTATGGAGATAAGGAAACGGGGCCCAGGGACGATGACCAGGGATGAGGGGGCATACATGCTCTCACACACTTGGAGCAGCGTCCTGCAGAGGCGAGCAAACAGCGGGAGGCGTGATCGTCCTGTCAAAAAAATGACAGAAGGGTCACGCCTCTGTAACAGCAGCTGATATGACACGTCACACCTACCACCAAGTGACACTTCTGAGGAAGGCGGAAGTTTCTGCCAAAACATGTCAAGGTACGTGAAAAGTATACATGTCTGAGATAAAAGAAAAAAGAAAACTATCTCCAGATATGTGCTGTTCACAGTCATAAGATCCAGCATCCTCCTCTTGGACATTGTTGATGACCAGAGAACAGTCCTCAGTAAGACGCAGTCTGTTTTTTTAGCTCCAACATCTTCACTGATGTTCCCCTCTGTGATCAGCCCAACTCCGGTTCCTGAAGAGTAGAAGTACCGTGTTGTAAATCCACAGTTATTTTGAGGTTTTCTTGAGTTTTCACATGTCAAAGTGACGTCTTCTCCATATTTGGCAGTGAGAGATTTTTCTCTGTATGCTTCTGTAGAAAAAAAACACACAAAAAATCATCTGAAACAAAGACCATACCCTCCTTGGCCACTTTATTAGGTACACCTTGCTAGTGCCAGGTTAGATGAGACAAACGTACTTTGAACAAAGAGACAGGACAAAACTGAACTCAGTAAACAGGATGTTGACATTACTGTTATTGATAAATCCAGGGGGTTAAATCAGCCCCTTACTTCATCCACATGTGGAGCAGTTACACATGATAAAAATGTGGCTCTTTCTTCTTCTTCTCTTGCTTTGTCTTGTTTCTTTACTTAAATCAGTGAAAGTTCCTCCATCATGTGTGTTGACTGAAGACAGTGTTATTTTTTTAGAAGGTTTTATGTGAAGAATGAGAATTTTTCTTCAACAACATGAACACATTCAGTTTTCTTAAATGAGTGAAGATTCTCTCCAGTTTCCTGATTGGATAGAAAGTGTGACAGAAATGTTCTTACCAGTGAACTGAGGCAGAGCTGTGAGGAGGAGAGAAATCTGAATCCACCTGAACTCCGTCATGACTTTCAAAACTTCATCAGAGTCTAAAGCAGACTTTATGGAGACAGGATCTCCTCCCTTTTTTCAGAGGTGGTGTCACTTCCTCAAATGTCTTCAGCCAGCGTGCGGTCTCTTTCTCTGTGAATCTCTCCTGAAAAACAAAAATGAGAACATTTCTCCTTTTTTCACTTTGAAGATGCAGTTGTTAAAAATGTGGTTTGTTCTCATGTCAGGAGACTCATTTGGATCACAGCCTGATTATTTTCACAGAGGTGTGAGCAGAATGATTCAGACGAGCTGGAAGTCTAATGCTTTGGTAACTATAAACTAAAAGATAACTATAATCAGAGGCCACTTTATTAGGAACTACATGGTGGCATAGATTCGACAAGGTGCTGAAACATTCCTCAGAGATTTCACTCTATGTTGACATGAGAGCATCACACAGTTGCTGCAGATTTGTCAGCTGAACATGAAGATCTTCTGGTCCACCACATCCCAAAGGTGCTCTACTGGATTGAGATCTGGTGACTGTGGAGGCCACTGGAGAACAGTGAACTTGTGTCATGTTTCAGAAACCAGTCTGAGATGATCTGAGCTTTGAGATGTGGTGGTTTTTCCTGTTTCTCTGTTGACATGAGGAATTTTTGTGCTGGTGGAGTCAATGTTTCCTGACGGCCCCCTGACTGACTGTAGACGGATTTTTAACCTTCGCCAGTGCAGATGTAGTGCATGGGTAGTGTACACGACTTCAGGGAACTTTGGCCCAACGTGGCTCTGGGCTGCTAATCGTTGTCCAAACTTATTGTGACATCAGTCAACAAATGCCACAGTGCCAAAGTGGACGTGTGTACCACTTCACCGAGTCTAGCTGCAGCAGGAGGACGAAAGACAGCTCTTAGCAAAAACTGTAACTGAGGGAAGTGAAGGGAAGCAGAGGTCAGCACGGCCTGACTGAGCTTGATGCGGCAAATCTAAACAACCTGCATGGGTTATATTTACTACCCACAAAAACCCTTTTCACAGTGTACGGTGTGGTATAACTTTAATGTTTAGGTCAGGAAAAAGACCTCCCCTTCAGTTATCAGGAGCTAAAAGACAACAGCAGACCTCAGACCAACAACGACATCATGTTTTCTAACAGTTAAACTCCAGACTTCAGGGAGCTTTTTATGATTTTGTTTGTTTCTCATTTTAAGTCAAACATCACATTTTTATGAAAAGGCACCATCTCAGCACACTAAGTGACCTTTGAGCCTGTAAGTGACACCTGTAGAGTCAATCATCCCATCTGTCCCCCATCTTTGGACAAGAACTGACGGATGCCACAAGCCCACTTCATGAAACTGTATTTTTAAACATGTGTGCTCTGACCAAACATGGTATCTTTATTTCAGCTAGTTTTTCCCGTTAATATACAGTAAATCGATACAACACTGTTTACACTCTGCAGGATAGAGAACACACTCACTAACTCTCCACAGACTCCAAAATGATGCCCCTCTTTTATCTCTGATCCCAACTTTGATCAAATATGCATGCCAACTTCAACAGAGCTATTATTGTTGGTGATTTTAACATGGACGATTGATCAGGTCTAGTTTGAACGTGTGGACGCTCAGCACACATCACTGCTGTCATAGATGCTGGTTTTACTGATCATTTCTGTGTACTTTTCAATGTGGAGGATTTTAATCAACAGGACATCCATGAAAGAGCATTCAGGAAACGTTATCTTGCTGCTGAAGTGGCTGCAGATTTTGGATGCCCCTCTGGATATTTCACCCTCTGCCTGTGATTTCATCATTCACACTTGAACCAGTAAGCTTATATCAGCTCTTTGAAAGTCCGACCAGTGAAACTTTAAAGGGTAAAAACAAAGTAAAGAAACTTTGGTATCACAGAAAGATGATGGAGAAAGAATAAAGTAACTGATAAAAGAAAAAAAGATTATTTTTCAAATTAATAACTGATAATCATAACAAACTCAAAATTGTTTTCTCAAAAATCGATTAATTATTCAGTCAGTCCAACTTTAATCAACCCCATAATCTCAATCACCGGAGTGCAGTGAACTCAGTGTCGTGTTCAAGACTCCAGTTTGAGATGATCTGAGATGATTTGAGCCCATGGACAAGATGAAGTAAAGATGAAATTGATTGTTAATTAAAAAAAATAAATCTCAATAAAGCTCGACAAACAAATTTATCTGTTCAAATGTGATGTCTTCTTAATGGTATTATTTTGCATGGATGTCTGCCTGTGACAAAACAAAATGTTTTCATTTGTTTTGATATGATACTGATTTTTTTAATGACACTAAAGTCCAGTTAATCCCATAATCCCCAAAATTCCAATGGAAAGTTTCAAATTTTGAATATTTCCAAAATTTCCCAGCTTAATTCTCACTGAAAGTTTCTGGAAAGTTTCTGCACAGTGTTCTGAAATTCACTGGAAAATTCCCTTCCCTTTCCAACCCTCGTCCTGATGGATATTTAATATCTAAAACTTCAGTATGAATGATTTCTTTACTCTGATTGTTGTAAATGATCAAACCAGTATCATAGTTTAGATTTGGTTTGAGCATCATAATTCTTCTTCTGAAGCTAAACTCTGATATTGCAAAAACACTCACTGATGGAAAACTTTGATGGCTTTAGCTTTTTATATTGTTTTATTTACTCAGTACTCAGATAATATGACCAATACAACTAAGTACAATACATCCTAAAATCATTTGAAAGTAAAAGTACTTTAAAGAGCCTGTTTGACATAAACCAGGTTAATATTTTCATTTTTAAGGCAGGTGGAGAATCTTCACAATCACTTAACTTTCTAGTTTTCATACATAGCTCCCCTGATCCAGCTGTGTTCTCTCTCTGTCTGAGACACTCTGCTGGAGCTCCTGCCTCGAACCCCAGAAAGTAAAAATGGAGCATTATAAAGGGCATTTTATTTAAAGAGGCAGAATGCATTTCTCCGTATACTAAGAGTTTAGTGAAAGGTGTCATGTTCCTCTGCTGCCCAAGCTCCTGCAACAACATTGAAAGCAAAGAACACTGATGTTACAGGACGTGGGACCTTTAAGGTCACTGACAAATTTCCAAAGTTCAAGGAAAAGCTTTGGAGTCTTGCTGGAGTCGAGGCTCTGTCCTGTGATTGTGGACTTTTGACACAGTGCGTGATTTTCAGTCTTTTCCCTGATGACATAATCAATAAGATTACCTCTGCCAAGGAGGTTATGTTTTCACCAGGGTCTTTTTGTGTGTTTGTTTGTTTTTTACCAGAGGTGTGGTTTGGTCCAAGATAGAAGCCATTACATTTTGGTGGTGATTCTCACATTTGTCTGGATGCAAAAAATTCCCCAAATTTATGAAAAATCCCATAAGTTAACATGGGATGTTTTTTAAAAAATCATATCTCTGACATCACTTGATGGATTCACTTCAAAATGTACATGTTAATATATATAATATAACTCTATCATCAGGGTCAATTTCATCTGGATCTGATCCAGATTGACGTCATGAAAAAACATTGAAGTTTATAATGGCAAATCCCATTCATTTCTCCTCGGCTGCTGTGAAGGTTCCACCCCCTTTACGTCATTATGGGAATTGTAGTTTATTTGCAAACTCACATCAATGTTTTTCAAGCCTGTGTCACTACATTACTCAGCTTCTCTTGCAATCCCAGCGGAGGACTTCTCCACATGAGCAGAGACTCGGTCGTCATATCGGAGCGCGTGGCGATCCAGAATTGTATCTTGGTGGATGTCTGCGCTCTCCGAGTGCTTTTCTAGTTATTCTAGTCTTCAGTCTTGTCTTATCCAACTTGTGCTGTTCAGACTTTAGTCAAAACCTGTAGCTGCAGGCTTTCCAAACGGGGGAGAGGCTGTAAACAAAGAAACAAAGGAGTGTTCGGCTCTGCAGGGCTGTGGAAAATAAAGAGAAATTGTTGGTTTGGAGAGGGAGCAAGAATCCCTCTTGGACATGTCCTGCTTTATGAACAGTGAAAAGGAAAAACATCAGACAAAGTTCCCAAAGGACGGGGAAATCCATGGGTATGCTATGTGAGCTAGCTTCAGAGCTAACCACAAATGTATAGTTTTATGGTGTTAGAGAGTGTCAGACTACAGTCTTTACAAAGTTTTAAAGAAGTATCTGTAAGAGGGAACATGTCTGGGCATCTGGACGCAGCCACAGTAAACATCAGAGCCCCACCTTTGGCTTTAAATTCATCATCCTTGTAATTTTCTGCTTTTTGTCAAATAAAATGTTGCACCATGAAACCAACACGATCTAGAGGTCCACCATGTTAAATGTTTTAAGTGTGGTGTACACGCCAACGAGTGCTGTCTTCTGAAAATCATCTCAGGTTTGAGAAAAAAGCCACAGTGCTGCAAAATGACCTCCCTGGTGTATATGCTTGTTCTGAGTGGATACAAAATTCATGCCTGGCATGAAACGGGCCCTGAAGAGGTCACATCTCTCCCTGAATCATGTTCATTTTGAGGACTTCTGGGTAATGTTCATCATCACTCGTGCTCCAAAAACCTAAATTACAGATTACCCCTGACAGTGCTGTATTCTCTCTCTGTCTGAGACGCTCTGTTAGAGCTCCTGCTCCTTTAAGGCTCCTGACCCATGTAGGTCCAGTCTGGTTTCAAGTCCACTCTGTGGTGAGTGGTCACTTCAGTGCTACTCTGCACCATGTTGTCAATAACTCTGTATTCTTTCTAAGGTCTACACTCTGGGATGTGCTTCAGTGGGCTCCAACTGAAAATGAAACAATGGTATGACGTCACACTGGTAGGTCTTTGCGGGGGTCTGAGGGAACGTGCTGTTTTAGGCGCTGCTGGTGCTGCAAAGAGGGGGGTCTTAATGCTGAGGAGACACGTCAAACACAGTAAAGGGCCGATAACAAAAGCCTGATGTGACCTCTTTAAAAGACAAAAACAGCACAGTTAATGTGAGTTATTCAGTCATTACCTTTTTTAATGCCGTTTTCAGTCACTGCTGTTGTGTTAGTCTGTCAGTGATCCTGGTTCTTCCCCTGAAGGAGCTAAAAACTGTTATTACTAAATATTCCAAATGTTTCTCCATAAAACTCACAGTCTTCAATATTCACAGTGGTTTCAGGGATGCAGCCCCGTTCTCACCTGCAGACTGAAGCTTGAGGGGAAACACTTCCCTGATGTCATGGACAGTCACCTCACACTTCAGAGAGTAAATCTGATTAAATCAGAGCTGGCTGTGGTGATTGAAGCACTGCAGAGAGACTGAGACGTCCTCACAGCTTGAGGATGGTCCTTCACGTCTTTACCCTCAATCAGCCACCTCACGTGAGTCCTGCAGACTCCGAGCACGAACACGGAGCAGACGAAGGTGACAGCATCACCGCTCCTCTCTTCAGTCACTGGTGAGGATGGAGGGAGACAACAGGACTGTGACTGAACCCTGAACGTTAGTGGAGGATGATGTATAGTCTTCATCCTCATCAGAGTCACCTTTACTGTTAACTCCAACATACACCTACTGGACACTTTATTAGGTACACCTTGCTAGTACCAGTTGGAGCCATTTTTGCCCTCAGAGCTGCTTTAATTCTACATGGCACTGATTCAACAAGATGCTGGAAACATTTTTATATCACACGTTTTTATTTCAATGAGGAAACAAAAGAGGATGAAGAAGTCGCTGTTGATCAGACATCCTTAGGTCTCACCTCGACAGCCTCTGTGTCTGTGAGCAGGTTGATGTGGAAATGTGAAACTGAGTGTGTTAAAATGTTGGACCACCAGGTGCTGCTGTGGACCATGGGGTAAACACAGAGAAGAGAGAGATGTTCTGAGTTTACAGGGACGTGCCCCCAGACTTTTTTCCTGATCTCTCCACCAGTGAAACATTAAATAAACTCCTCCCTTGTTGCACAGAGACTTCTCTCCGGTGAGTTCCTACAGTTGAGCTGAAGTTCAGTTGAGATCAGGGATGAACCATAATATTATCAGGGCATCAAATTTTCTGCCAATATTTTGGACATACATAGAAGCCACTTACAGAGCTTAACAAATTTATTAGACAATCACCAAATGTAAGGTTTATGCCACAGCTGCCCTAAAACACCAGGATGTAGAAGCTCTCTAAGAGAAATGATACTTTTAATGATTAAACATATTCATAATTGTTATCTATGACTTTTCAAAAAAAATAAATAGTAAAGCACTTTGTTATTTCTGAATTAAGATGTCAAATTATAGTTATTTCCTTGCACTCCTGGACAGAAAAATTCGTTTTAGTGGTCGAATGTTCTGCTTGATTAATTTCTGACTTCTCAGAGAAGCTTAGTGAGCAGCTCAGTTTTGTGTATAAAAAGGTGAATTTAGGTTAAATTCCTCATTCTTGTTCAAAATGTCCGTCCAAAAAAGAAAACATTTTCAGTTTAAAAGAAGTTTTTGAAAGAGCTCTAAAAATATTGATGTTTTCTCATTTTTATGACAGGTGATCTAATAAATTTAAGCTCTGTATCACAGATATCGACTGTAATACCCAGAACAACTCATTTAAACCTTTTTATCCCATTTATTTAATATTTAACAGAACATACAGAATCTATGAATGAAGCAAAATGCTTCACTCTATTATTGCTGACTGTTGACATTTAAAATCAATACGGTCTTTTAGTGGAGAATCTATTGTTATTGTTTTGTTTTTATAACTTTATTGCAGTGATCATACAGCCACAATTCAACACAATCACGTCCAAAAAAAAAAAAAAAACACTGCATTTTTTTCTCTTATTCATTTTTCAAAAGAAATAATAAAAGAATAATTACAAATAAAGTGTTCTGTATACCTTTACATACCCATACATATCAGCAAAGCACAAACACACACATACACACACACATACGTACATATAAATATACATGTGTATATATCTGTACCCACACATATGCCCACAGACACACATACCCATCACTAAGTATACAATAATACATGTGAATGAGTTCATAAACATTTAACTAAACAAAACAAACAAAACAAACAAAAACAAAAAAGAAATAAAAACACAAGAATAGAGGGCCGGTGTGTGTGTGTGTGTGTGTGTGTGTGTGTGTGTGTGTGTGTGTGTGTGTGTGTGTGTGTGTGTGTGTGTGCGTGGGGGGTGGGGGGCTCTATTTCTGCTGATCTAAGTTTATAATACTGTACAGTCTGCCAAGTCTCTATTTTGGGTAAATCTTGCTTAGTTTTTGTATATTACCTCTTATCTCACATGTTCATTTTTCAGCGTCTAAAGTTTGCTCTAATGTTGTAAGCCAAAGACTAAGTTTGGGTGGTTTGTTTGTTTCCATATCCTTGTCACCTGCTTCAGAGCTGTCACTCCAAAAATATTAAAAAGATGTATATCAGCTGTATTAATTGTTTTGGTTACATTAATTCCCAGAAATGTTTCTACCTTAAGATGTTCGTTTAGTTCAAAAACATTTATACCATCTTTCTCAACCTGGCTCCAGAATGTTAATAATGCCGGACAGTCAAAGAAAGTATGAGTATAGCTTGCCTCCTGTTCACCACATCCTCTCCAGCAACTGGAGTCTGCTCTAGAAGTGTATTTGCCATATTGGCGAGGAGAAATGAAATACCTCATGCTTACTTTCCATGCAAACTCTCTCCAGTATTTAGACTGAGAGGTCTTTAAGTTTCTTCTTAAGCTGTCTCTCCACTCGTCAGCTGGGATACTAATTTCTAATTCTTTTGCCCACTTTTCTCTTGTCTTATTATCTACAGTCTTGGTCTTCTGCAATAATTTACACACGTTTGACAGATTTCCTTTATCTTGACTTTTATTTTGAAATAGTTGTACAAACACATTTGTTAGTTTATCCTCCTCCCGATGTTGTGCAAGGTAGCTTCTCACCTGTAAGTACTTATAAAAATATTTTTTATCAAGTTCATATTTAGAGGATAATGTCTCAAAAGAAATCACTGTGTTGCCTGATAGTAATTGTGAGTAAGTTTTTAGCCCCTTATTTGCCCAGTATGCTAGCATTTTATCTGTTCTATTTGGGGTGAAATCCGGGTCATGCATCATTTCTCTAAAATACACACATTCACCATTTATTTTAAAAGTTTTGCATAGATACTTCCAAGTTTTCAAAGTATTTGTTACGCAGTAGCTTTGACCTGTACATGTTTTCCAAGCTCCTTTCTGTAAAAAGGGTAATGTTCCAAGTGAAATTCCTGCCAGTCCTTTTTCTATACTAACCCATTTGGCCTCTTTCCCAAATTTCTTCCACTGGATTATTGTTAGTATTTGTGTAGCATAGAAATAATTTTGCAAGTCTGGAGCGCTCAGACCTCCGGCCTCTTTCTGTTGTAACAGTGTTTCAGAAGCTATCCTTTCTTTCCTATAGTTCCATATAAAGTCTGATAAGAGTTGACTCCATTTTGTGAAACACACTTTTGGTATTGATACTGGTAATGCCTGAAATAGAAAGAGGAAACGTGGCAGCACCATCATTTTGATTGTTTCAATTCTGCTCAGCAGTCATTCAGGTATTAACCTCCACTTATTCAAATCTTGTCTGATTTTATTTTCTAAGACACTATAATTGATTTCAAACAGTTCATTTAAATTCTTACTAATATTTATTCCAAGATATTTTATTTTCTTTGCATCCCACTTAAAATTGTATTCTTCCTTAAGAGTTTGGTTTATTTGTTTTCCTATCACTAATGACTCGCATTTGTTTGTATTTAATTTATATCCTGAAACTTTGCTGTAATCATTAATTGTTTTCATCAGTTTATATTGATTCGTCTGGTTTTGAAAGATAGACTATTACATCATCTGCATAAAGAGCTAATTTGTGTATTTCTGTACCTACTTGTACTCCTTCTATGTCTGCGTTTTGTCTAATTGCTGCTGCAAGCACTTCAATATAAACAGCAAATAGCAAAGGAGACAAGGGATCTCCCTGCCTGGTTCCTCTCTGAATCCTGAATTTTCTACAATAAGCACCATTTGTTTTCACAGTGGCACTTATATTACTGTAAATTGCTTGTATCCATGAGGTAAATTTCTCATCAAAGCCAAATCTGTCAAGAAGCTCAAACATGACAGGCCAGCTCACCAAATCGAAGGCTTTTTCAGCGTCTAGCGTGATTAACAGAAGATCCTCAGCCTGCTGCTGTACATAGTCAATCACATTCAAAGTGCGTCCTATGTTATCTGCTTCAGTCTTCCTGGTATAAAGCCACACTGATCTGCATTTATTATGTCTATGACTACAGCCTTTAATCTATTGGCTAAAACTGCTGATATAATGTTATAGTCTGTATTTAGAAGTGATATTGGTCTGTATGACGAGCACTGTGAGATGTCTTTTCCTTCCTTGTGAATTAATGTTATTATAGCTGACTGCCATGTTTGTGCCCATTCTCTTGAATCCAGTGCATAATTATAAGCTTTAAGGAGTAGGGGAATTATTTGTAATTGAATTTTTTATAAAATTCATTTGTAAAGCCATCATCTCCCGGGCATTTTCCTGTTTTCAACTTCTGTATTTGTTGTTTTATTTCCTCTGCAGATATTGCTTTTATCAATTTGATGTTTTTCACCTGCGACACCGTTGGTAAATTAATGTTATCTAAGTAAGTCTTTATTTGCTTTCTATCAACTTTGGATTCTTGTCTATATAAGGACTCATAATACTTGGCAAATTCTTCTGCAATATCATCTTTACCCATTATTTTTTTAAACTGATCTGTAACTAGTTTAGTTATACCTCCCTTTTCTTCCTGTCTTTTTAATTTGTAGGCCAAACTTTTAAGGCTTTTGGTCCACCATCATAACTTTCTTGCTGTGTAAACTGAAGTAACCTCTCTATCTATCTCTGCTGTTCGAAATCTATCCAATTCTTGTCTTGCCTTCCTAAGTTTATTTCCATCCTCAATACTGCTCGTCTCTTTGTGTCTTTCTTCCATTTGTTTAATTTCTTCCAATAACTGTTTATGCTCCAGTTCTTTAGCCTTCTTCTTTAAAGATGAGAATGAAATTATGTGGCCCCTTATAACTGCTTTAGCTCCTTCCCATATCATAATAGGGTTTACTTGTCCTGTGTCATTTAATTCCACATAGTCATTAAATGCCCTGTGTATTTTTTCTACTAATTTCTTATCCTGTAGTAGTGAATTATTTAGTTTCCAGAGGGATTTGTGTTTACTTGTTTGTAATGTAATTTTGAGTTCAACTGCTGCATGGATCGGACAAATTTATTGAACCAATTGTACAACTTTTGACCATATGAATGTCTGTTTTGAACATTATAAAATAGTCTAATCTATTATAAACAGGATGTCTGCCTGAATAACAAGTATATTCCTTTTTGTGTGGATGGAGTGTTCTCCATATGTCCACAAGACCTAACTCTGAACAAGCTCTCTTA
The DNA here is from genome assembly GCA_037902135.1 of Cetoscarus ocellatus. NCBI lineage: Eukaryota > Metazoa > Chordata > Actinopteri > Labriformes > Labridae > Cetoscarus > Cetoscarus ocellatus. The sequence goes on along the minus strand of JBAMNC010002146.1, from coordinate 3,078 downwards.
AGAACACTTGCATTTTTTTCAGCTTTATGTGTATTTGAGTTTGATGAATCTAATTTAGAGTTCAATATCAGATTCAGGTCTCCACCCAGTATTACAACTCCCTTACTACTGGTTGTTATTAAATCTAGCAGTAAAATCATAGGTTCAGGACCTACTTCAGGCGGATAGTATACATTAAGAAAAGATACCTCTATAGTCTCTATTTTACCTGTTACTAATACATACCTGCCTTCTTTGTCCTTAATATAATTTTCTTTTTTAAAACCAACATGCGGCTTAATGATAATAGCTACTCCTCTCTGAGCTGAACTACATGAACTATAGTATACCTGGCTTTGAGTTGTTTTCTTTTATTTTTCATGGTCTTGTCTCCTCAAATGAGTTTCCTGTAGAAAAAGTATGTCCCCTTTATCTTTTTGCATCTGGAGCAAGATTTTCTTCCTCTTAATTGAATTATTAAGCCCATTTGTATTTAATGATATTATATTCAAGTCACTCATGAAGCAGGGGGTAAGTCATTAAACATACTGTAGTGCTTTCTGATCATGTCTTTTAAGTCCTGGCCAATGGTACAATCTGCAAATACGGCAGCTACAACGGGGACTGGGTAAGGATGAATTAAAGCAAAAACGACCCTCTGAAAAATAAGTACAATTAAACTAACAAAGGAAAACACCATAAAGAAAAGAAAAGGCAGTTTAGCTCCTAAGATCTTGTGATTCACAACCATAACTACTTTGGTTACGTAGGCATACGATTTGTTGCCTGTAAAAGATTATACTTATATCTTCACAAGTTTACTGACTTTATCAAGTGACAGCTGTACTACTGTTCCTCTGGCCTCAATACCTTAACCAATTCAACTAAATTCATAGGGGGGCAGAAAACATTCAAAAAGCAAGTAAGCTTAACTTCTTATAACTCTTCAATTTCTATGATGTGTATGTATTCACAAGCTTTCATACAGTTAAATACTTCTCCTAATTACTTTGACTTTCTCTACCCAACAAAGTGAGGGAGACAATAAACAATTAAATCAGACATTACAGGAGCTTTTTGCTCATATATTTTCAAATATAGTTTGTAGATATTAAGAATGTGGTAGCCTACCCAAACGCCCATTAGTGAGCGTCACTCTTCACATAATAGAGAAAAGAAAAGTCTAATTAGGCTTCAGGACTAATACCTCCCTCCGCCCTTCATTATTCTCGTTTCTACTCAGCCCAGCAATCACATCCACACTCATCCTCTTTCTCCCTCCCTCTCAAGCCTCGCAGGTTACAAGATAAATAAAGAATAAATAAATCGGCAACATTGCTAGACAGAAAGGGAGAAAGACAAAAATCACTCTGAATGAGAAAGGGAGGGCCTGAAAACAAATTCCGACTGTACTTACTAAGTTCATTTTATTTAACTCTTTAACATACGTAAAACTTCTCACCAAGCCCGTGATTTCTGTAATTCATCTCATTTTGATGAGGAAATAAAAACGAAACTTGTTGAAAGTACAAATAAAGACAAAAGAGTTCATCGGGCAGGTTAATGGGATCACTTACAGCTCTTCATAGTCCTTTTTATGGTCCAGAGTTCAGTTTGTTTCCCAGTTCATGTCTTCAAGTTTGCGCTGGGACGTTCGTCAAAACTCCTTCGCTCTCTCCAGCGTAACAATGCCTTTAAGCTCCAGGTCCTTATTGCTTGACCTGCACTGCTGTTTATGGTCGTTGTCCTTGTTAAAGACTTGAAGTTTTGCTGGAGCCAGTATGTGTGACTTCACCTGTTGCTTCTGCAGTTGCTCTCTCACCTGCCTGTATAAAGACCGCTGTTGTTTCACCTTTAAAGTGAAGTCATGGTCCAGATAGATGCGCCTCTCCTTAAACTTTAGCTCCTTCTCTGACCAGGCCACCTGTAAGATTGTTCCTTTCTGCTCAAAGTTGGCTAAATTCACAATGATTGGTCTCACGAAGCGGTCTGCTTCCTTCAACCTGCCAAAATGTGCGACAGTGACTTGAATCCCCTTCACCTGCAGCTTGTTTTTCAATAATGTCTGTATCAAACTTATTCTATCGTCTCCCTCGCTCTGCTCCATTACATTGTAGATGCACACATTATTTTGCCTTGATTTGTTTTCCAGGTAGTCTGTCTGGTCTCCCATTTCTGTGATTTGGCGAGTGTGATCAATGAATATTCTCTGTTGCTCACGTTTCTCATCCTCCAGAGCACTCACCCTGGTCTCCAGCTCCAACACTCGTTTGTTTGTTTTTTCCACATCCTCTCTTAAATCCTTTGTTTGCTGCATTATTTTCTTGATATCCCGTTCAGTATCCTCTCAAAAGTCCTTAAATTCTTCTCTAAATTCCTTGATTTCCGTGAAGATTGAGGCCTTGAGCTCCACGATCAGTAGCTTGATGTCACCTGCCTCTGCCATTGTCTGTTTCTGAGGAGTGGAGGTCAGTGACTCATTAAGTTCTGATTTGTTTTCCTCCTGACGTCTCGCCTTTGGTCTTGTAGGCATCCCCTTCAGTTCACTTTAATGCATCATTATTTTCTTTTCTTTTAATGAAAATTAACCTTATTCTCGAGTTATAATGGGCCTTTAGAGGACACGAAGTTCTCACGCTCCCCCATTTAGGGGGAGGAGCTTAATTAAGATGAATTAAAATGCTTCACTCTATTATTGCTGACTGTTGACATTTAAAAACTGTACGATCTTTTAGGAGAGAATCTATTGTTATTGTTTTTGTGCCTTTATTATTACACACAACCAATGCTTTTCTACATATTTGTCAGACTATTCTTTTTGTTTTACTTCGATATCCACTGTAGTTTTTTTCTGTTGCATCTCTTTAATTTACCTTTTCAAATATTTATGTCTCTTTGCAGTTCTGCTCCTGTAATGTTCTGTATTAATAAACCGTGTTTATTTAATTACTTTCATCCATTTTGAAAAGAGAAGTTTAATCAGACACAAAAATCAAACTTAAGATGGAGGTAAATAAACAACTGCTCCATTGTCCTAAATGATATGGCTTTAATTTGTTTGTCAAGTTGAATAAAGGGGCGGCACGGTGGTGCAGCAGG
>JBAMNC010002145.1:0-48109 GCA_037902135.1 Cetoscarus ocellatus | reverse complement strand
AAACTGAAGTCATTTCTTGTTCTCATGTTCATTTCATGTCAGATTTAATTGTCACAGTAGAGTTAAACTTCTTCAGATGAACAAACTGAAGTGTAACAACCTGCTGACAGACAGTGAGCAGAGTAGAGACCAACCAGGGGGGTTGAATAATATTTAGTCATGTCTCCTCACGCTGGGCGGAGTGGCTGTTTGTCCAACACCTGTCCAGGAAAGATTATAACCCACACAGCAGACACAAATGCTCATTGGACAGTGACAGTCATGAACAGAGATGATTCTTTTTGATTCTTTCCAGTCTTTATGGTGACAATAATAAGGCCCAAAATAAAGATCTGATGTCAACAGTTAGTGCTCCAGTTATGGAGATGAAAAGCCTTTATCCCACTGATAATATCATTGTGGGGGGATTTTAATATGACCCCAGACAAGTGGAAGGACAGACGGCCATCACGATTTGACAAACATTATTTAACAACATAATAATGGACTTTTGTAACAGTAAATTTAGAGGATACATGGAGAGTTGAAATCCTGAAATGCTGAATTCCTCCTGGTTTAAAGCAGATAGAAGCTGCAAGTCTAGAACTGACTGTTGGCTACTTTCACATAATCCATGACAAAATGTCTGTGATATATCTTTGGATATTTGACCCTGAACAGATCACAGCTTCATGCACCTGGAGCTGAAAGCAGACAATAATGAAAGACATGACAAAGGATTGTGGAAATTCAACTCTGGTCTGTGAAACAATGAGACTTACTCTCAGAGCATCAGAACCATGATCCAGGACTCTCTCACCAACCCAGAAAGTCAGTCATATGTGAACAAATGTGAATTTTTAAAGTCCAAACTCAGAGGATACTCAAGAACATGTAGTAAGGAGAAAGCTGTGATGAGCAGAAAACAGAGAGAGATTTGGTAGAAGAGCTAAACACACTATGCAATAAAAACACCCTCACAGAAGAGGAGGAGCTGAACATCTCAGCCCGTCAAAACAAACTTGATGCTCTTTTTATCTCCAAAGCTAAAGGAGCCTTAAATTTGATTTTGAATGCAATCTGAAGGAATTTAATCAATAATCAAACTAAAGAAATACATTCTTTAATTCAGAATCCAGACAATCCTCCCACACCCCTAATCAATGGAGTTCGTTTTCTTGAGCAAAGATGTTCCAATAAATTCATGAGATCTGTTTAAACTAATGATTTATACCCGGCTCAACTCTGTAGGAATAATATATGAAACATTTTTGATCAAACCACAGCAACAACACTGAGAACTAGATTTTTCAAATATCCACTTCAGCCTGAAACAAAAGAAATCCATCTCAAAATAATGATTCATATTTATCCATGCAAAAATATCAACACCGACTGAACTTAGTCTGGTTTCAGCATATTGTACATCCCTACTGACAGCATTGAATAGAGCACTGAGATAATCCTAAATAATAGAAATGAAGTGTAATGAGTGCTGTGTAACACTGTATTGATCAAATACATAATTAAAGCTTTTGTTATTTTTATTGGACAAACATGTTTATAAATTTCTGCTCACATTTAATCTGAGAGAATATATCAGCAGACCAAAGTCAAAATACTTGTTTTAGGGGTCGACTCATGTTGATGTTTTAGGGCCCAAGCTGATTATTGGTTGTTTGGGGAGGTGATGACTGATATTTGAAACTGATATTCATTTACAATAATAAAATCTTTCCATCAACATGTAGAGATTTAAACATCACAAACTGTAACTCAAGACTTTGTTGAATGAAAAAGCTCAGCTGCTTTTTTTAACTTATTTTTTTAAACCACTGTAAACAACATTCATCAGGTCTGACGATGTTGTAAGAAATCAGATAGAAAGAGAACTCAGTGACATAAATGAGACCATGAGGACCAGAGATAAAAGATAAAAATATAAAAATATAAAGAATGGAAAATTCAATACAACGATGAAAAGTAATGGGACAAAACAAAACAAGCAGTAAGACCAGAAAAACTATGAAATGATGTAAAAATTCATAACAGATAGATCTAAGAACATAGAGAAGAGATGAAACAGTAAAAGAGCCAAAACTAGAAAAGCACTCAGAGAGCGCAGACCTCCACCAAACACCTCAGATCATCAGATCCAGAATAGAGCCAGGATCCAGACCAGACTCAGCACAGACATGGAGCTTGTTATCCTGTATGAACACAACAACTTTTGGGAACAACACTTCATATTTTGATTTTATATGAATTATTGAATGTCGTAAAGAGGATTTCCTCTGATAAACTTCAGTGTTTGTTGTGACGTCAATCTGGATCAGATCCAGATGAAATTGACCTTGATGATGGAGACATGGACCCCATATTATTCTGTAAAACTGGAAGAAAATCAGTTCAGAAATGGCAGAGATATGATTTTTTATATATTTATATATATAATTCCGGCCAATGTTAACCTATGGGATTTTTTAATTTTGGGGAATTTTTTGCATTCAGACAAATATCCAGATCACCACCAAAATGTAATGGATTCTTCCTTGGACCAAACCACAGCCCTGTTAAAATGTCATGTAAATCCATCCAGTAGATTTTCTGAAAATTTGCTAACAAATAAATAAACAAACAAACAATGAAACACACAAACAGACAGATGAACAAACAGCAGCAAAAACATAACCTCCTCAGCGGAGGTAACAGTAACCTCTAAAAAGAATAAAAGGACAACATGAGCTGAACAGATGAGGCAAATAATGAGCAGAAAGTAAAACAGAGAAGCAGAAATAAATGAATGAAGTTGTGACATCCCTGATATTATTGCCTCTCTCCATGTTGTTGTTGGGGGGTCTCCTCTCAGAGTGTCCCTGAATCATTGGGGGTTTTGGTCTGTTGGATCTCTGGAGCTTCTGTTCCTCTGGGCTGGGAGGCCTTCTGCTCCTGGTGGTCCTAAACTCTTGGTGCTAATCAGGCCTCGCTGATGAAAACAGTCTGAGGCAGTTCAGGAGGCTCAGAGGAGCTGAACGTTGATATGAAAGATGGACGGAGACAATCTGAGGGACAGGTCAACATGGACACTGTGACTGAGTCCACAATATTTCTGAAGTAGAGAAAAGAGAGTCCAGCTCCAACATTGACTGTATTGTTGGACAAGATTTCAGCTGATTTACAGTCTGATCCACATCAACCTGATGAAGGTCTGAGCTCCAACATGTTTGAAGGAACAAAGAAGGTTCTGGAGATGCACATGTACACCACAGTGTGTAGGAGTCTCTCTGTGTTTGGCTTGTTGACTTGTCTCACCTGTCCAGGTGGGATCAAGTTTTTCTTCTTGAACATTTTCTGATCATTAATTCTAATGAAGTTCATGTGGACTGCAGTGTGGACCATGTGACAGCAGACTTTGACTGTGAGCTCAGATTGAAGTGTTTAGATGTGAATGTTTGATCCTGACAGAAAAATCTGAGCTCTGCTGTTTACAGTTTAGAGAAACAGGAGGAATGGATCAAGACGTGTGTGAAAGCAGCTGAGACAAACTGAAGTACAGGAGGCAGAGCAGCAGCTGATTGGCTCTGCTGAGCAGACTGTGTGATGTGGACTCATCTGATTGGATCCTAAATAGTTTTTCTCTTCATTCTCTCTTCTTTATTCAGACTGGAGTGGTGCAGTTTGTCAGAGATCAGCTGTTCTTCTTTAGCCTCAGCTCTGAAGTCCAACCCCTCCCATCTGAGAGAGCTGAACCTGAACTACAACAATCTTCATGATTCTGGAGTGAAGCTGCTGTGTGATTTTCTGCAGAGTCCAAACTGTAGACTGGAGATTCTGAGGTAAGTTCATGTGTTCTCTGTTTCTATTGTAGATCTTCTGTGTGTGATTATTAACTGAACCATCTTCATGTCCAGATGTTTGACTGATCATATGTAGGGATGCATGATGGTGGATTTTTGCTGATATCTGATATGCTGACATTTCAGACTTCTTTGAGCTCCTCCTGATATATCTACACTCTTCTTCTATTGTAAATAACACCAAGTGTGTCCTGTAGGAGAACTGATGTGTTCCTCTTATTGTGACAGTCTGTTTGTTTTAGAAACAGGAAACAAGACAAACAACATCTGATTCAACAATAAATGACAGATGTATTCTTTTCAAATATAGACATTTATTGATGAAAACTGAAGTCATTTCTTGTTCTCATGTTCATTTCATGTCAGATTTAATTGTCACAGTAGAGTTAAACTTCTTCAGATGAACAAACTGAAGTGTAACAACCTGCTGACAGACAGTGAGCAGAGTAGAGACCAACCAGGGGGGTTGAATAATATTTAGTCATGTCTCCTCACGCTGGGCGGAGTGGCTGTTTGTCCAACACCTGTCCAGGAAAGATTATAACCCACACAGCAGACACAAATGCTCATTGGACAGTGACAGTCATGAACAGAGATGATTCTTTTTGATTCTTTCCAGTCTTTATGGTGACAATAATAAGGCCCAAAATAAAGATCTGATGTCAACAGTTAGTGCTCCAGTTATGGAGATGAAAAGCCTTTATCCCACTGATAATATCATTGTGGGGGGATTTTAATATGACCCCAGACCAATGGAAGGACAGACGGCCATCAAGATTTGACAAACATTATTTGAACAACATAATAATGGACTTTTGTAACAGTAAATTTCGAGGATACATGGAGAGTTGAAATCCTGAAATGCTGAAATCCTCCTGGTTTAAAGCAGATAGAAGCTGCAAGTCTGAAACATTTTTGATCAAACCACCATATTCAATAAAACAATGCAGCAATTGTAGAAATCAGAATGTCCTGTGCTTAGCCGTGCTATGCTTAACTATGTAAGGCCCAGTTACATTACAAAGTTCATGTATGGAAAAGGTGTCCTTTCTGGTGTTGCTCTGCAAAGTCCTGTACTGCAGGTTTAGTGGTTTCCAGTGGGTTCCAGGCCGGTCTGGCCCTTCAGCTTCTGGCTGTGAAGACCACTGGTTGCTTCTTTGTCCCTGGAGTTAGCAGCTTGATGCTAACTCTGTTGTATTGTTTCTTGTTGTTTTGATCAGGAACTCCTGTTCCTTCAGCAGGCCCTCGCGTTGCTGTTTTTTGGGAGGATTGTGGTGCTACAGTCTGCGTTGAGCAGGGCTGTGGAAGAAGTCTTGAGGTTGTATTCCTGAGAAGAGACTGGAGAGGTTCTGTGTCTCCTTCTACAGGCTGAGAAAGAGCTGAGAGAGAGGAGCTGTGTCCCCTTCTCTCCATGGTTCAGAAAGGGAGCGGACTGCATGGCAGAGCAGGGTCTTATTGTCCTTATCAGAGGGTTCACACCTATGTGTGAAACCAGGGTGAGGGTGAGATGGTCAGCCAACTGTGGTTCAAGCTTCAGCAGGGACATGTTCCTTTAGAGCGCATGGATCCCAACAACGTCCTCCAATCAGTGGAGCAGAAATATTTGATGTAGACATCAGCAGAATGTAGGATTGATTTTCTAGAGTGCAGCATGAAGTTTGTGGTTTTTCATGTGGACAGACAGACCTCCGTCAGCTGAAGCTCTTTTCTTCTTCATCCTTATTTCTTCAGCTTTCAGGCTGTTTAGAGGACTGAAGTTTGAGGCTCTGAACTACAGGGACACAAACATTTGAGTTTTTGTCTTAGTTTGAGTTGATTCTTCAGGATTATCTGAGAGGAGCGGCCAACAAAGGTGTTTTTAATGAAGAGAATGGACTTTAATAGGTCAGAATAATCTGCATGAACAGGTTGATGTTTTAATTCAGTGCTCTGTGTCTCACTGTCTGTCAGCAGGATGTTGCTCAGCTGTTTGGAGCTCTCAAAAAGGCAGATGAAGCTCCTTTCAACTGGAACTCCTCCAAAAATTCTACATATAATGTCCTGAATGTGATCCAATGACATGAGGCTCAGTTTTTCATGACTGAACGTCTGTATTTGACAACAGAATCCATCTCTCATTCATTTTAGACTCTTGTGTCTCCTGTTTTGTTGTGAACAGACTGAATGAGACAAGGAGCTCAATTCTTCTCCACCATAGACCTGGTGTTCTAGATAATTACAGAAACAGTGGATATAGATCTGCATCAACAACGACTGAACTCAGTCTGGTTTCAGCATATTGTACATCCCTACTGACAGCATTGAAGAGAGCACTGAGATAATCCTAAATAATAAAAATGAAGTGTAATGAGTGCTGTGTAACACTGTATTGATCAAATACATAATTAAAGCTTTTGTTATTTTTATTGGACAAAAATGTTTATAAATTTCTGCTCACATTTAATCTGAGAGAATATATCAGCAGACCAAAGTCAAAATACTTGTTTTAGGGGTCGACTCATGTTGATGTTTTAGGGCCCAAGCTGATTATTGGTTGTTTGGGGAGGTGATGACTGATATTTGAAACTGATATTCATTTACAATAATAAAATCTTTGTGTCAACATGTAGAGATTTAAACATCACAAACTGTAACTCAAGACTTTGTTGAATGAAAAAGCTCAGCTGCTTTTTTTAACTTATTTTTTTAAACCACTGTAAACAACATTCATCAGGTCTGACGATGTTGTAAGAAATCAGATAGAAAGAGAACTCAGTGACATAAATGAGACCATGAGGACCAGAGATAAAAGATAAAAATATAAAAATATCAAAAATGGAAAATTCAATACAACGATGAAAAGTAATGGGACAAAACAAAACAAGCAGTAAGACCAGAAAAACTATGAAATGATATAAAAATTCATAACACATAGATCTAAGAACATAGAGAAGAGATGAAACAGTAAAAGAGCCAAAACTAGAAAAGCACTCAGAGAGCGCAGACCTCCACCAAACACCTCAGATCATCAGATCCAGAATAGAGCCAGGATCCAGACCAGACTCAGCACAGACATGGAGGTTGTTATCCTGTATGAACACAACAACTTTTGGGAACAACACTTCATATTTTGATTTTATATGAATTATTGAATGTCGTAAAGAGGATTTCCTCTGATAAACTTCAGTGTTTGTTGTGACGTCAATGTGGATCAGATCCAGATGAAATTGACCTTGATGATGGAGACATGGACCCCATATTATTCTGTAAAACTGGAAGAAAATCAGTTCAGAAATGGCAGAGATATGTTTTTTTTAATATATTTATATATATAATTCCGGCCAATGTTTACCTATGGGATTTTTTAATTTTGGGGAATTTTTTGCATTCAGACAAATATCCAGATCACCACCAAAATGTAATGGATTCTTCCTTGGACCAAACCACAGCCCTGTTGAAATTTCATGTAAATCCATCCAGTAGATTTTCTGAAAATTTGCTAACAAATAAATAAATAAACAAACAAACAATGAAACACACAAACAGACAGATGAACAAACAGCAGCAAAAACATAACCTCCTCGGCGGAGGTAACAGTAACCTCTAAAAAGAATTAAAGGACAACATGAGCTGAACAGATGAGGCAAATAATGAGCAGAAAGTAAAACAGAGAAGCAGAAATAAATGAATGAAGTTGTGACATCCCTGATATTATTGCCTCTCTCCATGTTGTTGTTGGGGGGTCTCCTCTCAGAGTGTCCCTGAATCATTGGGGGTTTTGGTCTGTTGGATCTCTGGAGCTTCTGTTCCTCTGGGCTGGGAGGCCTTCTGCTCCTGGTGGTCCTAAACTCTTGGTGCTAATCAGGCCTCGCTGATGAAAACAGTCTGAGGCAGTTCAGGAGGCTCAGAGGAGCTGAACGTTGATATGAAAGATGGACGGAGACAATCTGAGGGACAGGTCAACATGGACACTGTGACTGAGTCCACAATATTTCTGAAGTAGAGAAAAAAGAGTCCAGCTCCAACATTGACTGTATTGTTGGACAAGATTTCAGCTGATTTACAGTCTGATCCACATCAACCTGATGAAGGTCTGAGCTCCAACATGTTTGAAGGAACAAAGAAGGTTCTGGAGATGCACATGTAGACCACAGTGTGTAGGAGTCTCTCTGTGTTTGGCTTGTTGACTTGTCTCACCTGTCCAGGTGGGATCAAGTTTTTCTTCTTGAACATTTTCTGATCATTAATTCTAATGAAGTTCATGTGGACTGCAGTGTGGACCATGTGACAGCAGACTTTGACTGTGAGCTCAGATTGAAGTGTTTAGATGTGAATGTTTGATCCTGACAGAAAAATCTGAGCTCTGCTGTTTACAGTTTAGAGAAACAGGAGGAATGGATCAAGACGTGTGTGAAAGCAGCTGAGACAAACTGAAGTACAGGAGGCAGAGCAGCAGCTGATTGGCTCTGCTGAGCAGACTGTGTGATGTGGACACATCTGATTGGATCCTAAATAGTTTTTCTCTTCATTCTCTCTTCTTTATTCAGACTGGAGGGCTGCAGGTTGTCAGAGATCAACTGTTCTTCTTTAGCCTCAGCTCTGAAGTCCAACCCCTCCCATCTGAGAGAGCTGAACCTGAACTACAACAACAATCTTCATGATTCTGGAGTGAAGCTGCTGTGTGATTTTCTGCAGAGTCCAAACTGTAGACTGGAGATTCTGAGGTAAGTTCTTGTGTTCTCTGTTTCTATTGTAGATCTTCTGTGTGTGATTATTAACTGAACCATCTTCATGTCCAGATGTTTGACTGATCATATGTAGGGATGCATGATGATGGATTTTTGCTGATATCTGTTGTGCGTTTATGATCAGTGGACAACTATTCACTGTGTCACTTAATAAAATTGACTATCAGAAATAATTAATGATAATTTACATTAAGTAATGGGATTTAATTTACATTAAATCTACCTCGGGGCACCACCCATAAAGGGAAATGATAGTCAGTTTATTAAGTCAGTCTCATAAAAGTTACTGACTATCAATTTGGAACCATGATTATAATTAATTTAATAAAAATAACCAAAGTTACCTAATCAATTGTCCGTCAGAGTTGAAGGATTTGGAGTTCTGCAGAGAAGAGGTTGGCAAGATTCATTCTTATGCAACATTAACAGACCAGAAACTGACTTTGTGTTCAAAATCATTTATTAACAAACAAACATGAAAACATACAATATCTAACCTAAGAAAGTCCTATGAACAAGTGTGTATGTGTGTGTAGGTGTGTGCATGTGTGTGTGTGTAACAAAGGCAAGATGGCTGCCTCTAAAGGATGTCTTAAGACCGCATGGCTCAAAGCATTTACAACCAGGACCACATGGGGAGTTGATGTCTCTGCATGAAGTGGTAAAGTTAAAATATAGTTAGCAGCAGTTAGCCATAGCTTAAAGCATAAAGAACACATTCAATAAAACAATGCAGCAGTTGTAGAAATCAAAGTGTCCTGCGCTTAGCCGTGCTATGCTGAACTCTGTAAGACCCAGTTACATTACCAAGTCCATGTATGGAAAAGGTGTCCCTTTTGGGTGTTGCTCTGCAAAGTCCAGTACTGCAGGTTTGGTGGTTTCCTAGTGGGTTCCAGGCCGGTCTGGCCCTTCAGCTTCTGGCTGTGAAGACCACTGGTTGCTTCTTTGTCCCTGGAGTTAGCAGCTTGATGATAACTCTGTTGTGTTGTTTCTTGTTGTTTTGATCAGGAACTCCTGTTCCTTCAGCAGGCCCTCGCGTCGCTGTTTTTGGGAGGATTGTGGTGCTACAGTCTGCGTTGAGCAGGGCTGTGGAAGAAGTCTTGAGTTGTATTCCTGAGAAGAGACTGGAGAGGTTCTGTGTCTCCTTCTACAGGCTGAGAAAGAGCTGAGAGAGAGCTGAGAGAGAAGAGCTGTGTCCCCTTCTCTCCATGGTTCAGAAAGAGAGACTGCATAGCAGAGCAGGGTCTTATTGTCCTTATCAGAGAGTTCACACCTACGTGTGACCTGGGGGAGGGGGTCAGATGGTCAGCCAACTTTAGTTCAGCCTTCTGCAGGGACATGTTCCTTTTAGCATGGATCCCAACATGCCCCCTTTGGCCTCAGGATTGCGCCTGATGTGTGATCCTGAGGGCAGTAAAGTCAATGTAGAATCCACAAAAGGGAAAGAGTTCATTTCTTAGTTTATCCAAATTTGTACCATCTGGGCAGTTCAAAACTTCCTATCTTGGCTAAGCAAGGACAGTCGATCAGATATGCAACAAAATTTAAATGAACTACAGAATTATATGATGTGTAATAGCTAACCTATGTTCATCAGCTTCTGTCAGGGTGAGTGAGAAAGGATGGTTAGTGTTGTGGATATGTTAATGTGAACTGGAGAATATGGCACCCAAATTAACTTGCATTGCTGGAGATTTTCTGTCTGGCTATCACTGAGTTTACTTCTGTTGTTGACAAACTCAAGTTGCCTATAAACTACCAGGGTAGTTCGACAAATTTCGAGCTCCTGTGCCTTAAGTTTCTCCAAACTTGTGGCTCTGGGCTGTAACACTGAAAGTCGCTGTAGGGTGAGAAACAATCAGAGGCACTGTCACTGTCTGAGGGACTATGACTATAATCTGAACTGTAATCAGGGATGAGGGGCTCATCATCTGATCTATAAAGTGGCTGGTCATGATTCTGGGCCAGAATTTCTGCATATGGTCTCCTACAGCTTCTGTTTTGTGAGTGCCTATCTCTATGCAGTTGGTGGACACAGTGGCTACGCTCAGTGTCCCTCTGTGGCCTTTTATCACCCCCCTTTGGTCTGTTCTGAGGGTGATCTTTTGAGACTTGAGTTATCTTTAACACTTCCTTTGAGGGGGCACTGGCAGGCTCAGTTGTTCTTGCTTTGGAATGGACAACAGTTTCCCAAACTGTTTGTGTCCTCTTCTTCATCTCATGAATTGAAGGTTTCAGTTGGTGTGCCCAAATTTTAACCTGAGAACGAATGCAGGGATGAAGGTTATGCAAGAACAATGACTTGAAGGAAGAGTTTTCTTCCAGGCCTGGTGTGTTTCTGCCGTGGAAGTATGCATGCCTCAAACGCCAGAAATAATCTCTGGGATGTTCCTGACGGGAGTGTTTAATTTGGAGGGCTGCAACCATTGCTGTGGCTTCATCGGTAGGAGAAGAGAATTCTTCTATCAATGCCTGACGCTGCTTGTTGTAGTCATCTCTGACACTAGGAGGAAGTGATTGTATAAACTTTGGGACAGATTTAGAGCAGGTCTTCCACACAAGTTTAACTTTCTCCCTTTGGGTTGCGTGGGGCAAGTCAATTAGTTGATGATCTAATTGGTCAAAATAATTTTCAACATGATGATCACAGTTGTCCGGATCAAAATGGTCAATGTCTTTGGCCATAGTGTCAAGCTCTTCAAGGCGCAGACTCTGAAGAGTCCTTCCTGGTGAGGGACAGGCTAAGTTACCTACACTATGGGCGTGTGCTTCATTTGTGACAGCTCTGTCTGTTTGGGAGACATGGTCTGAACAGCTGTCATTACTCTGGCTGTAGTGTGAAGGAGAAGCTGACCAGTATTTACATGTGCTCGTCCTCCCTTTGGAGTGATTAGCACGTGTGAAGCTGTCATGCATCACTGGCTGAGAAGAGCATGATGCTGCATCTTCTCCTGAGGACAAACTGTGTGTATCATCAATTTCTGTTTTAGAAAGATGAGAAGGCAGGACAGAGTTAACTCTGTCTCTCAGTGAGGGTGTTAACCTCTCATTAATGGAGGAGTGTGAATCGTAATAACCAGAATCACTTGGTGTCAATAGTTTTGGGGGTGCAGAATGTTCTGACCTAAGCCTAAACAATTCCTCCTTGTGTGAGCAAAGATCTAACTCTGCTGAGTGCAGGTCTTCTAAGTAGCGTATAGCTTTCTTGTTAGCAGTCATAACTTCCTGGAGCAGACATGCATTCTGCACTCTAAGGGACTCTACCTCCTCTTCTAAGGCTGCTTTGCTCTGAAGGACAATGCTGGTTTGCCTGTGGAAGTTAAGGAGCAAGCATGTTAACAATGTGCGTTTGGATGATGCCTGTGCATCACACCTGTCACTGAGTAGTGAGTCTATCTCCCTTTTGCACTCACTGAAGTTCAGCTTGCTGGTGAATTCAGAGTAGCCAGGTTTTAGCTTTTGTGCTAAGGTGGAAATAAACTGCTCTACACAGGGGTTCTCCATTGTTCTGTTAGAAATGAGGGGTAGGATTTAGTCAGTTGTTGGGTGCAAAGCAACAACAACAACAATGATGTGGTTGGCTACGGTGTAGCTTGAGCAAAATTTTGTACGAACTGAGATGCAGGGCAGTAACAGTAAGGAGATGGTTTCTCACAGTTAACTCAGGCTGGAACACTTTATGGTGACAGCAAGGTACTTAAGTTTTCACAAGGCTGGTAGCACACTGTGGCTCTATCTGAGGCTCTATCTCTCACAAAGGCTGAAATGCATGGCAGTAACAGCCAGGTACAACTCTCTGTGTCACAGGGCTGGTGGCACGCTGTGGTTGAGTAAAACAACAAAACAGGGAGCAACTGCATTAACTGTTACTTCTAACAGCTTTCATTGAATACGTGGTATTCAAATGCTAGTCCAAACTTCTTACAGTTCCTACAGAAAAGGTCTATCTGGAGTGGAAAGCAGCAGCATTAGCAAACTTGATGTAACTATAAGACTAATGTTCCACATTTGTTTAGTACTGGTTAAAGTTAATATTGCACAATTATGAAAAATTGCCAACAATACACTGCCTCACACGGGGCACCAATTGTGTTGTGCGTTTATGATCAGTGGACAACTATTCACTGTGTCACCTAATAATATTGACTATCAGAAATAATTAATAATAATTTACATTAAGTAATGGGATTTAATTTACATTAAATCTACCTCAGGGCATCACCCATAAAGGGAAATGATAGTCAATTTATTAAGTCAGTCTCATAAAAGTTACTGACTATCAATTTGGAACCATGATTTATTAATAATTTAATAATAATAACCAAAGTTACCTAATCAATTGTCAGTCAGAGTTGAAGGATTTGGAGTTCTGCAGAGAAGAGGTTGGCAAGATTCATTCTTATGCAACATTAACAGACCAGAAACTGACTTTGTGTTCAAAATCATTTATTAACAAACAAACATGAAAACATATAAAATCTAACCTAAGAAAGTCCTATGAACAAGTGTGTGTGTGAGTACATGTGTGTAACAAAGGCAAGATGGCTGCCTCTAAAGGATGTCTTAAGACCGCATGGCTCAAAGCATTTACAACCAGGACCACATGGGGAGTTGATGTCTCTGCATGAAGTGGTAAAGTTAAAATATAGTTAGCAGCAGTTAGCCATAGCTTAAAGCATAAAGAACACATTCAATAAAACAATGCAGCAGTTGTAGAAATCAAAATGTCCTGTGCTTAGCCGTGCTATGCTAAACTATGTAAGGCCCAGTTACATTACCAAGTCCATGTATGGAAAAGGTGTCCCTTTTGGGTGTTGCTCTGCAAAGTCCAGTACTGCAGGTTTAGTGGTTTCCAGTGGGTTCCAGGCCGGTCTGGCCCTTCAGCTTCTGGCTGTGAAGACCACTGGTTGCTCCTTTGTCCTTGGAGTTAGCAGCTTGATGCTAACTCTGTTGTGTTGTTTCTTGTTGTTTTGATCAGGAACTCCTGTTCCTTAAGCAGGCCCTCGCGTTGCTGTTTTTGGGAGGATTGCGGTGCTACAGTCTGCGTTGAGCAGGACTGTGGAAGAAGTCTTGAGTTGTATTCCTGAGAAGATACTGGAGAGGTTCTGTGTCTCCTTCTACAGGCTGAGAAAGAGCTGAGAGAGAGCTGAGAGAGAGGAGCTGTGTCCCCTTCTCTCCATGGTTCAGAAAGAGAGACTGCATAGCAGAGCAGGGTCTTATTGTCCTTATCAGAGGGTTCACACCTATGTGTGAAACCAGGTTGAGGGTGAGATGGTCAGCCAACTTTGGTTCAGCCTTCTGCAGGGACATGTTCCTTTTAGCATGGATCCCAACATATCTGATATGCTGACATTTCAGACTTCTTTGAGCTCCTCCTGATATATCTACACTCTTCTTCTATTGTAAATAACAGCAAGTGTGTCCTGTAGGAGAACTGATGTGTTCCTCTTATTGTGACAGTCTGTTTGTTTTAGAAACAGGAAACAAGACAAACAACATCTGATTCAACAATAAATGACAGATGTATTCTTTTCAAATATAGACATTTATTTATGAAAACTGAAGTCATTTCTTGTTCTCATGTTCATTTCATGTCAGATTTAATTGTCACAGTAGAGTTAAACTTCTTCAGATGAACAAACTGAAGTGTAACAACCTGCTGACAGACAGTGAGCAGAGTAGAGACCAACCAGGGGGGTTGAATAATATTTAGTCATGTCTCCTCACGCTGGGCGGAGTGTCTGTTTGTCCAACACCTGTCCAGGAAAGATTATAACCCACACAGCAGACACAAATGCTCATTGGACAGTGACAGTCATGAACAGAGATGATTCTTTTTGATTCTTTCCAGTCTTTATGGTGACAATAAAAAGGCCCAGAATAAAGATCTGATGTCAACAGTTAGTGCTCCAGTTATGGAGATGAAAAGCCTTTATCCCACTGATAATATGATTGTGGGGGGATTTTAATATGACCACAGACCAATGGAAGGACAGACGGCCATCAAGATTTGACAAACATTATTTGAACAACATAATAATGGACTTTTGTAACAGTAAATTTCGAGGATACATGGAGAGTTGAAATCCTGAAATGCTGAAATCCTCCTGGTTTAAAGCAGATAGAAGCTGCAAGTCTAGAACTGACTGTTGGCTACTTTCACATAATCCATGACAAAATGTCTGTGATATATCTTTGGATATTTGACCCTGAACAGATCACAGCTTCATGCACCTGGAGCTGAAAGCAGACAATAATGAAAGACATGACAAAGGATTGTGGAAATTCAACTCTGGTCTGTTAAACAATGAGACTTACTCTCAGAGCATCAGAACCATGATCCAGGACTCTCTCACCAACCCAGAAAGTCAGTCATATGTGAACAAATGTGAATTTTTAAAGTCCAAACTCAGAAGATACTCAAGAACATGTAGTAAGGAGAAAGCTGTGATGAGCAGAAAACAGAGAGAGATTTGGTAGAAGAGCTAAACACACTATGCAATAAAAACAGCCTCACAGAAGAGGAGGAGCTGAACATCTCAGCCCGTCAAAACAAACTTGATGCTCTTTTTATCTCCAAAGCTAAAGGAGCCTTAAATTTGATTTTGAATGCAATCTGAAGGAATTTAATCAATAATCAAAACTAAAGAAATACATTCTTTAATTCAGAATCCAGACAATCCTCCCACACCCCTAATCAATGGAGTTGATTTTCTTGAGCAAAGATGTTCCAATAAATTCATGAGATCTGTTTAAACTAATGATTTATACCCGGCTCAACTCTGTAGGAATAATATATGAAACATTTTTGATCAAACCACAGCAACAACACTGAGAACTAGATTTTTCAGTTATCCACTTCAGCCTGAAACAAAAGAAATCCATCACAAAATAATGATTCATATTTATCCATCCAGTGAATCTCTAAGATTAAGATTTGTCTTTAAAACAATGAATGCACTTTTAGTGAAGAAGACGTTGATACAACAGAGCATCTCTTTGTCTCAGGCTCTCACACCAAACTGTTCTGGAAGCAGTTCATGGAAACAGCAAAACCAACTCAAGAACTCTTGAAAACTGATTTATTAGTTCATGTTTCACATGTGATGTCAAAACACTCCACCATATTTATTAATTTGTGACAGTGTGACCATGGAAGATGTAGTTACTGGTCCCAAAAGCAAGTCAGGAGAGCAAATAAAGGTGCAACACAAATATTTATTAACCAGGGGTAAGTCAGGTAAATCAACAATTATGATAATTCTTATTGCTATTTCTCATCTTTTCACTCTAAACTCATGCCTGCTTACATATAAATGTATGTTGATATAATGTTTGTATATTGAGTAAAGTTATGAGTGAAACAATAAATTAAGAAATTAAATCTCCACTGAGGCGTGTGAAAGTCAGTCTCCTGGTGTCCTCCATAAAACAAGGACAAACACATGAGCACAATGTGGTGAGATTAGGGAGGCCACCTCTCATGATGAAGATGAAGGACCCCTGTGCTCCTCTAGGCTGAGACCACCAAGGGCCAAAGACCGGGCCCCCGTGGAGATCCAGACAGAATCATGTGTAAAATGGGGGTCATGATGTCATAGTGGGCAGATAACAGCTTGAAAAGTCAATGAGTGGTTTGTGCAGGAATGAAGACGTCCTCCAATCAGTGGAGCAGAAATATTTGATGTAGACATCAGCAGAATGTAGGATTGATTTTCTAGAGTGCAGCATGAAGTTTGTGGTTTTTCATGTGGACAGACAGACCTCCGTCAGCTGAAGCTCTTTTCTTCTTCATCCTTATTTCTTCAGCTTTCAGGCTGTTTAGAGGACTGAAGTTTGAGGCTCTGAACTACAGGGACACAAACATTTGAGTTTTTGTCTTAGTTTGAGTTGATTCTTCAGGATTATCTGAGAGGAGCGGCCAACAAAGGTGTTTTTAATGAAGAGAATGGACTTTAATAGGTCAGAATAATCTGCATGAACAGGTTGATGTTTTAATTCAGTGCTCTGTGTCTCACTGTCTGTCAGCAGGATGTTACTCAGCTGTTTGGAGCTCTCAAAAAGGCAGATGAAGCTCCTTTCAACTGGAACTCCTCCAAAAATTCTACATATAATATCCTGAATGTAATCCAATGACATGAGGCTCAGTTTTTCATGACTGAACGTCTGTATTTGACAACAGAATCCATCTCTCATTCATTTTAGACTCTTGTGTCTCCTGTTTTGTTGTGAACAGACTGAATGAGACAAAGAGCTCAATTCTTCTCCACCATAGACCTGGTGTTCTAGATAATTACAGAAACAGTGGATATAGATCTGCATCAACAGCGACTGAACTCAGTCTGGTTTCAGCATATTGTACATCCCTACTGACAGCATTGAAGAGAGCACTGAGATAATCCTAAATAATAAAAATGAAGTGTAATGAGTGCTGTGTAACACTGTATTGATCAAATACATAATTAAAGCTGTTGTTATTTTTATGTGACAAAAATGTTTATAAATTTCTGCTCACATTTAATCTGAGAGAATATATCAGCAGACCAAAGTCAAAATACTTGTTTTAGGGGTCGACTCATGTTGATGTTTTAGGGCCCAAGCTGATTATTGGTTGTTTGGGGAGGTGATGACTGATATTTGAAACTGATATTCATTTACAATAATAAAATCTTTCCATCAACATGTAGAGATTTAAACATCACAAACTGTAACTCAAGACTTTGTTGAATGAAAAAGCTCAGCTGCTTTTTTTCACTTATTTTTTTAAACCACTGTAAACAACATTCATCAGGTCTGACGATGTTGTAAGAAATCAGATAGAAAGAGAACTCAGTGACATAAATGAGACCATGAGGACCAGAGATAAAAGATAAAAATATAAAAATATAAAGAATGGAAAATTCAATACAACGATGAAAAGTAATGGGACAAAACAAAAAAGCAGTCAAACCAGAAAAACTATGAAATGATATAAAACTTCATAACAGATAGATCTAAGAACATAGAGAAGAGCTGAAACAGTAAAAGAGCCAAAACTAGAAAAGCACTCAGAGAGCGCAGACCTCCACCAAACACCTCAGATCATCAGATCCAGAATAGAGCCAGGATCCAGACCAGACTCAGCACAGACATGGAGGTTGTTATCCTGTATGAACACAACTTTTTTTTTTTTTTTTATATTTATGTATTTATATATTTATTGGTTTTTCAAATCAAGTTTCAAAACAACAACCACAGAACAAATCATCAGCTCACACAGGACATAGCATGTGAGTATCTTCATATAAAGAACAAGTTGAAGGAAAAAAAAGAAAAAAGGTACAAAAATATTATGCAAAAATAAACAAAAAACATACAAGTCAGACATCCAAACTGGGTACATAATAATTCCAATCCCCTCTATACAATAAGACGGCATCGAAGTTAGTAAAGGACAGGTCTGAAGGCAGGTAGTGATTCTAAGATGTAACGGGAAATCCATGCAAAATTGATGATGCTAAAATAGGTCCTATATGTACTAAATAGGGATCCCAGACTTTACAGAAATGAGCCACAGAGGAGTGAAGCATACATGTAATATATTCATTAGGAATTCACTCCATAATTAAGTTGTGCCAGGACTTCTTTGTAGGTACAGACTCTTTGATCCAGAAAAGTAGAATGTTCTTCCTCGCTGCAAAAGTCAGTAGAGTAAATAGTCTTTTATGATATGAACATTTGAAAGACCAAGAAGGAGGGACATTGGGTTCAGGACAATTGGAACACCAAAAATAGCAGGCAATTCATATCCAATATCAAGCCAGTGTCTTTGCAACACCGGACATGACCACAAACAATGAATGAAATTCCCGACTTCTGATTTACATTTACTGCAAAGTGGGGATACCTTATTATCTATTTTATGTTTAAGAGCAGGTGTTGTGTAAATACTATGTATAATTCTTAACTGAATGGATCTAGTGTGATTACAGATAGAAATCTTAGTGTCATTGATCCATACCTTCTGCCACTCTGCATCATCAATACTGATTCCCAAGTCCCTTTCCCATGCCTGCTTAGTGGCCTTAGAGGTTAGAGAGGAATTCAGACTAAGGGCCTTGTAAAACACACTCATAGCTTTCTTGGTCACTTTTAAAGATAGAACCTTTTCTACGTGGGACAACACATTATTATCTATTAAAGTAGTGTCTTTCATGATAAAATGTCTAATTTGCAAATACCGAAAAAATTGCCCATTTTGTAATTTATGCTGTTGCTGAAGTTGCTGAAATGATAATGGTGCATGAGCAGAACATAAATCTCCTAATCTGGTTATTCCCTGCCTAAACCACAAACCAAAGCCCTGGTCAGAGCATCCTGGAGCAAAGTCTGGGTTATCCAGGATAGGAGTAAGTGGAGATGTTAGTTGAGCGTGACCCTCTAATGTCCGAATTGACCTCCAGGCTTTGACTGTGCATAAAGTGATTGGATTAGAACAAAGGGCCCGAAGAGATTCATGATTAGATATAAACAATAGGCTCCATAGCGGAAATTTAGATTGAGAAGCCTCAATATCTAACCAAATCGAGTTTGGGTCACATTTTAACCAATCTGTCATTACACAGAGACGGGCAGCAAGTTGATAAAGTCTCAAATGAGGGACGTCTAAGCCCCCATCTGAGGCTGACAGCTGGAGTTTTGCCAATTTCAGTCTCGGTTTCCTTTTGCTCCAAATGAAAGAACATAACCAGCCTTCAAGTATCTTAATAACCTTGTTTGATAATAAAATTGGAATCATGCAAAGTGGATAGAGTAATCTGGGCAGGACATTCATCTTAATCAGAGAAATCCTGCCTAGCCAAGAAAGTGATAAGGGACCCCAACGGTCCAAGTCTGCCTTTATAGTTTCTAATAAAGGGGGAAAGTTGGTCTTTAACATCTCCTCATATGTAGGTGCAATAAAGATTCCAAGATAAACAAAGCCAGAAGGTGACCATTTAAATGGAAATAGATCAGCTAGATCCGAAATAGATTTCAAAGTTCCCAATGGCATAGCCCCTGATTTAGATAGGTTAATTTTATAGCCTGAAAAAATATTAAATGAAGACATTAATTGGGTCAAAAAGAGGACAGAAGACTGAGGTTGGGTCAAAAATATCAAGATATCATCAGCATAAAGTGTAATTTTATGCTCTTTTTCATTGACTCGAATAGCAGGAATCATAGTGTTCTGCCGTATTGCTTGGGCGAGCGGCTCAACAGTGATAACAAAAAGCAAAGGGCTGAGGGGATCTCCCTGCCTTTTTCCGTGGTTGAGAGAAAAAATATTAGATCTTAACCTATTAGTAACGACTGTAGCTGAAGGAGAATCATGTAAAACTTTAACCCACTTGATGAAATTTTCACCCATGCCAAATTTCTCTAATACAATAAACAAGTACGGCCACTCCACTTGGTCGAAAGCCTTTTCGGCGTCGAGTGAGAGCACGAGAATTTGATCCTTACTTTTTTGGGAAAACTGGATTATACTAAGGAGTCGCCTAATATTACCACTAGAGTGCCGACCCTTAATGAAGCCTGTCTGATCTTCTTTCACAATGGATGATAATACTTTTTCAAGACGTAATGCCAATATCTTAGAAAGTAGCTTTTGATCAGAGTTAAGTAATGCAGTTGGCCTACAGGAGGCACAGCTGTCAGGACATTCCCTTTTTGTGAATAAGAGATATATTTGCTTCCCTAAGTGACTGGGGCAAGATTCTGATTTGAAAAGAGTGATCAGACATGGCTAGCTTTGGATCAATAAGGATGTCACTAAACTCTTTATAAAACTCACACCCAAAACCATCAGGCCCTGGAGCCTTCCCTGATGGCATAGATTTCAAAGCCTGTAGAGCTTCATCTCTAGTGATTGGGGCATTTAATGTTAGTTTTTGGTCTTGTGAGATTTTAGGTGTTGTCAAATCTGCAAAAAAGGCATGTATGAGAGCTATAGAATTATCAGGAATTTCAGATTTATGTAGATCTGTATAGAACAAGGCAAATCCTTTATTAATAATTCTGGTGTAATGACACCTGATCCCATTAGAGTCTGTTATTGAAGCAATAACTTGAGTGTTAATTCTTTTTTAAACAAAATTTGCCAAATATCTACCAGGCTTATCACCACATTCATACATTCTTTGTTTTGCAAGTTTAAGGGAATGCTCAGAGTTCTGAGTTATAAGAGTGTTTAAAGCAATGCGAGTAGCAGTTAATTCTTCAAATAACTTTGGGCTTGGGTTAGATAAATAATGTCTCTCTAAGGTAGCTAGGCTGGATTCAAGTTTCTTGAGTCGTTCTGCTTTCCGATGTTTCATGGACACCATATAAGATATCACCAGACCCCTGGAGTAAGCCTTACAGGTCTCCCACAATACAGAAGGGTTATCACAAGACGCCGAATTCATGGAATAAAAAATCCTGACCTCTGAGTTAAAATGTGAAACAAATTTGTCATTTCTGAGAAGTGATGGCTGTAATCTCCAGCGTCTTGTTGTCGTTTCATCAGAGAGAGAATAGATCATATAAACAGGAGCATGGTCAGACAGAATTATGTTACCCAATGTGCATGAACGCACCTTAAAAGTCTTGGATGAGGGAATAAAAAAATAATCAATTCTAGTGTAACTTTTGTGGGGGGCAGAGAAAAATGTAAAGCCCAGATCAGAGGGGTGAATCTCTCTCCACACATCTGTGTATCCAAAGTCTTGACATAAGGAGGCAAGCACCCTAGCCTGTCTAGAAGGAGGAGTATTGCATTTAGGAAACTTGTCCAGCAAGGGGTTAAGATGGCAGTTAAAATCTCCTCCAACAAAGCAATCCTCAGAACCTAGTTCAGCAAACTCTGTAAAAACTTTTGACAGAAAATCTGTGGAGTAGCCGGGCGGGTAATAAAGATTTCAAAATGTGACATCCCTGCGTAGTAGTACTCCATTTACAATAACATAACGTCCATGATTATCTATAACTGTCTTCTTAGGCTTAAATGCGAGCTCTTTACTAATAAGAATTGCTACATCTCGACTAAATGAAGAATAAGTTGTAGCAAAAACCTGCCCTACTCAACTTTTTTGTAATTTAACAATATCCTTATTTCACAGGTGAGTTTCCTGGAGGAAAGCAATAGATACATTTTCTCTCTTAGGAAAAGATAACACCGCCCAGCTTTTGACAGATTTTTGGAGACCCCTGACATTCAACGAGCAAAGTTTGATGTTATTAAAATCTGACATAGTTATGAGACATAATAATTACTAATGGTTAACCACTTTATGCTCAGACCCAGTCCTGCCCCACATAATGAATGTATTGTTTGACCCAGGTTGGTTAGACTCTGATTATTTCTAATGTGCATCAAAATAAAAGATATCTACCCTGAACCATGAACATGCTGAGCTGAGGAATGAACGCACAAACCTTAGAACAGTAACAGTGCAAAGAACAAAATAAGGGTCTCTTCCCAAATAAGCAGGGACCCACATCAAACACCCACTGCTGTGTAGCATCAAACCCACTGGAAGTGAGCACTTACAGTCCCCTAACAGAACCTTCCTGAAGTGACTAAAAATAAACTATAAAACTTGACACAATATGAGCAGCTACCATTCGGCTACAACAGATAATGGGAGAATAAAACAGATGTGAAAAGAGGGAAACAGATCCAAAGAGTGTTATCAAACCTGAGAGTCCAGTCCTGGGAGTTATTAAAATGAACTAATTATTTTTGTAATAGTCAAATTATAAATCAGTCAGGGAAAACCAGTCCTCTCAAGGTAACGGGGGTGCAGCAGCGTGCACCACCGAGACTCACAGAGCCGGTATAGACTCCAGGAGGACGCGGACTTCATCCGGGGTAGCGAACCTCCTCTTTGAACCCTCATGGTTTACCTGAAGAGTGGCAGGGAAAAACATGGCATATGATAATCCATGTTTGCGTAGACGTCGTTTTACCGTGTCGAATGCTTTACGTTTCTTCATTACTGCAGCGGAGAAGTCGTTGTAGAAGGGGAGCTTTGATCCGTTATACATAAGAGCACCATCCTGACTGGTACGACGAGCTGCCTCCATGATCCGTTGTTTATCTCTGAATGTATGAAAACGCAGCAGCACAGACCTGGGGTGTTTATTCTGCTCTTGCCTCGGCGTTAACGAGCGATGTACCTTCTCCAGCTTAATACGCCCGGCTTTAGTTTTCATTTGGAGAATGCGGGGTAACCAAGACTCAAAAAAGTCCACAGGCTGCCCTGTCTCTGTGCCTTCTGCAAGGCCAACCAGCCGAACATTGAGACGCCTGCTGTAGTTCCCCACCATGTCCATACTCTCTTGTAAAGCACTGACCTGCTTCTCCAGCTCGGCGATCCGTTTCTCCTGAGCTTCAGTAGAGTTTTCAGATGCTAATATCCTAGCTTCTGTTTCGTTGATCCTCGCACTAGCCGCCTTTATATCCACCAAGTTCTTATTAATGGTCTTTAGCAGGGAACTGAGTTTATCGTCGATAACTTTGGTAATATTGGCGTCATCACGTTAAATGCTTTGGCGAGAGCCGGGTCGAGCTCATCGGAGTAACCAGATACAGCCTGGTGGTAGCCATCTTGTGAACATTCACTCGACGGACTTGGTGGATCCTTTTTGTCTTGTCCTCTTTGTTTTCTTCCCATTTTCTCAAAAGACTGTGGCCAAAAGTTTTCCAGGGACATATCGCTAAATGTTCAAATTAAAAAAAGGTTCCCAGCACACAGATATTATCAGGATAATTCAAAAATTACAGCCGAATAGCACGGAGCTCTGACCCCCAACACAATAACTTTTGAGAAAAACACAAAACAAGAACACGGCAACATAAATGAGACCGTGAAGACCAGAGATGTGGACCATGTGACAGCAGACTTTGACTGTGAGCTCAGATTGAAGTGTTTAGATGTGAATGTTTGATCCTGACAGAAAAATCTGAGCTCTGTTGTTTACAGTTTAGAGAAACAGGAGGAATGGATCAAGACGTGTGTGAAAGCAGCTGAGACAAACTGAACTACAGGAGGCAGAGCAGCAGCTGATTGGCTCTGCTGAGCAGACTGTGTGATGTGGACTCATCTGATTGGATCCTAAATAGTTTTTCTCTTCATTCTCTCTTCTTTATTCAGACTGGAGTGGTGCAGTTTGTCAGAGATCAGCTGTTCTTCTTTAGCCTCAGCTCTGAAGTCCAACCCCTCCCATCTGAGAGAGCTGGACCTGAACCACAACAATCTTCATGATTCAGGAGTGAAGCTGCTGTGTGATTTTCTGCAGAGTCCAAACTGTAGACTGGAGATTCTGGGGTAAGTTCATGTGTTCTCTGTTTCTATTGTAGATCTTCTGTGTGTGATTATTAACTGAACCATCTTCATGTCCAGATGTTTGACTGATCATATGTAGGGATGCATGATGGTGGATTTTTGCTGATATCTGATATGCTGACATTTCAGACTTCTTTGAGCTCCTCCTGATATATCTACACTCTTCTTCTATTGTAAATAACAGCAAGTGTGTCCTGTAGGAGAACTGATGTGTTCCTCTTATTGTGACAGTCTGTTTGTTTTAGAAACAGGAAACAAGACAAACAACATCTGATTCAACAATAAATGACAGATGTATTCTTTTCAAATATAGACATTTATTGATGAAAACTGAAGTCATTTCTTGTTCTCATGTTCATTTCATGTCAGATTTAATTGTCACAGTAGAGTTAAACTTCTTCAGATGAACAAACTGAAGTGTAACAACCTGCTGACAGACAGTGAGCAGAGTAGACCCCTAATCAATGGAGTTGATTTTCTTGACCAAAGATGTTCCAATAAATTCACGAGATCTGTTTAAACTCATGATTTATACCCGGCTCAACTCTGTAGGAATAATATATGAAACATTTTTGATCAAACCACAGCAACAACACTGAGAACTAGATTTTTCAAATATCCACTTCAGCCTGAAACAAAAGAAATCCATCACAAAATAATGATTCATATTTATCCATGCATAAATATCAACACCGACTGAACTCAGTCTGGTTTCAGCATATTGTACATCCCTACTGACAGCATTGAAGAGAGCACTGAGATAATCCTAAATAATAAAAATGAAGTGTAATCAGAGCTGTGTAACACTGTATTGATCAAAAATATAATTAAAGCTGGTTATTGTTTTTTTGGGGGGTCGATAACTGATTTTTGAAAATGATATTCTTTTACGATAATAAAAAGCTTTCTGTCAAAATGTAGAGATTTAAACATTACAAACTCTATCTCAAGGCTTTGTTTGAATGAAAAAGCTTGGCTACTTCATTTCACATTAATATTTGGTATCAAATATTAATATTAGATAAAAGTAATTTTATTGAACCAATCATAACAACATCAACAACAACAGGTCTGACTATGTTGTAAGAACTCAGACAAAACAAGAACACGGCAACATAAATGAGACCAGAGATAAAAGATAAAAACCTGAAAGTATAGAAAATGGAAAAGGCAATAAAATGGTAAAGAAGCAATGATGTAAAAATTCACAATAGACAGATCTACGATCATAGAGAAGAGATGAAACAGTAAAAGAGCCAAAACTAGAAAAGCACTCAGAGAGCGCAGACCTCCACCAAACACCTCAGATCATCAGATCCAGAATAGAGCCAGGATCCAGACCAGACTCAGCACAGACATGGAGGTTGTTATCCTGTATGAACACAACAACTTTTGGGAACAACACTTCATATTTTGATTTTATATGAATTATTGAGTGTCACAAATAGGATTTCCCATGATAAACTTAAATCTTTCTGTGACATCAGTCTGGACTGGATCCAGATGAAATTTTTAATTTTGGGGACTTTTTTGCATCTAGACAAACATCCAGATCGCCACCAAAATAAAATGAATTCTTCCTTAGACCTAACCAAACCTCTAGTACAATTTTCATGTAAATCCATCCTGTAGTTTTTCTGTAAATTTGCTAACAAACAAATAAACAAACAAACAAACAAACAATGAAACACACAAACAGACAGATGAACAAACAGCAGCAAAAACATAACCTCCTCGGCGGAGGTAACAGTAACCTCTAAAAAGAATAAAAGGACAACATGAGCTGAACAGATGAGGCAAATAATGAGCAGAAAGTAAAACAGAGAAGCAGAAATAAATGAATGAAGTTGTGACATCCCTGATATTATTGCCTCTCTCCATGTTGTTGTTGGGGGGTCTCCTCTCAGAGTGTCCCTGAATCATTGGGGGTTTTGGTCTGTTGGATCTCTGGAGCTTCTGTTCCTCTGGGCTGGGAGGCCTTCTGCTCCTGGTGGTCCTAAACTCTTGGTGCTAATCAGGCCTCGCTGATGAAAACAGTCTGAGGCAGTTCAGGAGGCTCAGAGGAGCTGAACGTTGATATGAAAGATGGACGGAGACAATCTGAGGGACAGGTCAACATGGACACTGTGACTGAGTCCACAATATTTCTGAAGTAGAGAAAAAAGAGTCCAGCTCCAACATTGACTGTATTGTTGGACAAGATTTCAGCTGATTTACAGTCTGATCCACATCAACCTGATGAAGGTCTGAGCTCCAACATGTTTGAAGGAACAAAGAAGGTTCTGGAGATGCACATGTAGACCACAGTGTGTAGGAGTCTCTCTGTGTTTGGCTTGTTGACTTGTCTCACCTGTCCAGGTGGGATCAAGTTTTTCTTCTTGAACATTTTCTGATCATTAATTCTAATGAAGTTCATGTGGACTGCAGTGTGGACCATGTGACAGCAGACTTTGACTGTGAGCTCAGATTGAAGTGTTTAGATGTGAATGTTTGATCCTGACAGAAAAATCTGAGCTCTGCTGTTTACAGTTTAGAGAAACAGGAGGAATGGATCAAGACGTGTGTGAAAGCAGCTGAGACAAACTGAACTACAGGAGGCAGAGCAGCAGCTGGTTGGCTCTGCTGAGCAGACTGTGTGATGTGGACACATCTGATTGGATCCTAAATAGTTTTTCTCTTCATTCTCTCTTCTTTATTCAGACTGGAGGGCTGCAGTTTGTCAGAGATCAGCTGTTCTTCTTTAGCCTCAGCTCTGAAGTCCAACCCCTCCCATCTGAGAGAGCTGGACCTGAGTGAGAACAATCTTCATGATTCAGGAGTGAAGCTGCTGTGTGATTTTCTGCAGAGTCCAAACTGTAGACTGGAGATTCTGAGGTAAGTTCATGTGTTCTCTGTTTCTATTGTAGATCTTCTGTGTGTGATTATTAACTGAACCATCTTCATGTCCAGATGTTTGACTGATCATATGTAGGGATGCATGATGGTGGACTTTTGCTGATATCTGATATGCTGACATTTCAGACTTCTTTGAGCTTCTCCTGATATATCTACACTCTTCTTCTATTGTAAATAACAGCAAGTGTGTCCTGTAGGAGAACTGATGTGTTCCTCTTATTGTGACAGTCTGTTTGTTTTAGAAACAGGAAACAAGACAAACAACATCTGATTCAACAATAAATGACAGATGTATTCTTTTCAAATATAGACATTTATTGATGAAAACTGAAGTCATTTCTTGTTCTCATGTTCATTTCATGTCAGATTTAATTTTCACAGTAGAGTTAAACTTCTTCAGATGAACAAACTGAACTGTAACAACCTGCTGACAGACAGTGAGCAGAGTAGACCCCTAATCAATGGAGTTGATTTTCTTGACCAAAGATGTTCCAATAAATTCATGAGATCTGTTTAAACTAATGATTTATACCCGGCTCAACTCTGTAGGAATAATATATGAAACATTTTTGATCAAACCACAGCAACAACACTGAGAACTAGATTTTTCAAATATCCACTTCAGCCTGAAACAAAAGAAATCCATCACAAAATAATGATTCATATTTATCCATGCATAAATATCAACACCGACTGAACTCAGTCTGGTTTCAGCATATTGTACATCCCTACTGACAGCATTGAAGAGAGCACTGAGATAATCGTAAATAATAAAAATGAAGTGTAATCAGAGCTGTGTAACACTGTATTGATCAAAAATATAATTAAAGCTGGTTATTGTTTTTTTGGGGGGTCGATAACTGATTTTTGAAAATGATATTCTTTTATGATAATAAAAAGCTTTCTGTCAAAATGTAGAGATTTAAACATTACAAACTCTATCTCAAGGCTTTGTTTGAATGAAAAAGCTTGGCTACTTCATTTCACATTAATATTTGATATCAAATATTAATATTAGATAAAAGTTATTTTATTGAACCACTCATAACAACATCAACAACAACAGGTCTGACTATGTTGTAAGAACTCAGACAAAACAAGAACACGGCAACATAAATGAGACCAGAGATAAAAGATAAAAACCTGAAAGTATAGAAAATGGAAAAGGCAATAAAATGGTAAAGAAGCAATGATGTAAAAATTCACAATAGACAGATCTACGATCATAGAGAAGAGATGAAACAGTAAAAGAGCCAAAACTAGAAAAGCACTCAGAGAGCGCAGACCTCCACCAAACACCTCAGATCATCAGATCCAGAATAGAGCCAGGATCCAGACCAGACTCAGCACAGACATGGAGGTTGTTATCCTGTATGAACACAACAACTTTTGGGAACAACACTTCATATTTTGATTTTATATGAATTATTGAGTGTCACAAATAGGACTTCCCATTATAAACTTAAATCTTTCTGTGACATCAGTCTGGACTGGATCCAGATGAAATTTTTAATTTTGGGGACTTTTTTGCATCTAGACAAACATCCAGATCGCCACCAAAATAAAATGAATTCTTCCTTAGACCTAACCAAACCTCTAGTACAATTTTCATGTAAATCCATCCTGTAGTTTTTCTGTAAATTTGCTAACAAACAAATAAACAAACAAACAAACAATGAAACACACAAACAGACAGATGAACAAACAGCAGCAAAAACATAACCTCCTCGGCGGAGGTAACAGGAACCTCTAAAAAGAATAAAAGGACAACATGAGCTGAACAGATGAGGCAAATAATGAGCAGAAAGTAAAAGAGAGAAGCAGAAATAAATGAATGAAGTTGTGACATCCCTGATATTATTGCCTCTCTCCATGTTGTTGTTGGGGGGTCTCCTCTCAGAGTGTCCCTGAATCATTGGGGGTTTTGGTCTGTTGGATCTCTGGAGCTTCTGTTCCTCTGGGCTGGGAGGCCTTCTGCTCCTGGTGGTCCTAAACTCTTGGTGCTAATCAGGCCTCGCTGATGAAAACAGTCTGAGGCAGTTCAGGAGGCTCAGAGGAGCTGAACGTTGATATGAAAGATGGACGGAGACAATCTGAGGGACAGGTCAACATGGACACTGTGACTGAGTCCACAATATTTCTGAAGTAGAGAAAAAAGAGTCCAGCTCCAACATTGACTGTATTGTTGGACAAGATTTCAGCTGATTTACAGTCTGATCCACATCAACCTGATGAAGGTCTGAGCTCCAACATGTTTGAAGGAACAAAGAAGGTTCTGGAGATGCACATGTAGACCACAGTGTGTAGGAGTCTCTCTGTGTTTGGCTTGTTGACTTGTCTCACCTGTCCAGGTGGGATCAAGTTTTTCTTCTTGAACATTTTCTGATCATTAATTCTAATGAAGTTCATGTGGACTGCAGTGTGGACCATGTGACAGCAGACTTTGACTGTGAGCTCAGATTGAAGTGTTTGGATGTGAATGTTTGATCCTGACAGAAAAATCTGAGCTCTGCTGTTTACAGTTTAGAGAAACAGGAGGAATGGATCAAGACGTGTGTGAAAGCAGCTGAGACAAACTGAACTACAGGAGGCAGAGCAGCAGCTGATTGGCTCTGCTGAGCAGACTGTGTGATGTGGACTCATCTGATTGGATCCTAAATAGTTTTTCTCTTCATTCTCTCTTCTTTATTCAGACTGTGGGGCTGCAGTTTGTCAGAGATCAGCTGTTCTTCTTTAGCCTCAGCTCTGAAGTCCAACCCCTCCCATCTGAGAGAGCTGGACCTGAACCACAACAATCTTCATGATTCAGGAGTGAAGCTGCTGCGAGATCTTCAGGAGAATCCAAACTACAGACTGGAGACTCTGGTGTAAGTAGAGAGTTGAATTTACCGTAAATCCCAGAATATAAATCTCTCTGGTTTCTCAGCTGTTCTCTGTTTTTTGAGTCTCTCAGAGGGAAAATGAATTTCTCCGTCTTTCTGCCTGATGATTTCTGTGGCGTTCAGCAAAACCTACAATGTGCAGTTTCTGTGAAACTGTTGCTCTTTAGTCCACCTGCTGTGACCTGCTGAGCCTTTGCTTCTTATATTACGGTAGCTGCAGCTCCAGCTGGTGGTGGATAGGGCTGGGACGATGAGACGGTGTCATAGTCTGCTGCAGGTTAAAAAGTCCTGTTTAATTAATCCTTCAGGCTCTTCAACAGCCTGTGTTTCTCCCACACTTATAACACAGACCTGAACCTTGAGTCCAGAGCCGTGTGACCTTCAGGGACCATAAACAAAGTGACATCAGGAGCTTCAGCTTCATCTGCCGTCTTTAGCCACAGACACACCAAACTGGGACACAGCAGGTCGGCGCTGTGTCCACAGAAGAGAAGAGAAAAGTCTGCAGCGACAACACGGACACAACCAGCACCAAAACACTAACGAGGACAAACTCCCTTCTGAACCTCTGAACCAGAAACAGCTGCTGCTGATGTGCTGAACATGTGAACACACTGATGAAAATATCACTTTATTCTCTTTTCCTTCAAAAACAAACATTAACGCTGTGATTTGACAGAAAAGGCAAAGACAGGAAGTCAAAAATAAAACACATGAAGCATTCATGCTGCTGCTGAAATTTAGCAGAATCATCAATATTATCATGAAGAGCAGATTATTTCTTTGACTGTAACTGTGGCCCCAAAATTCATCATGGGCCCATCCCTAGAGCTGGACCACTACAGAACAACATCTGACAGGCTTTGGTCTGCTGGACCTGCCTGGTTTTCTGCTCTGTCCACTTTAATCTCTAAATAAGGCACAAAAATAAACATTTGAGAAAACTGTATGTTTACTAGAGAGGAATGGAAATCATAGTTTTGTGTTAACAATGATGAATTTAGATCATCAAAACCAGTGAAGTGTGAAAATAAAGTATTGTGTTCTTATAACTGAATTATCTGAATGACTACATAAAATATAATATTAATATCTTTACAGATTATCTGACTGTGGACTATCAGAGCCTCATGTTAAAGTCCTGGCCTCAGCTCTGATGTCTAACCCCTCCCATCTGAGCGAGCTGGACCTGAGCAAGAACAGTCTTCAGGATTCAGAAGTGAAGCTTCTGTGTGTTGGACTGAAGAGTCCAAACTGTAGACTGGAGATTCTGAGGTGAGTTCATTTATTCTTTAATGACTGACCTTTAACCTTATGTAATATAATAAACTGATATATAACTACAATTGTCTTTTGATCATATTTAATTCCCCCAGACTGAAGGGTTTCCTCAGACAGCAGATAAATGGTTGGGCCGCACAGAAAGGCCGATGGTCATATCTGACCGGTTAATACAATTATAAGTGGTCTGTGTCTCTTTTGGTATTTCGATAAAACGTTTGGAAACAGATATCAAAAATAGAAAAAACAACTGGACATTTTATTTTTGTTTTAAAGTAGAAATGTCAAAATTGAAGTACAGCTTGATTTTATTTTTGTTGTCTGAAACAAGTTAGGAAAAGTCAAATAACTGTTTGATTTTCAATTTTATTTTAAAAGAGAAAATTGAATAAAGCACGAGACACAAATCCAAAAAATGGCTTGTATAATTGTCATGGATTACCGGATGTTGTCACAACAAGGATATTGCTCACTCTGAGCAATAGATGGCGACAGCGTGATGCCTACCTATGCCAACCATTGGAAAGCCCTAGAACAGGGTATTCAATTAAAAGTCACTGAGGTCCAGTTAATAAAATTTCCTCCAAGTAAAACATGCAAACTAAAATCCAGTTTTGTGTCTTACAGCCTTCCCCCCATCCACATTTTCATGGTTTCAACAACATTTGTTTTCAGTGTTAAATGTAGGATATGTTTACCAAGTGCACAGATTTGATGTTTTTATTATAAAATAAAAATCAAATATCATGAAGTTCTCTATTTTTGACAACTGTTACCAAATGTTTTTATTCAATTACCAAAAGAGACATGAATCATAATTGCATGTGCTTGTGGTAGAGAGAGAGAGGGAGAAAGAGAAAAAGACAGAGATTTAATTTCTATTTTTAACATCCCTTCTATTAATGTGACAATACAAGTACTGTCAATGTTAAGAGGACCCAAGGAGCAATACAGAGATCAGTTAAAGTGCAACATATCATAAGTTTTACTGAGAGAGTGAGCCTGAGGAAAGAGAGAGAAATAAAGAGAGAAAGCCTGAGAGAGATAGAGTCGGAGTGAGGCTGTGATGCTGGATGAGCTGGAGACACTGGAAGACAAGAAGAGAGACACAAAATCAGTGACAGGAGCAGTCCAGAGGTACATCAAAAATACAAGCACAACTAGAGAAGCACTCAGAGAGCACAGACCTCCACCAAGCAGCTTCAGTCCATTTTGGCGAAAATGGTCCTGTCTGGCAATGTTAAAGAATCCTTTAAACAATTCCTGTATCCAGATGGTGATCCGGATCAGCCCCAAAAGCTAATAATTTCATCCTCATCCCATTCCACACATTTCCTGAAAATTTCATCCAAATCCATCCATAACTTTTCAAGTTATCTTGAACACAAACAGACAGACAGACAGACAGACTAACCAACGCCGGCAAAAACATAACCTCCTTGGTGGAGGTAAAAATCTCGAAAGACGCGAGGGACCACGAGGTGAAGCCAACATTACCACCGGAGAAGCAGAAATCAACTGGCACCGTTACGAGTCCTGTGGAAGCGAAGTAGTGGCAGGTGATTAGATGATCCAAACCAGGGAGGGAGTGGCAGGGAGCTGCTGCACCAAGCGAACACGCCCCCTCACTCCTGTGAGGAGGCTGACACTCATCGAGGACTCGTCACAATTAACTTTATACTAAAGAAATCACATTTCTATCCTCACTTCAAATCACGATTCAATGAAATCCCAACTCAAGATCTCAGCTTCGAAAAATCTGTTTTAAAAATGAACAATCAGCTCCCCCCCCCCCACAGCAGAGACCCCCCTACAGCCTGATTATGACTAAAGCTCTGAACTACGGCCGTCACAAAAACCTGTATGGATGATAACGTCTTTTTTAACAAATACAATCATCATATTGGGCTACTGTGTTCGCTCTGCAGAGCGTTGTTGTGAGTCTTAAGGCCTTGACAGAATTTATCGATGCAGATGGGTTTTATCCAGGACTGCAGCCGTTATATCTGTTTTAAGTGCTGTGTCAACAGTTTAGACGACACTTTAAAGTGATGTCTCTGTTGTTTCAGTCTGAAATGATCCAAAGATGCTGCTAAGAACAAACCTGCTGTTAAACTTTAGCAATGTTCCGTCAATGATGACAGAGACATCAGGAAACATTTTCACATCAGAAGTACTTTTCTGTAACTATGGGAAAATGCTTTTATTTTGAAAGCACTAGAGGAACTGAAACAGGAAATCCTGTGTTTTCAAACAGCAGATTTAAAATCTCTGAGCTGAATGAACCACTGGATCAGATACAGACACAACAGACTATGACTGAGATCAGCGGCTGATGGAAACTTCTCTGAGTTATTTTTTTACGCATGAGCTGTTTGTGAAATAATGGACTTAATTTTGGGGGTAAGAAGGAGCTGTGGATCCTGAAAAAGCATTTTTAAATACAACATCTATTTAAGCTTTGCAATGATATCATTACTTCACTGAGAAAAAGCAAAATGAATAAATAACTGAATAAATGAAAACACCCTTTGTTATGACATTTAGATCCCATTACTCTACCCTTTCATTTGGTTGGTTTTTTATTATTTTTATAATTATTTCTGGCACGTTTTCATGCAGGTACACCAGGTTATTCACAGTCAGGATTCTACCCCTGTAGGACATTTTAGGGAGAAGCCACTTCCATTTATTTAGACGACCTTTCACCTTGTCAAGACATCATCACAGTTTTTTTTTACTGTGGACTCGTCCCCCAGGAAGACCCCCAGGTCCTTCAGGCCTCCTCTCTTCTCACCTGGGTTAGGATGACTGGTGTTGTCCCAGGCTGACCTGAATCTGGACAGTGTCCTCTGCTCTGTCTCTGTCTCCACTGAGTCCAGCCTCAGTCCCAGCACAGAGCTGCTTTTCTGATCATTTCATTCAGACGGTTAATGTTCCTCTTGCTGGTGTTGCTCCCCCAGCAGACCACAGCATAGAGGAGCAAGCTGGACACCACCGGCTGATAAAACATCTGCAGCAGCTTTGTGCAGATGTTCAATGATGCCGGTCTCCTCAGGAAGTACAGTCTGGTTTGACCTTCTTGTGGAGGAGGTCTGTGTTCTGAGCCCAGTCCAGTTTGTTGTCCAGCAGGAGCCCCAGGTATTTATAAGAGGTGACTGTCTCCACCGCCGTCCCTCCTGTGCAGGGTGGTTGTTGGGAGTGGGCTGTCTCCTGAAGTCCAGCACCATCTACTTGGTTTTTGATGTGTTCAGCTGGAGCTGGTTCCTCCCACACCAGCCTGTGAAGTCACTCACCAGCTTCCTGTACTCCCCCTCCTCATTCCCCCTGATACATGCTGCTATGGCTGTGTCATCCCAAAATTTCTGCTATGACAGAACTCAGAGTCATGATGGAAGTCAGCAGTATACAGGGAGAAGAGGAGGGGGGACAGCACTGTACCGTGTGGGGCTCCTGTGCTACAGGTCAGGGTCCTGGATACATTACCGCCAGTCCTGACAAACTGTGGGACTGTGAGGACAACAGAGAGACAGCAGCCCTGCCTCACCCCCTACCGATATTTACCAAAATTTAGCAGTCAATGAGACAGACTGTAGAAATTCAAGTTAAGGCCAAATAAGGGATCTTTAAATCAATCAACCAATCAATCAATCAATCAGTCAATCAATCAATCAATCAATCTTTATTTGTATAGCGCCAATTCATAACAAGTGTATCTCAAGACACTTTACAATAGAGCAAAAGGCTCTTCATTTTATGGATATACATTATGCATAGATACATATATACATATAATATACACAGATACAATATATACAAATATATACATCCAACACCCAACATGAATCCAATAGCCAAGTCTTGAATCCGCCATCATGGCGGCAAGAAAAACCTTCTGTTAGGCAGGCCGGAATCTTGAATGTGGATCCCAGTCTCATGATGAACAGCAAATCCACACGATGCTGTGTTGGGTGTGAGGGCGAGGAAGGGAGGTAAAAGGAGACAAGTGGACTAAAGGTAAGAACTAAAGTTAGTGACAGGTCCATGAGCCATAGACCCTGTCGTCTGATTTATTAGAGGGTAGTCTCTTGAGATGCTACATCTCATTTTCAGGAGGGTCCTCTAGAGTGTTGGTGGTGTTCACTTTATAGAAAGTATAATCAGTGATATTTCTTACTGAAAATAAAGATTTTAGGGTAAAAATTTATGTTAGTGACGAACTCATGGATGCACAGCCCACAAGTGCATCACTACCATATTTGTCTCCCTTAAGTATTTTGTATTAAAAGCCCTCTTGAGATGTGACATCCCATTTTCAGAGGGATATCGTGCTTATGTGGTGATAAAAATAAAATTCTATAGATGTAGGGAGATCATGCTAATCATCTCCATTAAATGGCAAGGCAAAATATGTGTCATGTCTATAACTGCAGTTATTGAGGCTTCGTGACTCCACAGCAGCAGGCAGTCTCCACCTCCAGGATCCCAGGGCGACCTACAAGACCAGATCCAGAGACGAGTACAGGAGGCAAACAGAAAGGGGCACATGCAGATATGGAGAGAGAGAGAGGGGTGGGGGAGTGGCCCCATGTGCCCAGATCCCCCCCGGCAGTCTAGGCCTCTTGCATCTATGAGTCTAAGTCAGTGCCTCCCAACCCCGAGTCCCCAGGACCCCCCCGCCCCGCTACGCCCCCAGACGCCCCCCAGCCGCACCACACCCGACCCACCGACCAGCCCCGCCATCAAGCCCTACAAAGCTCCACGACGGACCTCCGCACCCGAGACCAGGCGTGTAGAACGGAGGACACGTCCAAACACGCAGAGCAGGGGGCCCCGAGGACCAGGATCGGGAAACACTGACCCAAGTTATGGACTAGTTAGTGGACTATAAACTTGTCCCTAACTAAAAGCTTTATCAAAAAGGAACGTTTTAAGTTTAACCTTAAAGGTAGAGAGGGAGTCTGCCCCCCGAACCGTAGCAGGTAAATGGTTCCAGAGACGAGGAGCCTGATAACTGAAGGCTCTACCTCCCATACTACTTTTAGAGATTGACGGTACCACAAGCAGGCCAGCATTTTGGGAGCGTAATGCTTTAGAGGGATTGTAAGGCACTAAAAGCTCTTTAAGATAAACTGGTGCCTGTCCACTGAGAGCTTTATAGGTAAGGAGAAGAATTTTAAATTCTATTCTATATTTTATGGGAAGCCAATGAAGAGAAGCTAATACAGGAGTGATGTGGTCTCTTCTCCTAGTTCTAGTCAGTACACGTGCTGCAGCGTTTTGGACCAGCTGAAGCGTTTTAAGCGACTTGCTGGGACAGCCTGAAAGCAGAGAATTACAATAGTCCAGTCTGGAGGTGACAAAAGCATGGACTAGCTTTTCAGCATCGCTCTGGGACAGGATAGGCCTGATTTTAGCGATGTTACGAAGGTGAAAAAAGGCTGTTTTTGAAATTTGCTTTATGTGGGAGTTAAAGGATAGATCCTGATCAAACAGAACCCCAAGGTTTCTAACAGTTGTGCTTGGTGCCAGGATGATGCCATCTATGCCAGTTAAATCACTAGAAAAAGTTTCTCTAAGGTGTCGAGGGCCCAGCACAATGATCTCTGTCTTGTCTGAGTTAAGAAGAAGAAAATTTCTGGCCATCCAGGTTCTGATGTCCTTTAAACATGCATCTAGTTTAGATAATTTGTTTGTCTCGCTTGGCTTCAGTGATACATAAAGCTGTGTATCGTCAGCATAGCAGTGAAAATTAACAGAGTATTTCCTCATAATATCACCTAGGGGAATCATATATATGGAGAAGAGAATTGGACCTAGCACTGAGCCTTGAGGAACTCCGTAATTTACTCTAGTGTACATGGAGGACTTATTGTTCACATGTACAAACTGATTTCTATCAGATAAGTAGGATTTAAACCAATTTAGGGCAGTCCCTGTAATCCCAAGTAACATCTCTAATCTCTGTATAAGAACATCATGATCAATAGTGTCGAAAGCAGCACTAAGATCTAACAAAACAAGTACAGAGAGAAGTCCTTC
This sequence comes from Cetoscarus ocellatus, assembly GCA_037902135.1. Classification (NCBI taxonomy): domain Eukaryota; kingdom Metazoa; phylum Chordata; class Actinopteri; order Labriformes; family Labridae; genus Cetoscarus; species Cetoscarus ocellatus. Next base: position 11,096 of record JBAMNC010002145.1, on the reverse strand, counting down.
ATCTGAGGCTAAGAGTAGATCATTGGTTACTTTAACTAGAGCAGTCTCTGTGCTATGATGAGCTCTAAATCCTGACTGGAAATCCTCAAGCAGGCTGTTGGCTTGGAGGAAGTCACACAACTGATCAGCCACTACTTTCTCCAGGATCTTTGAAGCAAATGGGAGGTTTGAAATAGGCCTGTAGTTAGCTAATATTCCTGAATCGAGGTTAGGTTTTTTAAGGAGAGGCTTTATTACTGCTGTTTTGAAGGACTGTGGTACGTAGCCTGTTAATAGAGATATATTTACTGTCTCCAGTAAGGATGGACAGACTAAGGGAAGAACCTCCTTGAACAATTTAGTTGGGATTGGGTCTAAAAGGCAGGTTGATGATTTAGAGGAGGAGACAAGAGAATTTAGCTCCTGAAGGCTAATTGTGGTGAAACAGTCTAACTCAGGTCTAACTACATTTAATGATACAGCAGGTTCGATTGGAATCAGGGAGTTGCTAATTTTATCTCTAATTTTAAGAATTTTATCATTAAAAAAGCTCATAAAGTCCTCACAGCTCAGGGCTAAAGGAATCACAGGATCAATAGAGCTGTGACTCTGTGTCAGCCTGGCTACAGTGCTGAAGAGGTATCTAGGGTTGTTTTTATTTTCTTCAATTAGTGAGGAGTAATAGGCAGCTCGGGCACGCCTTAAGGCTGTCATGTAGTTATTATGACTTTCCTGCCAAAGTATTCGTGACTCCTCCCTTTTATTGGAGCGCCATATTCTCTCTAATTTACGGGGTCTGATTTGGGGGAGGGGGGTTGTCTGACCCTCAGCCGTCCATACCTGGTGTCCTGTTGCTCTGCAGAGTCCTCGTAGCTCTGTGCAGCTCCTCTAAGGTCAGCTCTGCCTCCAGCTCTGAGTTCTCCTCTGAGCTGACCTGAGGGAGACCTGCAAGGAAACTGCTGAGCACATCTGGATCATGTGACCTCTCACTCTTATAGAGGTCTCTGTAGAAACCAGCAGCAAACTTCCTGATCTCAGACGAACCTGAGACCTCAGAGCCACTACATGTATGTAAAGAGTTTTGTGTCTTACCAAAATCCCACCACTGCTGAATGTTGGCAAAGGCAGGCCTGCTCTCTCTGTGGGTCACCCAAAAATACTAAAATGCAGTTCTGAAATGCTGATTGATTAAAAGAGCAGTATTAAAATGCCAAAAAGTGCTTTTTAATGAATATTTTGAATAAAAACAGAGCAGGACAGCAAAGAGTGATCAGTAAAACCCACAGGCTGGATAAAACACTTTTTAGAAACATTCAAATGAAGATTAAAACAGTAGAGGTGATCCAGTCTGGCTAAAGATAAAACATTGTCTTTTGAGTGACTCCAGGTGTACTGTCTCTGGTTACCATTGAACGTCCTCCACACATCAGCTGGTGAGTCTGGATGATCTGTGCCATCCTGCTGGAGGAGGGCGGTGAGGCTCTGAGTGATTTCTGTCTAAAAGAGGAGCTTCAGTGCAGTTAAAATCACCTCCTAAAAACATCAAATCTTCATCATCACAGTTTGAAAAATGTTGTTTAAAATATTTAGAAATGCCATCCTCTCCAGGGTGTTTGTGGGAGCATTTAAAAACACCAGCTTCACATTTTCAAAAGTCACTCTAACTTTCATTTAACCCCCGGGATGATCTCCTCTAAATCAAAAGGAGCTGGCAGGAAGCTTCTGGAGAAGCGTGTCTGACTCTACCAACCCTGAACAAGAGGGAGAGCCTTCACTCAGGACTCCTGTGTCTCAGTCACAGACTGCAGCGGCCCTAAAGCCCGTCACACACAGAGGATTTACTGTGGTCAGAACACCATAAGCAGCAGCTTCAGGACAGACTAGAGAGACACCCTGTTAAAGGCCCATTTATGCTCAACTTTAAATACAGATGTGGATACGGACAGAGCCTCTTGTCCATGCTCTGCTTTCATTTTTTCTGTATTTCTGCAGGTTTCTATAAAACTAAACGTAGCAGTACCACTAGAACTCATGGGGGCAGAGTTGCTGTTACTACCAAATACATAGCTCTAGTGCGACGTGAAGAAGAAATATTAGGCAAGGCAAGTTTATTTGTAGAGCACAATTCATACACAAGGTAATTCAAAGTGATTTACAAAACAAGAAAAATGCATTAAAATCACAATACTAAATAAAAACAAAAATAATCATTATAAAACGAACCTTAAAGAAAGAGAAGAGTGCAGATAAGATCCTTTCAGTCATATGCACAGTTAAACAGAGCTGTTTTGAGCCTAGATTTGAACATTGTCAGTGTAGAGGCCTGTCTCACATCTTCAGAAAGACTGTTCCAGATGTTAGCTGCATAAAACTGGAACCCTGATTCTCCATGTTTGGCCCTGACTCTGGGCACCAGCAGGAGGCCGGTCCCTGAGGTCCTCAGAGTCTGAGATGGTTCACATGGCACTAACATGTCTGAGATGTACTGTGGTGCTCGACCGTGGAGAGACTAAGAGAGAGACTGGAGGTGTCTGCTGACACTTTCTCTTTGTTTCTGTGGACCAAATACGATGACTTCAGTCTTGTCTGAATTTAGCTGGAGAAAGTTGTTTTTCATCCACACACTGACCTGTTGGATGTAGTGACAGAGTGAATCCACTGGTCCATATTCACCTGCTGTCAGTGAGACATAGATGTTGTCTGCATAGTTGTGGTAGGACACATTATTACTCTGTATTAACTGGACTAAAGGCAGCATGTAAAGACTGAACAGAAGGGGTCCCAGGATTGACCCTTGGGGTCCATATGATGTGTTGTGATAATTTGTTTGATATTGATTTGCTTTAAATTTAGGAATTTAATGATTCTATTTATTCAAATTGCACTCGAATGGGGCACCATCCTATTTATACAAAATAGGCGAAATTGTTTACATTAACTGATTCATTAATCAGCCTAATTTAGCTGGGATGAACTAGAGCAAATACATTACCCTTTTACTCTTATCAATCCTAAAACCTGAAGGGAAAAGTTTTCTTCACAGGGATGTCAGACCTTCAAAACAAACTCCAAAAGGCAGAACTTTAACTCTAGGTAGAGTTTATTTAAAAACAGATAAAATAATGGGTGAAACAATACAAAAAGGAATGAGTAAATGATGTTTAGGTAAGTTTACTGAGCATGAAATTAGATGAGTACTTTGTTGTTCTGGTAGTGATGGCATATGTAACGTGTAAATATATATATAACCTGGTTATATTGAGTGATGGGACGAGGTAGAGATTTACAGGACGGTTTCTAAAGTGTTTGAAAAAGGGGATTTTGATTAATTGAACGATCAAGATAGGTTACACCACCCGTCTGACTGAGAACGTCCAGGAGAGCTCTTACTTTGACGCAGCGCAGGTCTCTCACGAGTCCAAAGTCACCAGGAGATGATGTGGCTCGGTGTAGCGGCCTTTTGAAGCAGGCAGGGCTCAACTGGTGCTCCTATGGATCTCGGGAACGGCTCCGCACTGGGATGGAGTTGCAGCTTCCTCGGGGCTCTCTGGTTCCTCTCAGGTGAAGACGCGGCGGACTCAGGGGTCTCGGATCGTTCAGCGGATTACGTAATTAACTCAAAAAGGGACTTTTGTTGGCCGGACGAAATTACTTCTTAAGTTAACTAACTCTATGATGGCAGAATGTTCAAAAAGGGAAGATCTTTGGAAAACTTGCTCCAAACTTGAAAACGGCAAGCAGTCCTGTCGTTACACCAAAAATACAAGAAAAAACGTATCGGCAGCGGGGCAGGCGAAGGAGCGTCACAAAAGAACACGAAGAAGACGAATAGTAAAGGGAATTCGAATTCAAAAGGAAAGAATGAGAGTAAAACTCTAGAAGGAGGGATGAATCGGAAAAAGAAGAGTTTGAGCTGAGACTGCGTCTCCAGCTTTAAACCCATGGTAGTGGGCGTGTATTGACCATGCTGGGGGTAGGTCCATGTAAACTTTCGCAAACTTTTGTTAACTTATATTTTGCCAATAGGGAGTTATAATTTGGGAATCACTCAATATAACCAACATAAAGAGCAAGATCATCTCATTCTGAATGTTCTGATACCCAACACCTATTATCCAAAACAAAAGGGAGACATTCAAGGGTTTTATATATATGTATCTACATATATATATATGTATCTATATATATATATCTATATCTATATATATATATATATGTATATATATACATATATATATATATATATATATATAGAGAGAGAGAGAGAGAGATAGATATAGATATCTGTAACAAGACTAATTATTACTATGTCAAAATGAAACTACGTTCTATAGACTTCCCTGACACCTACTACTTAGGTGGGAAGCTTAGGGCATGCAAATTTTACACAAAGATTACAAGATTACATTACATATAAGTAATTTTGGCAGTGTTGGTGCCATGAATACAGGAGTTGGACATATTTCACAATGCAGTAGAATATCACACTGTTAGACATGTACCATGAGTTTTGAGGGTTTGTAGAGGGTTGGTACTAGAGTGAGGTAGAAGAAGGTCCTTGTAAATGCAAAAGTCCTGGGCATGATAAGAGGGTTTAAAGGTCAACCTGGCAGGCTGTTAAAGGGAATTAGCAGAAAGGGGGGTTTCCTCCTTTCAGTTTAATGGGTGATGTCTGGTGGTTATCACAGTTTTAGACAAAGAAGGACAGTCTTTTACGACCGTCCTTACGGCTGTGAGGGGTTTTATGGTCATCCCTGGAATGGGTTCTGTTTCCATTTGGTTGAGGTTTGATCCTGTGTCTGGTCCAAATGGCTTAGTGAGAAGAGAGTCTGTAAACAGTTCTCACAGGGGTGAGGGCAAATGGTGACCCTAAAAAAGTGGCATTTCCTGGGAGACCTCTGTCTTGGAGAGTTTAAGAAAAGGTCATCTCACAACAGATGTTACTTTGCCTGGACACTGAGACAAACAAATGCAAAAAACAGCTGGGAGGAGATTGGAGAGCAATTAAATATCAGTTGGTCGGTAGCGAGGGAGAAGTGGAGGTCTGTGCAGGACAGATTTGTTCGAGCCCCCCTGGTGGATGTATTGGTTAACAGCAAATGCCAACAGAAAGGATGTATGGGTGTATGTGAGCAGTGACGGTCACGTGGTTTGAAAAGGACGAGTACATTTTCGTACATAAAGGGAGTGTAGATGGGCCTTTAAGGGTGGAGGAGGGGCGGCTGCAGCAATTTGTTAATAATAATTATAATAATAATACATTTTATTTAAAAAGACACTCAGGACACTATATAAAGTATAAAGAAAAATAAACAACAGCAATAAAATCAACAGTAGTTCTCTTCTCTTCTCCGGGCAGGAGCCAATCAGATGCCCCTCCACCCCACAGCCAAACATTTCTAATTATCAGAGGAGGTAAAAACGATGTAATCATCCACATCATCTAGTCCAGGTTCTGCAGAGTCCACTATCTGCCTCAGAGTGGTAATACCTGTGTAGGATCCTCCTGAAGGTCCAGCCTGGTCCTGTGGATCAGAGGCTCCTCCAGCAGCCAGTGCAGGGACATTGTGGACTCCAGAGTCCATGTTTTAGAAACAGGGGAGAGTCCAGTCCCAGTCCATTCACGGTTTTGAAAAAAAATACAGGCATCCGGTCTCCAGACCACATCAGCTGGACCAGTGAGAAACCTCTGTATGAACTAGAGTCTAAAGGCAGCCCCCCTGCTGGCCATGTGGACCAGTCCCTGGACCAGCAGACCAGCAAAAGCTGCTGTTCTCAAACTGTTTCATTTGGTATTAAAAAGTGGAGTTTATCCTGAAATATGGAACAAGGGCCTGATGAGTCCTATTTACAAAAAGATGATCACTTAGATCCAGATCATCACAGAGGAGTCTGCGTGAACTCTAACATGAGGAAACTTTTCTGTGGTATTTTAGATTCAAGAATAATGTCCTGCCTGACTGAAGGTGAGGGACTGAGTTAATCCCAGACCGTCTTTATCCCCACACACAGAACCACAGAGCACAGATTTACCCTCCACACACTGATCCAGAAACACCTGCACCAGCAGAATAAAGCTGAGGTCTTCACCTGCTTCATTGATTTCATTTGGCAGCTCTTTTATCAACTGCTGCAAAATGATCCTGTACGCGTTAATAACTGAGGACATTATGACTTTAAATGAACACAATATAAATCGTCAGGCAGGAAGAAAGTTTAACCTTTTTTTTGTCAAATATTTGTATTGATTTTTGTCATGGGATGGGCACAAATAGAATATTGGGTAGCACATGATACAACAACAAACAACAAAATCAGTCATCATGACCAAATAAAAAAAGGTCATTAAATTTGAGGCAGTTAGCTATAATAGGAAGTAAATGGAAAATAAAATAATAATAATAATAATAATAATAATAATAATAATAATAATAATAATAATAATAATAATAATAATGATAATAATAATAATAACAATAATAATAATAACAATAATAATAATGATTAGCAGTTTGATGTCCAGTTGGAAAAATTCTATCCATGAATAGCTTTGGCGTACGTGGGAAAACAAAGAAATACTTTACCAGAAGGAAATTTGGCTCTCCACGGGTCAGTCAGTCCCTGGAATTTTAAGGCAATTGCTGATTTAGTTGGAGTGACACGTTTTGTAGATGATCTGTCAAGATCTGTGTCCTAAATTAAGTTTAAATCACCCCTGATGATGACAAGGAGATCTGCAAGGTTCGGTAAGGAGCAGAAAAATTTAGAAATAAGTTTATCATTGTCCCATGTGGGAACATAGGAAACGCTGGAATCTCCGTATCCATGGACTATCTGTAGTTTAGAGCTCAAACTTCAGTCTTTAGAGCTCACTGTAGAGTTTAAAGGGTGAGGATGAAGAAGTCAAAGTCTTCATCTGATGAAGGTCTGATGGTTCTGATTCAAACTTCATCATCTTCATGATTCAGCTCCTTCACATCCTGCTGAGATGTACGGCTGATGTATGGGCCCAACATTTAGGCAGAGATGTTCAGATCTGTGATACTGATGATGAACTTTTGAGCTCATATCTGCCAACACCAACATGATGATGATGATATTGTACATCCCTACTTATGTGTAATGTTATCACAGGAGGCAGAGCAGCAGCTGATTGGCTCTGCTGAGCAGACTGTGTGATGTGGACACATCTGATTGGATCCTAAATAGTTTTTCTCTTCATTCTCTCTTCTTTATTCAGACTGGAGAGCTGCAGTTTGTCAGAGATCAGCTGTTCTTCTTTAGCCTCAGCTCTGAAGTCCAACCCCTCCCATCTGAGAGAGCTGGACCTGAGCAGGAACTACAATCTTCATGATCCAGGAGTGAAGCTGCTGTGTGATTTTCTGCAGAGTCCAAACTGTAGACTGGAGATTCTGGGGTAAGTTCATGTGTTCTCTGTTTCTATTGGAGATCTTCTGTGTGTGATTATTAACTGAACCATCTTCATGTCCAGATGTTTGACTGATCATATGTAGGGATGCATGATGGTGGATTTTTGCTGATATCTGATATGCTGACATTTCAGACTTCTTTGAGCTCCTCCTGATATATCTACACTCTTCTTCTATTGTAAATAACACCAAGTGTGTCCTGTAGGAGAACTGATGTGTTCCTCTTATTGTGACAGTCTGTTTGTTTTAGAAACAGGAAACAAGACACACAACATCTGATTCAACAATAAATGACAGATGTATTCTTTTCAAATATAGACATTTATTGATGAAAACTGAAGTCATTTCTTGTTCTCATGTTCATTTCATGTCAGATTTAATTGTCACAGTAGAGTTAAACTTCTTCAGATGAACAAACTGAAGTGTAACAACCTGCTGACAGACAGTGAGCAGAGTAGAGACCAGACTGAACCCTTCAGCGCACTTAACTTTTAACAGACCTTAAAATCTGGTGTATAACTCAGTCTCTTCATGAAATTGTGATTCTGTTTTCACTACAATTAATACAAATTGAACAAATGGTCAGAAAATGTCGACTGGAGAGGGCAAGTCACTCAATGAGCATGCTACAGCTAGCTTAAGCATGGAAATGCTAGCACTCCAAACAACAAACTCTGTCTTCAGACGCCAATTAAAATCTCAGTGCCCAACAACGAAAGAACACAAACAACAATCAACTCTACACGGATCACTCCTCTGGGAATGAGGGATCGAACACAGCCATCTTACAAGCACTGAATAATTTAACTCTCATTATTGAAAACTTTAATGCACAACTACACGAGAACACTCTTGCTATTACCAACTTAGCAAAGAGCCTCGATTTCAACCATCAAGAAATCAACGATTACAAAGGAAAAGTAAAAACCAGCTGCAGACGGTAACAGAGGAAAGTAATGACCTAAAAAGTGGATGCTGGAGAGTGAGAGGTACAAGAGGTACAAGGAATCTCTGTATCCATGGACTAAAAGAGAAAGAGGGAGAGGAGGTGAGAGAGATGGTCATTAAAATCCTATCAAAGATCACACCACAGTGGACAGAGAAGAAGACCACATCGTTGATTCTGCACATCGCCTGGGAAACAAAGTCGAGGGGGAAAAGCAGACAAATCATGGAGCAGGTCACCGTGAGGCTTCACCCAGATGCACTTTGGAGAGCTTCAAGAACCAAACTACATGTGAGGAGCTGGGGATGTGCTTCTCAGAGGACCTGACCAAAGCTGACAAAGAGGAGAGGGATGCAGTGAGGTCAAAGGTCAAAGAGGCCAGAGCTCGTGGACAAAGAGCCTTTTACGGCGGGCCCATGGGCTTCATCAACAACCACCTGATTCCTGCTCCATAGATGACCCAGGACTGTTCAAGACCAGTACTGCTCTGTTGATGTGAAAATAACTGTTAAATGATGGTTCCTGGTGCAGACTGCTGTCGTCTATGGACTCAAACTACAAATGCAAATGTACCTTTAATGTGCCTCGGTTCATGCTGCACTTAGATATGGATCATTTGGGCTAAGCCAGTATCCAGGTCATTGTAGTTCCATAAAAGGCGTTCACATTGCAGAAAAAGTACTTAGTGAACCTTTTAGATCCACTCTACATACAGATATTAAAGTAAGAGTTCATCAACAGTTATTCAGTTCATCACATTCAAAAGAAAGAGTTCTCACTGCAGAAAAGAAGTCAGTAAATGTACCTTTAAGTTCTTACTGCACACACATATGAACAGTAACAGGCAGGGGTGCACTGGGACAAAAGTTCTGGCCTAGACTTTTTGGTCCAGACTGGCCCACTACTGTCTGCAGCAGTTAGCCGTTAGCTTAAACTACCTTAGACTATCGTCTTACATTAAATTATACCACACAGATGTATCATTTAACACTTTTATGTGAAAAAAATCAAGAGCGAGCAGAAAACAAACAAAACTAAGAAATAAATAAAAAATAAAGTTCATTTTGGTCTGCCTGAATAATCTGGAGTGACTTCCTTTAAAGAGAAGACAAAGTAAACATTAGAGTCCATCTGAGGAGTTCTCATCAGGGGTTCAAACTCTGTGCATGTGTCCAGTGGTAAATGTGAAATAAACCAGCCTGGTCCTTCATTCATGGCTGACCTCAGTCTGAAAACATGACCTCTGACCTGTGTAAACTTGATAGCACGCACAAAGCTGATCTACTAACAGGGTGCACCGAGGATTGCGTCTGTCAAATGAGCAAAACGTCAAGCGCAATCATTTAGCGTGTTTTAATTCATGAATATGCAGATTGTATGCAGATAATCAGAACATGCAAAATACTGGAAATGTGATCATTTAGCACCCACAATGTGATTGATCAAACCGGAAACTGATTTTGCTCTGTGTGTTTGCGTCTATATTTAGCATGTTTGAAAGGCAGGTGCAAACAGCCACAGAGGGCTGACGAGGGAGAGAGAATCTTATGTGTGCATGTCAACATGTTTTTGTCAACTGTCATAAACAGTCTTTCAAAAGTGACCCACATTTTCTCCGTCTCTGTTCTTAAATCAAGAGGATGATTTATGTGCAGGAGAATCCTTATTCCACTGCCTTTGTTAATCTAGGCCAGTTAGAGGCACTAGAGTTCACTAAAACTTCAGAAAAGGTCAGCTCTGCAATTTTATCATTTATTTACTGAGTTATTTTATTTTTTCATGTCTTCTCTAACATGTCAGAATTAGAATAATATTTAGTCATGTCTCCTCACGCTCGGCGGAGTGGCTGTTTGTCCAACACCTGTCCAGGAAAGATTATAACCCACACAGCAGACACAAATGCTCATTGGACAGTGACAGTCATGAACAGAGATGATTCTTTTGATTCTTTCCAATCTTTATGGTGACAATCAGGCATGAAAATCAATCACCTTATGGCAAAATTCACTGTTTTAAAACTAAAATTCGTGGACATGGAGGTATGCCAGAGAGTATCAGTGAACTCTGAACATGTGTGTGAGCCTGAAGCATGTTTTCTAAATGATAAACTCATCCTAAGGTATCCTCCATCACTTATTCTCCTTCAAAGACCAATCTTTGAAGGATCAAGCTCCAAATATTTGTGCAGTGGCTGTGGGTCGAGGTCCAAAAGTGGGTCACAGGGCTGTTTTCAGTGAACAGTGTAAAAATCAGCACTGAATATATCACTGAATATATCATTAGAAGAATTAGAGCTTGCTGGAAGAGGCATCGTGTCATTGATGCATAACGTTAGCTCACACAGCAGGAGATAAATGTAGATGTAATCATAATTAATTAGATACAATTCACAAGCCTCCAGTGGAAAATTAATTGTTAATGCATTTCATGAGAGAAGTCCCATTTCTTATATAGCATAATGTGACCATGTATAGATAGATACTTTATTATACAGTCATACTGTCTTGTTATTCTGCTTGATTTTTCTCCCAAAGTGCATCAGATTGATGCTGTTTGGGCCGAGGGGCATGTAGACAGGTTCGTGTTCAGAGTGGGACAGGAGAGTTTAAGGACTGATGGCCATAACAGGAAATCTAATCAGAATCAGAATCAGAATCATCTTTATTGGCCAAGTATGTTTGTGACATACAAGGAATTTGGCTTCAGCAGGTGGTATCGCTCACAGAATAACAGCAGCAAAA
>JBAMNC010002144.1:0-72339 GCA_037902135.1 Cetoscarus ocellatus | reverse complement strand
AAAGTTTTCTGCCATCCAGGATTTAATGTCTAAAATACAATTAAAAAGGGCATCAATCGGCCCTGTGTCATCAGGAGACATGGATATGTACAGCTGTGTATCATCAGCATAACTGTGGAACGTGATACCATGCCTCCTGATGACGTCTCCCAGTTGAAGCATGTACAAGTTAAAAAGTATGGGGCCTAAAATTGAGCCTTGGGGAACACCACATTTAATTTTATGGATCCTTGATGAGCATGTGTCTAAACTTACAAGAAATTTTCGATCTGTTAGATAAGATCTGAACCATTGAAAGGCAGTACCAGAGAGGCCTACTAGGTGTCTTCGTCTATTTAAAAGAATTGTGTGATCTACTGTATCAAAAGCAGCGCTTAGATCCAGTAGCACAAGGACTGTAAGCTTGTGTAAGTCCAAGTTACACCTAAAATCATTCACAATTTTCAGTAGTGCAGTCTCTGTACTGTGGTTCGTCCTAAATCTAGATTGAAATTTTTCAAGGATCGAGCGGTTATTTAAAAAAATCATTCAACTGAATAAAAACAAGTTTTTCTAAAATTTTGCTTAAAAATGGTAAGTTGGACACTGGCCTGTAGATTAAGAACATTGGGATCCAAATTATTCTTCTTCAGAAGGGGTCTCACTCCTGCCTGTTTTAAGGGCAGCAGGGAAAGAGCCCGTCTGAAGGGAACAATTCACTGTATTTAAGAGCTCAACTTCAAGAAATCCATAAAGAGTTTTAAAAAGAGATGTGGGAATTGGGTCTAAAAGGCAGCTAGTTGGTTTTACTTGGGAGAAAACTCTACCAAGCATTTCAGCATCAACCAGTGCAAAACTGTCCAGTGTTTCCTCAGGTAAAAACAAGCTTTCTAATGTATTAGAAACAGTATTCTTATTGGATAAAACAGAGGATCTTATAGAATCAGTTTTACCCCTGAAGTGGTCTGCAAAGCCTTCACAAAGAGAGTTCGAAGGAGTGATTTGGTGTCTGTTAAAAACGAGATTGATTAAAAGATCGATGGTGTCAAAGAGAATTTTTGGGTTGTTTTTATTATCTGTAATTATGTTGGTAAAATAGCTAGTTCTTGCATGTCTGAGAGCATCATTGTATATTTTTAGTTGTTCACGGTAAATCTGGTAATGAATCGTTATCTTATTTTTCCTCCATCTCCTTTCAGCTACACTGCAATTTCTTTTGAATTTTTTGGTCTTCATTTCTCCATGGGGGTGCACGCTTAGGCAGTACTTTCTTTGTGATTAGTGGAGCTACGAGATCAAGAGTTTTTTCTAATTTGTTTATAAAATGTTCAACGATAAAATCACAGGATGCAGGTGTAGTAGCTGGGGGATGGTTACCCAAGATTTCAATCAAATTTGCAGCCACTTCTGAGGTAAAATAGCGTTTCCTGACAGTTCTCACCGAGGTCTCCCGTTGAATAAAACTGGTGGTATTAAAAAACACACAGTAATGGTCCGACACAGCCAAGTCAACAACAGAGGACGCACTGGCTGACAGGCCAAAGCTGAGGACTAAGTCCAGTGTCCTCCCTTGTGACTCGGCTGTGTGACATGTTGTTTAAAATCCAAGCAATTAAGTAGATTTAAAAACTCTTTTGCCATAAAATCAGGTGGATTGTCTATGTGTATGTTAAAATCACCAGATATAATGATAAAATTGTAAGTGGCGTGGATTATAGATAAAAATTCTGAAAATTCACTGATAAAAGCAGCATCATACTTTGGTGGTCTGTAAACAGTAATGCAAATAATTGAAGGACTGTTAAAAACAATTGCATGATGCTCAAAGGTGGTGTACTGATCATTTCTTTGGACTTTAGTGAGTTATTAACTATTGATGCAGTACCACCACCTTTCCTGCCACTTCTCAGGGAGAATGTAAAGTTAAAATTTGGTGGGGAGGCCTCAGTGAGAATAACTGGCGCATCTGTACCCAGCCACGTTTCAGTTAAAAACAGTCTAACTTGTTGTCTGAAATCAGGTCATGGATGATAAAAGATTTGTTTAAAAGGGAGTGAACATTTAAAAGTGCAAAGTTGATGGTGACAGGTTTATTACAGACTGTATTGGTGGACTGTTTATGTTTTGGGAGAGGTCTGAGGTTATTAAAGTTCCCAGAGTGAACATGGTGAGGTCTGGTGGTTATAAGACGCTGAGTGATGATAACAGGAATTGATGAATGGTTAGTGAAAACAGAGGGCCCAAGTCCAGTATTGTCTGTGTCAGAGGTGGAATTAAAAACATAGGAAGTGGGACCTGGGGGACATCATTGAGTGGGGGACAGGTCAGTCAGTGCACGTTTGGGGTGATGGGAGGAGAGTGTTGGTTGTTTGTGTTGTACACCATATACCAGGTTGGCTGACAGCACACGGGTTCCAGCTCTGTTCAGTTGGAGGCCGTCTGAGCTATAAAGATGTCTCCTCTCCCAGAAAATTGTCCACAAAGCCGACACTGTGGGAGCTGCAGGCTATGGAGAGCCACGTATTCAGGCTGAGCAGCCTGCTGAAGCGCCCAATGCCCCTGCCACAGGTGGGGGTGGGGCCGGAGATAATGACACTCAGCTGGTGCTGTGAGAGTTTGTTAAACAGCAGCATGAAGTCACGCTTTAACAGTTAACAGTTGGTCTGCTCCATGTCTGGAGGGGACGCTGGCGCTGTCTGTTCGCCGCTTCTCCATTTAAAGCCACTTTTATCGTCTAACTTTTGAAGTTTTTAAGTTTAATTTATGTTTAACAGAACACACAAATGCCTAGTCTGTTAAATACGTTTTTACTATCTGTGTCATCGTTTTGTGGACTTCTTCAGATAGTAGGACTGCTATCGAGCCCTGGTGGCCTACCTGTTGCTGCCTGCACAACACCGTCTGGATCCGCGTCCCCGCTACTATCTCGGCTGGAAAATCCTCTCTGGATCCCGTCCTGGATCTCCTGGTCCTGCTCGCCCCTGCCATTGTGAAGTGCTCCTGGGAAAGCTTCACTCAACCCATCGCTATCTCCACCGCATAGCTGGAAGTTTGTGTAGCTTCTGGTTAGCTTCGCGGCTAAAAACATCTCGCAGCGCACGCCGCTACTGGTGCCACTATGCTGAGATACTCCTTCAAGCAGCTGGAATTCCTCAATAGTTTCTCCACTCCGCCATGCCTCCTGCTGATAAAAGAACTCAGACTCCTCCGCCGCCCGCGCTATGTCCACAGAAGTTCCCGGAGAAAGTTCCTCTACTCACGGACAAACTCAAACATCCCGGCTGTCTGGTCAGCCGTGCGAGCTGTCGCTCCCCCGTGTCGTCATCAGAGCGCTGCCTCCTACTGGAGGTGTAGCTCTGGCGTCTCCATGGCAACCCCCCTTTGGGAGTCAGATGGCAAACGTGGAGTGGATTTCAGCCTACTCCGGCCACTACAAAGACTTGCTGTTTCATCCAACATTAAAATTGAACTGTTAAACGCCTAATCAATCACTAACAAGTCCTGCCTCATACACGACCACATACTGGATAAATGTCTGGATATGATGTGCATTACTGAGACCTGGCACCAACCAGATCATTTTTCCACTCTCAATGAAAGCTGTCCCCAAGGATACAACTACCTCCAGAAAGCCCGCAGCACAGGTCGTGGTGGTGGCCTGTCAGTCATCCACCACAGTGATCTGGAGTTATCCCCACTACCACTACCAGCACTCACTTCATTTGAGTGCCTTGCATTTAGATGTAAGCCCCCCTCCCCTCCCCCCTTGCCCCCTTCTTTCCCTGTGGTGTCCCTCCTTATCTACAGACCACCTAAACCAAACCCAGCCTTCATCCCTGAGATGTCAAACCTCCTCACAATTTTCTCCACCTCCTCCGCCGATGTTGTCATCTTAGGGGACATGAACATTCATGTTGACACCCCCTCCTGCCGCTCTGCTGCTGACTTTCTCTATCTACTGGACTGTTTCAACTTGAACCAACTTGTTGATGTCCCTACCCACTGCCGGAGGCATACGTTGGACCTGGTCATCACTAACTCCGCTCTTCTTACCAACTTGCATGTGTATGACCTAGGCGTCTCCGACCATAAAGCCGTCTCCATGGAGTTGCCATCCTCATCCAGCCTCTCAAATCCCAAACGAAATATATGTTTCAGGAACCTCAAAAACATTAACCACGAGAAACTGGCTGCAGATTTTCAACATCTCTCCTCACATTTCTCATCGGCCGACGAAGCAGTGGATTACTACAACAGCCATCTCAGCAATCTCCTGGACCATCATGCTCCTGTAAAAACTAGGGTGGTCTCCTTCTCCAGCTCAGCGCCCTGGTTCCTACCGGATGCACCAAAAAAATTATTCAGATGCTCTTAAAGAGGCAAGGTCACTATTCTACTCCGATGTCATCAGAAATAGTCCAGGAAACTCCAAACAGCTTTTCACTACTGTAAACCACCTTCTCAAACCGAAATCCCCTCCACTCACCAGTACTACAGCAGAGCAATGCAATCATTTCATGGACTATTTCACCTCCAAAATTGCACGTATCCGCTCTGCTTTTCCTGGTCCCCCTACACAAGCTGCCTCCCCAACATGCGCCATCTCCCAACCCCTAAACTGCCTTCCCCCGGTCTCATCAGAAGAAGTGCAGCACATCATCAGGAAGATGAAACCCTCCACCTGTGCTCTGGACCCTCTCCCATCCTCCCTGGTAAAAACCCATATCACTGTTCTAAATCCTCTGATCACCTCTGTTATAAATCACTCTCTCCAAGTGGTCACATCCCCTCCGTCTTAAAAACAGCCATCATCAGACCACTCCTCAAAAAACCCACCCTTGACCCGGAAGTCCTTTCTAACTACAGGCCCATCTCAAATCTTCCTTTCATATCCAAAGTCCTTGAGAAAGCAGTTGCCACCCACCTTCAGAACTACCTGCAGCTCAACAACCTCTTTGAAAAATTCCAGTCCGGTTTCCGCTCCGCCCACAGCACAGAAACTGCGCTTGTAAGAGTCACAAACGATCTCCTGTTGTCATCAGACACTGGTTTCCCATCCCTCCTCATCCTCCTGGACCTCTCCGCAGCATTTGACACAGTTGATCACAACATTCTACTAAACCGGCTCCACTTCACCATTGGTCTCACTGGCACTGCCCTCAGTTGGTTCCAGTCATACCTCACAAACCAGACAGAATACATCTCCATGGGCCACTCCACCTCAAACCTACACACAGTCACCTGTGGTGTTCCCCAAGGGTCTGTCCTAGGCCCCATCCTTTTCATCCTCTACCTGATTCCCCTTGGCCAGGTTATCAGTCGCCATGGCCTCTCATTCCACTGTTATGCCGATGACAAACAGCTGTATGTCAACGCCAAAGCTGCAATCCCTCCCTCATTATCATCCCCATCACAACTCACCATCTGCCTGGAGGAGATAAAGGCATGGATGGAGCACAACTTCCTCCAACTTAACAGCTCCAAAACTGAAGCCATCCTGGTCGGCACTCCTCGCCAAACTCAATCATCACCCATAATCAGCATCACTTTCTCTGGCACAAACATCCCCCTCTCATCTACAGCCACAAATCTTGGTGTGAAAATGGACCCCCAACTCACCTTCGAATCCCACATAAACCATCTCTGCAAGACCTCCTTCTACCATCTCCGAAATATCTCCAAACTCCGCCCCACTCTCTCCCTTCCAGATGCCGAAAAGCTAGTCCATGCCTTTATCTCCTCCAGACTGGACTACTGCAATGCACTTCTCATCGGGATCCTTAGCAAGAGCCTGCAAAGGCTACAATACATCCAAAACTCTGCAGCTAGGATCCTGATGAGAGTGCACAAACATGACCATATCACCCCAATCCTCCGTTCACTACACTGGCTTCCGGTCTCACACACCAATGCATCCATGGACATGCCCCCCCCTACCTCAAAGAGCTTCTCACCCCACAACACCCGTCACGCTCCCTCCACTCCACAGACTCAAATCACCTCCTCCAGACACCCAGAACCAGATTGAGGACCATGGGTGACAGGGCCTTCAGTGTTGCTGCACCCCGTCTGTGGAATGCCCTCCCTGACACCCTGAGGGCTCCACAGTCCACAGACAGTTTTAAAAGGAACCTTAAGACTTTTCTTTTTAACAAGACTTTTGGTTCCTCTTCTTAGTTGTCGATCTTTTTAACTGCCCTTTTCTGCTTAGTTTTTTTTTTCTTTTTTTTTTTTTTTTTTTTGTTTGTTTGTTTTGTTTCATTGTTTTTCTCTTTTTAACTTGTAGCCCTTTGAGATCTTCTGATGTAAAGGGCAATACAAATAAAATTTATTATTATTATTATTTAGTTCTGACTGTTGTCTGGGGGTGTCGTTGGTGCCCACGTGAATGACGACCCTGTTTACCTGTGGGTGAGAGCTCAGGACGCCTGGGATCCTCTCAGTTATGTCTGAGACTGTGGCGCCGGGAAAACACAGGGTGAACGCCCCTGTCAGACGGACGTTCCTGATGAGGGAATCCCCTATGACGAGCGTCGTGGCCTGTTGTTTGAGGGGGGCAGCCGGCTCGGCGATCCCGTCATCCCCGCCAGGCGCCGGGGGGTGAGGACACCTCATGTGCCATCGCACCGCGTCCCTGAGGAGCCGCTTTCGCTGAGCCGAGGGGCGGGAGGACAGAGGCGTGCGGCCCGGTGCTGGACGTCCATCCGCTGGAGCAGTGGCAGCCGTGAGTGGGGGGAAAGCTGTGGCGTCTGTGAGCGGGGGCACAGCGTCCGCCGGATGGGAGGCATCGTGGTCAGCAGGACCCCGGACCCCCGGCTCCGTGCCGATAGATAGACCTGCAAACCTGTTGATGAGGGGGATGCCAATGGAGGGCGAAGCCCCACACGGAGCCCCGCCAGGAGGCCTCTTCCTTCTGCGGACCACCACTTCGGACCAGGAAGTCCCACCGCTCGGGGTAGAGCAGGAGGGCCGCTGACAGGTGGAGAAGGGAGGCTCTCAGACAACGGTGTTCCCCAGTGCAGCGGTGGCGCCGTGCTGTTGCAGCTCACCGGTCTGTGTGGTCTCCAACCAGCTGGACAACGCCGGGAGCCGAGATTTAAAGGTGGCCAGCAGTGAGTCCTTCCTCTGCAGCTCATCCGATAGCCGTTCAATGTCCTCAAGAAGATCAGCGATCTTTTTCTGGGCTTTTTTAAGCTGGTGTCCTTCCTCTGCAGGTAAGGTGTCCACAGCGTTAGCCTCCATTGCTGCCATGTTCGAGTGGTAGCTCACTCAAAAAAGTAAAATCCTAAAGTCCGATGACTAAAAACCCTTTATCTAGTAAAAGCACAAGTTAAAAGTAGCCTTATGCTCAAGGCCTAATGTACTGAAAACAATAAGAACCTTTAAAAACTAGATAAAAGCGGATTAAAGTGGCAGCTCAGCTGTGTGCCTGCTTTTAGTGAAGCAGACGTTGATACAACAGAGCATCTCTTTGTTTCAGGCTCTCACCCTAAACTGTTCTGGAAGCAGTTCATGGAAACAGCAAAACCAACTCAAGAACTCTGGAAAACTGATTTATTAGTTCATGTTTCACATGTGATATCAAAACACTCCACCATATTTATTAATTTGTGACAGTGTGACCATCGAAGATGTAGTTACTGGTCCCAAAAGCAAGTCAGGAGAGCAAATAAAGGTGCAACACAAATATTTATTAACCAGGGGTAAGTCAGGTAAATCAACAATTAAGATAATTTTTATTGCTATTTCTCATCTTTTCTCTCTAAACTCATGCCTGCTTACATATTAATGTATGTTGATATAATGTTTGTATATTGAGTAAAGTTATGAATGAAACAATAAATAAATAAATCTCCACTGAGGCGTGTGAAAGTCAGTCTCCTGGTGTCCTCCATAAAACAAGGACAAACACATGAGCACAATGTGGTGAGATTAGGGAGGCCACCTCTCATGATGAAGATGAAGGACCCCTGTGCTCCTCTAGGCTGAGACCACCAAGGGCCAAAGACCGGGCCCCCGTGGAGATCCAGACAGAATCATGTGTAAAATGGGGGTCATGATGTCATAGTGGGCAGATAACAGCTTGAAAAGTCAATGAGTGGTTTGTGCAGGAATGAAGACGTCCTCCAATCAGTGGAGCAGAAATATTTGATGTAGACATCAGCAGAATGTAGGATTGATTTTCTAGAGTGCAGCATGAAGTTTGTGGTTTTTCATGTGGACAGACAGACCTCCGTCAGCTGAAGCTCTTTTCTTCTTCATCCTTATTTCTTCAGCTTTCAGGCTGTTTAGAGGACTGAAGTTTGAGGATCTGAACTACAGGGACACAAACATTTGAGTTTTTGTCTTAGTTTGAGTTGATTCTTCAGGATTATCTGAGAGGAGCGGCCAACAAAGGTGTTTTTAATGAAGAGAATGGACTTTAATAGGTCAGAATAATCTGCATGAACAGGTTGATGTTTTGATTGTATTAACTGTAAACAACATTCATCAGGTCTGACGATGTTGTAAGAAATCAGATAGAAAGAGAACTCAGTGACATAAATGAGACCATGAGGACCAGAGATAAAAGATAAAAATATAAAAATATAAAAAATGGAAAATTCAATACAACGATGAAAAGTAATGGGACAAAACAAAAAAAGCAGTAAGACCAGAAAAACTATGAAATGATATAAAAATTCATAACACATAGATCTAAGGACATAGAGAAGAGATGAAACAGTAAAAGAGCCAAAACTAGAAAAGCACTCAGAGAGCGCAGACCTCCACCAAACACCTCAGATCATCAGATCCAGAATAGAGCCAGGATCCAGACCAGACTCAGCACAGACATGGAGGTTGTTATCCTGTATGAACACAACAACTTTTGGGAACAACACTTCATATTTTGATTTTATATGAATTATTGAATGTCGTAAAGAGGATTTCCTCTGATAAACTTCAATGTTTGTTGTGACATCAATCTGGATCAGATCCAGATGAAATTGACCCTGATGATGGAGACATGGACCCCATATTATTCTGTAAAACTGGAAGAAAATCAGTTCAGAAATGGCAGAGATATGATTTTATATATGTATATATATATATATATATATATATATATATATATATATATATATATATATATATATATATATATATATATATATATATATATATATATATATATATATATATATGTATATATGTATGTATATATATATATATATATATATATATATATATATATATATATATATATATATATATATATATATATATATATATATATATACACATATATATATATATATATACATACATATATATATATATATATATATATATATATATATATATATATATATATATATATATATATATATATATATATATATATATATATATATGTGTATATATATATATATATATATATATATATATATGTGTGTGTATATATATATATATATATATATATATATATATATATATATATATATATATATATATATATATATATATATATATATATATATATATATATATGTATATATATATATATAATTCCGGCTAAAGTTAACCTATGGGATTTTTTAATTTTGGGGAATTTTATGCATCCAGACAAATATCCAGATCACCACCAAAATGTAATGGATTCTTCCTTGGACCAAACCACACCCCTGTTAAAATTTCATGTACATCCATCCAGTAGATTTTCTGTAAATTTGCTAACAAACAAACTAACAGCAGCAAAAACATAACCTCCTCGGCGGAGGTAACAGTAACCTCTAAAAAGAATAAAAGGACAACATGAGCTGAACAGATGAGGCAAATAATGAGCAGAAAGTAAAACAGAGAAGCAGAAATAAATGAATGAAGTTGTGACATCCCTGATATTATTGCCTCTCTCCATGTTGTTGTTGGGGGGTCTCCTCTCAGAGTGTCCCTGAATCATTGGGGGTTTTGGTCTGTTGGATCTCTGGAGCTTCTGTTCCTCTGGGCTGGGAGGCCTTCTGCTCCTGGTGGTCCTAAACTCTTGGTGCTAATCAGGCCTCGCTGATGAAAACAGTCTGAGGCAGTTCAGGAGGCTCAGAGGAGCTGAACGTTGATATGAAAGATGGACGGAGACAATCTGAGGGACAGGTCAACATGGACACTGTGACTGAGTCCACAATATTTCTGAAGAAGAGAAAAAAGGTCCAGCTCCAACATTCACTGTATTGTTGGACAAGATTTCAGCTGATTTACAGTCTGATCCACATCAACCTGATGAAGGTCTGAGCTCCAACATGTTTGAAGGAACAAAGAAGGTTCTGGAGATGCACATGTAGACCACAGTGTGTAGGAGTCTCTCTGTGTTTGGCTTGTTGACTTGTCTCACCTGTCCAGGTGGGATCAAGTTTTTCTTCTTGGACATTTTCTGATCATTAATTCTAATGAAGTTCATGTGGACTGCAGTGTGGACCATGTGACAGCAGACTTTGACTGTGAGCTCAGATTGAAGTGTTTAGATGTGAATGTTTGATCCTGACAGAAAAATCTGAGCTCTGCTGTTTACAGTTTAGAGAAACAGGAGGAATGGATCAAGACGTGTGTGAAAGCAGCTGAGACAAACTGAACTACAGGAGGCAGAGCAGCAGCTGATTGGCTCTGCTGAGCAGACTGTGTGATGTGGACTCATCTGATTGGATCCTAAATAGTTTTTCTCTTCATTCTCTCTTCCTTATTCAGACTGTGGGACTGCAGTTTGTCAGAGATCAGCTGTTCTTCTTTAGCCTCAGCTCTGAAGTCCAACCCCTCCCATCTGAGAGAGCTGGACCTGAGCAACAACAACAATCTTCATGATTCAGGAGTGAAGCTGCTGTGTGATTTTCTGCAGAGTCCAAACTGTAGACTGGAGATTCTGAGGTAAGTTCATGTGTTCTCTGTTTCTATTGTAGATCTTCTGTGTGTGATTATTAACTGAACCATCCTCATGTCCAGATGTTTGACTGATCATATGTAGGGATGCATGATGGTGGATTTTTGCTGATATCTGATATGCTGGGATAGCGGACACCCTGATACGGGCTGTTCGTTCTCTGTACGACCGGTGCCAGAGCCTGGTCCGCATTTCCGACAGTACATCAGAACCGTTTCCAGTGAGGGTTGGACTCCACCAGGGCTGCCCTTTGTCACCAATTCTGTTCATTACTTTCATGGACAGAATTTCTAGGCGCAGCCAGGGTGTTGAGGGGTTCCGGTTCGGTGACCTCAGGATCGGGTCGCTGCTTTTTGCAGATGATGTGGTCCTGTTGGCTTCGTCGGACCGAGACCTGAAGTGGCTGGGATGAGAATCAGCACCTCCAAATCCGAGTGCATGGTCCTCACCCGGGGGAGGGTGGAGTGCCCTCTCCGGGTCGGGGATGAGATTCTACCCCAAGTGGAGGAGTTCAAGTACCTCGGGGTCTTGTTCACAAGCGGAGGAAGGATGGACCGGGAGATCGACAGGCGGATCGGTGCGGCGTCGGCAGTGATGAGGACTCTACACCGGTCCGTCGTGATAAAAAGGGAACTGAGCCGCAAGGCAAAGCTCTCGATTTACCACTCGAACTTCACTCCTATCCTCACATATGGTCACGAGCTTTGGGTCGTGAGCGAAAAAACACGATCGCAAGTACAAGCGGCCGAAATGAGTTTCCTTCGCAGGGTGTCCGGACTCTCCCTTAGAGACAGGGTCAGAAGCTCGGTCATCCGGGAGGGGCTCGGAGTAGAGCCGCTGCTCCTCCGCGTTGAGAGGAGCCAGATGAAGTGGCTTGGGCATCTGGTTAGGATGCCTCCTGGACGCCTCCCTGGTGAGGTGTTCCGGGCGCGTCCCACTGGTAGGCGGCCCCGGGGAAGACCCAGGACACGCTGGAGGGACTATGTCTCTCAGCTGGCCTGGGAACGTCTCGGGATGCCCCGGGAGGAGCTGGACGAAGTAGCTGGGGAGAGGGAAGTCTGGGCTTCCCTGCTCAGGCTGCTGCCCCCGCGACCCGACTACGGATAAGCGGAAGAAGATGGATGGATGGATGGATGATATGCTGACATTTCAGACTTCTTTGAGCTCCTACTGATATATCTACACTCTTCTTCTATTGTAAATAACACCAAGTGTGTCCTGTAGGAGAACTGATGTGTTCCTCTTATTGTGACAGTCTATTTGTTTTAGAAACAGGAAACAAAAAAGGATTGTGGAAATTCAACTCTAGTCTGTTAAACAATGAGACTTACTCTCAGAGCATCAGAACCATGATCCAGGACTCTCTCACCAACCCAGAAAGTCAGTCATATGTGAACAAATGTGAATTTTTAAAGTCCAAACTCAGAAGATACTCAAGAACATGAAGTAAGGAGAAAGCTGTGATGAGCAGAAAACAGAGAGAGATTTGGTAGAAGAGCTAAACACACTATGCAATAAAAACACCCTCACAGAAGAGGAGGAGCTGAACATCTCAGCCCGTCAAAACAAACTTGATGCTCTTTTTATCTCCAAAGCTAAAGGACCCTTAAATTTGATTTTGAATGCAATCTGAAGGAATTTAATCAATAATCAAAACTAAAGAAATACATTCTTTAATTCAGAATCCAGACAATCTGTCAGGGCTTGTAATAACCCGGTGTGAATGAGGTGTGGACCCAAAAGCTCACAGAGGCAGTAAAACAGGTTTGAGGGTTTTTATTGTCCAGAGAGGTGAAAGATCCAACATCCAAGAGACTGAGCTTAGGCAGAGTGTTTAGTAGGGCAGCAAAGCAGGGACATGAGGGAGGCACTGGGGAGAAACAAACAGACAGCAACAGTTAGTCGTGCACTTGAAATACTCACAGGAAAAAATCTCTCAAAGGGACAACTGATAGTTCTACAGGTGAAATACCACTTAAGTCTGCGAATTCTCTCGCGCTGAACCTTCCTTAAGGGGATCCCTTTAAGCACTGGAAGATGATTCAGGTTGGTACAAAAGCTCACGATTACCGATGTCATAGTTCCTTTCAGATGCTGACAGCCGACGGGAAAAGAAAGCACAGGGATGCACCTTTTGAGTCTCCGGGTGACGCTGAGACAACACAGCTCCAGCTCCTGTTTCAGAGGCCTCAACTTCCACTATGAAAGGGAGAGAGGGGTCAGGGTGCTTGAGTACAGGGGCACTAGTAAACAGTTCTTTCAAACGGGAGAAAGCAGCGGCTGCTGCCAGAGTCCAGATGAAGGAGGTTTTGATAGATGTGAGACTTGTGAGGGGACTGGCTACTTTACTGTAATCCTTGATGAAGCGTTGATAAAAGTTCGCGAAGCCCAGGAAGCGTTGCAGTTCCTTGTGGGTGGTGGGAGTGGGCCAGTTAGCAACTGCCTGTGTTTTGGCTGGGTCTGCTTGGAGCTGTCCTTTGGTGATGATGTAACCATGGAAGTGTACAGAGGTGACATGGAATTCACATTTTTCCAGTTTGACAAACAACCTGTTTTCGAGGAGACGCTGGAGGACTTGACGCACATGCTGATGGTGTTCTTGCAGGGATTTGGAGAAAATGAGGATGTCGTCCAGATACACGAACACAAACCTGTTGAGCATGTCTCTGAGAATGTCGTTAATGGGGGTCTGGAAGACTGCGGGGGCATTGGTGAGTCCAAAGGGCATCACTAAATACTCTAAGTGTCCTAGAGGGGTGTTGAAGGCGGTCTTCCACTCGTCGCCGTCCTTGATACGAACCAGATGGTAAGCGTTTGCGAAGATCTAGTTTGGAGAAGACCTGAGCTTCACAGAGGGGTTCGATTGAGGGGTCAATGAGAGGGAGAGGTGACTTGTCTTTAAAGCTATTGTCTACGATTTGGAAGCTTGATACATCTTAATAACACCGTTTATAAGGCCGTTATGGTCCTATGGTCCGATCTACGCAATATAAAGACCAAAAAGAATGAAAAAAATCAATTCAGTATATCCGCTGCAAAGCAGCATAATAGTTGACCAATCCGAACCGCCGTTCCCCGCGGTTCGGATTGGTCCGTGAGTCCATCCAATTCCCTGTCTCCCCTGCTCCGCACCGTCCAGTCCATGGTCCCGCCTCCTCCCCACTACCTCCCTATACCGGTGAGCAGCTAGCTGCACAGCTACTGAAGGGTCATGGAGCCGGAGAAGACCAGCACCGAAACCGATTTTAGCATAAGTTAGCCACGCATCGTTAGCATTGTAAACTGAGCTGGTGAAGACATGCCGAGAAAGGTAAATCCTGATCGGCTAACAGTGGCGACGCCAGACCCGCTTCACCGCCGGTCCAATTGAAATGGCTACCGCTGTGTGTTACAAGGGGGATGACTGTCGTGTTTGTTACTTTCAGCTATGAGCAATCTCAAGTTGTTGTTGCTGCTGATATTTTCTGCCGGCCGGCTTCGTGCTCTATCGGAGGGGGCGTGTTGTTAGGAGGCGACACGAGCTGGGGGGCGGGATCTTGGAACACGGAGGGGAGGGGTGAGTGAAGGGGGGGCAGGCTGTGTTTTTCAAATCTGTCTTAACAGCCAAACTGGTTTTCAGATCGTAGACCATAGCTTTAACTGTTATCTCATTTAGCCCACAGTAGTCTATGCACGGTCGAAGGGAGGAGTCCTTCTTCGTCACAATGAAGAAGCCAGCAGCCACAGGAGAGGAGGATGGTCGTATCAGCCCGGAGGCTAAGGAATCTTTAAGGTAGGCCTCCATGGCCTCTTTTTCGGGGCGGGACAGGTTATACAGTCTGCTGGTGGGTAAGGGGGCCCCAGGGAGTAGCTCAATGGCACAGTCATAAGGTCTATGGGGGGGAAGGGAGAGTGCCTGGTCTTTACTAAACACCGGGGCAAGGTCGTGGTACACTAGGGGGACACAGCTGAGATCTGGTGGGGGAACAGGTGCACGGGGAACACCAGTGGGTGGAATAGCTTAATGGAGACAGAGAGAGTGACAGTGTGTGCTCCAACCTATGATGTTGAGATTGGTCCAATCAGTAGTGGGGTTGTGCTTTATAAGCCAAGGGAAGCCAAGAACCACTGGTGAAACGGAGGAGGGAATGATAAATAACTGAATGGTCTCATGATGGTTATCTGAAATAATAAGGGTGAAGGGAGCTGTCTGGTGAGTGACATGAGCGATCAAACGCCCATCCAGGGCTGTAACCTTCTTGGGTGAAGACAGGGGCTTGAAGAGGATCTGAAGTTGATGAGCTAATCCTTCGTGGATGAAGTTGTCGTCAGCGCCTGAATCTATGAGAACAGATACTGGGAAGCTCTGAGATTGCCACATTATGGTTGAGGGAACAGCCGTGTGAAGAGGAGAGCCATGGGGAGATGATGTCTGGCTCACCAGTTTGCTCTCACTCACTGGTGAGCCCAGTCTTTTAATGTAGCTGGGCAGGAATGAATAAAATGTCCAGGTTGCCCACAATAAATGCACAGTCTTTTCTCCATTCTTCTCTGTCGCTCTTGAGGGTGCAGCCGAGCCTGGCCCAACTGCATGGGCTCCTATTATCTAGCCTGATGGAAAGAGAAATCAACTCCTCAAGAGAGGAGGGCTCGTCCCTGGAGGCTAATTCATCCTTAAGCTGCTCTGATAACCCCTTAGCATAGATCCCCATAAGTGCTGCTTCATCCCACCCACACTCATTAACAAGAATCCTAAATTCTATCGAATAAGAAGCAGCTGACAGAGAACCTTGAGACAAAGACAGGAGACGCCGAGAGGCCTCACCCCCCTTAACGGGGTGATCAAAAAGTTTTCGTAACTCCTGAGAAAACAACTCAAAAGAATTCAACACAGGGAGGCGCTGTGCCACAGCGCAGTAGCCCATTTAGCGGCTTTACCTCTCAATAGATTAAACATAAAAGCTATCTTAGCTCTGTCACTTGGGTAACTCGAAGGCTGAAGGTCAAAAACTAAGTTACAGTTTAAAATAAACTGACCACAGGGACCTAAATTGCCTGAATAGAGCTCAGGAACCGGCACAAAGGGCTCTTTAATGGGGACAGGAGTCTGGGACAGAGTTGATGTCTCAGGGGAAAAACTCACAGGAGCTTGAGGTGAAGACTGCACTTGAGAAGCCAGGAGGGAGAGTTGAGTTAATTCATTGATTTACTCCATCATACCATGCAACACCTTGTCGTGTCTTCCAACGAGGATACCTTGATTTGTGATAGCCTCCTTTACCGCATCCAGTGTTGCTGGGTCCATGATGGTGAGAGAATTCTGTCAGGGGCTGTAATAACCCGGTGTGAATGAGGTGTGGACCCAAAAGCTCACAGAGGCAGTAAAACAGGTTTGAGGGTTTTTATTGTCCAGAGAGATGAAAGATCCAACATCCAAGAGACTGAGCTTAGGCAGAGTGTTTAGTAGGGCAGCAAAGCAGGGACATGAGGGAGGCACTGGGGAGAAACAAACAGACAGCAACAGTTAGTCGTGCACTTGAAATACTCACAGGAAAATATCTCTCAAAGGGACAACTGATAGTTCTACAGGTGAAATACCACTGAAAGGTGCAGTGTGTAGAATTTGGCATTTGAGCGACATCTATCGGTCAGATTGTAGAATGAGCCCAACCGTAAACAAAACGTCACATCGCTGAGCAATGGAAGCCTGTGAAGACCAAAAGGGATCGTGAACACGGCATCATTTACTAAAGTGACAAGGTTTGTACCCATTATTTTTATAGATTATAGATCAGTTGTTAGCTGCCGATTGTAGGTTTTGTAAACTTGTAGCAACATAAACAAACATTAGCGCATTGATGCTAATCAGATCAAGCCTGATGCAGATACAATGTAGCGGAAAGCTGGGCCGGACGAATGAGAGGTTTGTGATATGATTAATGGAGTATTTATTTCTACGCCCACCGATTATGCGCTTTATTTACAATACCAACACAACGCGGGAGTTGTGTAGCAGCTTTAACTAGTAACAGAGTATCAACTGTCTCTACATCCACCACCGTCCTCTCTCCTCTTCTTCGCCTGCATTCCAGGTACACCTCAGAACCGGCGGAAAGATTCGCATTTCGTTCTTTTTGTCCCTAAAATCCACCCGTAGACAACATGGTGGATCGTTATGTCGGCCTACATGAACGCGGCCCGCGGTAATGTAATTTTTTTAAAGCTTTTTCTAACTAAATAAAAATAAAACAAATGTTTAATGGGGATGATTGTACTCCTATTTTGACGGACTGTACATACAAATAGAAACATTATATCCTATATTCACCGTTTCTGTTGCGCGAAATGCTGCCATATTCTACACACTGCACCTTTAAGTCTGCGAATTCTCTCGCGCTGATCCTTCCTCAAGGGGATCCTTTTAAGCACTGGAAGATGATTCAGATGAGGAGCAGGAGTGCAGCACCAGAGCAGGCTGCTGCAGGTGTGAGCGCTGAGCTGACTGTTCACACACACACAGGAGGGAGGGGGGAGGAGAGGCTCACAGAGAGGATCATGACACAATCCTCCTACACCCCTAATCAATGGAGTTGATTTTCTTGACCAAAGATGTTCCAATAAATTCATGAGATCTGTTTAAACTAATGATTTATACCCGGCTCAACTCTGTAGGAATAATATATGAAACATTTTTTATCAAACCACAGCAACAACACTGAGAACTAGATTTTTCAAATATCCACTTCAGCCTGAAAAAAGAAATCCATCACAAAATAATGATTCATATTTATCCATCCAGTGAATCTCTAAGATTAAGATTTGTCTTTAAAACAATGAATGCACTTTTAGTGAAGAAGACGTTGATACAACAGAGCATCTCTTTGTCAGGCTCTCACACCAAACTGTTCTGGAAGCAGTTCATGGAAACAGCAAAACCAACTCAAGATAAAGATACAGACCTGAGAAAAGAAACCTCGGATGTGTAAAATGGGGGTCATGATGTCATAGTGGGCAGATAACAGCTTGAAAAGTCAATCAGTGGTTTGTGCAGGAATGAAGACGTCCTCCAATCAGTGGAGCAGAAATATTTGATGTAGACATCAGCAGAATGTAGGATTGATTTTCTAGAGTGCAGCATGAAGTTTGTGGTTTTTCATGTGGACAGACAGACCTCCGTCAGCTGAAGCTCTTTTCTTCTTCATCCTTATTTCTTCAGCTTTCAGGCTGTTTAGAGGACTGAAGTTTGAGGCTCTGAACTACAGGGACACAAACATTTGAGTTTTTGTCTTAGTTTGAGTTGATTCTTCAGGATTATCTGAGAGGAGCGGCCAACAAAGGTGTTTTTAATGAAGAGAATGGACTTTAATAGGTCAGAATAATCTGCATGAACAGGTTGATGTTTTAATTCAGTGCTCTGTGTCTCACTGTCTGTCAGCAGGATGTTACTCAGCTGTTTGGAGCTCTCAAAAAGGCAGATGAAGCTCCTTTCAACTGGAACTCTCCAAAAATTCTACATCTAATGTCCTGAATGTGATCCAATGACATGAGGCTCAGTTTTTCATGACTGAACGTCTGTATTTGACAACAGAATCCATCTCTCATTCATTTTAGACTCTTGTGTCTCCTGTTTTGTTGTGAACAGACTGAATGAGACAAAGAGCTCAATTCTTCTCCACCATAGACCTGGTGTTCTAGATAATTACAGAAACAGTGGATATAGATCTGCATCAACACCGACTGAACTCAGTCTGGTTTCAGCATATTGTACATCCCTACTGACAGCATTGAAGAGAGCACTGAGATAATCCTAAATAATAAAAATGAAGTGTAATGAGTGCTGTGTAACACTGTATTGATCAAATACATAATTAAAGCTTTTGTTATTTTTATTGGACAAAAATGTTTATAAATTTCTGCTCACATTTAATCTGAGAGAATATATCAGCAGACCAAAGTCAAAATACTTGTTTTAGGGGTCGACTCATGTTGATGTTTTAGGGCCCAAGCTGATTATTGGTTGTTTGGGGAGGTGATGACTGATATTTGAAACTGATATTCATTTACAATAATAAAATCTTTGTGTCAACATGTAGAGATTTAAACATCACAAACTGTAACTCAAGACTTTGTTGAATGAAAAAGCTCAGCTGCTTTTTTTAACTTTCCATGTTGCAAGTCCACCAAAATAATTTATTTTTTATGTACTTTTCAAAACTAAATCTAGAAACACACATGTTTAACTATTTAAAATGAACACTGGTCAATCTTAAGGGGCTTTATTTAATTTTTTATACAGGTTTTAGGACAAAGATGGTTGCTTTTTTTTCAGTCCTGTTACCAAAACTCATGTTACATTTTAAAAGCATGTTTAGAAGCATGTCAACTAATTCCTTCATTTTCCCCTCAAGAAAGTGTCTCTTTTAATGAAATGGTTGGTTATGTTCTAATAATTAATATTTGTTACTAAATAATTGATACTTTTAGACCAAAGTTATATTTCTCTAAAACATCCAAAGCCATATTTATCATTTCAAGGAGATCCAAATCTCAATTTAAATAAATTTATTATCATGTAATGTATTGAACAATTGGATAAATGATGGACCAAACATAATTGAAAAAGGTGTTTATCTTTTTATATTCTTTAAAGATAAATATTTAAGTAACAGAAATGAACAAGAGGTAACAGGAATGAACAATGACAAACAAAAAGATGTGCCGTGTGTGTGCATGTGTGGATGTGAATGTGTGATTTTGTGACGTTGCGAACCGTGATGTCACTCTCGGGCTCAAAACGATTGTTGCCCTCTGCTCTACAGAGAAGCACCTCTTCATCTTGCTTGTTGCTCATGAGGGGAATGAAATGATCAGTCTGACATATTTGACATATATTTATGACTTTAGTTCTGACAGGACAGCAGCCCCAGTCCATTGTATTGATAATAACTCATTTAATGTGTTTTTTTCTAAATAAAAACAGTGACATCATGTAATCAAATTGGCATTTAAAGAGTTAAAAAAAATTTAAAAATAATTTAATATTTGACATTTTTGATTAGGCCTGAAGTTGATTGAATAACTTGAGCAAAAAAAGTACAAAAAATATTCATCTGTTATGTTTTTATAGCGGGTTTTGGGAGGGGGAGGACATTTTTGTCCTCTGATGACCTCAAAGGGTCATAAATTAAAGCAACCCACAAGGGTTGAGTAATTTCTACAGTAAAACTTAAAAATCAGCTGAATAGTGTAATATTAACTAATTTTCAATTGAATAAATCTTTTAAACAGTGGACTCAGCTCAGTTATGTTATTGATACTTGGTCGGGTTACTCTTAATATGAGTGACAGGACTGTAATAAAAAGTAACAGGACTGAAAGTAACAGGACTGAGTTTATGGTATAAAGTCAGCAAATACATGAAATACAGCCACATGGCATTCTTGCTAATCACATGAGGATGCTGAGCACAATCTGGTGATTCACCATAAATGTGTGTTTAAATGATTACTAAGATATAATTTAAGTAACAGCAATGTTTGTTGAGACTGACCTCCTCAGTCAGTGTTAAAATTAAGTAAATATACAGAAAAATCAATGAAAGAACTTAGTTTTGGTCTTCCCATGGCCTTCAGAAGATACAACTGATGCAAGTTCTTGTTGTGTATGTGACTTGTGCAACGTTCAAAATGAATCAGATGGGATAATGTGTTAGGAGGCAGAGCAGCAGCTGACTGGCTCTGCTGAGCAGACTGTGTGATGTGGACTCATCTGATTGGATCCTAAATAGTTTTTCTCTTCATTCTCTCTTCTTTATTCAGACTGTGGGACTGCAGTTTGTCAGAGATCAGCTGTTCTTCTTTAGCCTCAGCTCTGAAGTCCAACCCCTCCCATCTGAGAGAGCTGGACCTGAGCAACAACTATCTTCAGGATTCAGAAGTGAAGCTGCTGCGAGATCTTCAGGAGAATCCAAACTACAGACTGGAGACTCTGAAGTAAGTAGAGAGTTGAATTTACCGTAAATCCCAGAATATAAATCTCTCTGGTTTCTCAGCTGTTCTCTGTTTTTTGAGTCTCTCAGAGGGAAAATGAATTTCTCCGTCTTTCTGCCTGATGATTTCTGTGGCGTTCAGCAAAACCTACAATGTGCAGTTTCTGTGAAACTGTTGCTCTTTAGTCCACCTGCTGTGACCTGCTGAGCCTTTGCTTCTTATATTACGGTAGCTGCAGCTCCAGCTGGTGGTGGATAGGGCTGGGACGATGAGACGGTGTCATAGTCTGCTGCAGGTTAAAAAGTCCTGTTTAATTAATCCTTCAGGCTCTTCAACAGCCTGTGTTTCTCCCACACTTATAACACAGACCTGGACCTTGAGTCCAGAACCGTGTGACCTTCAGGGACCATAAACAAAGTGACATCAGGAGCTTCAGCTTCATCTGCCGTCTTTAGCCACAGACACACCAAACTGGGACACAGCAGGTCGGTGCTGTGTCCACAGAAGAGAAGAGAAAAGTCTGCAGCGACAACACGGACACAACCAGCACCAAAACACTAACGAGGACAAAGTCCCTTCTGAACCTCTGAACCAGAAACAGCTGCTGCTGATGTGCTGAACATGTGAACACACTGATGAAAATATCACTTTATTCTCTTTTCCTTCAAAAACAAACATTAACGCTGTGATTTGACAGAAAAGGCAAAGACAGGAAGTCAAAAATAAAACACATGAAGCATTCATGCTGCTGCTGAAATTTAGCAGAATCATCAATATTATCATGAAGAGCAGATTATTTCTTTGACTGTAACTGTGGCCCCAAAATTCATCATGGGCCCATCCCTAGAGCTGGACCACTACAGAACAACATCTGACAGGCTTTGGTCTGCTGGACACAGAGCAGAGTGAAAACTCAGCAAACAGATGAAGATCCAACAAAGCTGCAGCTTCAGCCTGAACTGAAGAGAGTCCTCAGAACTTTCTCTGCTCTCAGACTGACAGACCTCAGTTATTGGAGGGCTGTCCTGATTCATTCTTCTGCTCTGAACTCAGCAGCTCTCTGGACTCTAACCACTGGTTTTTGTTTTTACACCAACAGGTGGTGATATCTGTCAGAGTTTCTGAAGAGAGGATCACGTGCTGCTCAGAGAGGACACAACAGGGTGTGTGTGTGTGTGTGTGTGTGTGTGTGTGTGTGTGTGTGTTACTGGGAGACTGACCATCACAACCAGAGGACCAACAAGCAGCAGATGATTTTGTGTTGGAGCAGAAACCCTCAGAGGACTCTCTGCCACATGGAGGGTCTAACCATGTCTGAACTCATCAACAGTCAGTAACTCAGAGACTAGGACGTCCTGCTGCTGTGTCCTTCTGGAGACGTGTCCACACAGACTCTGTTCAGGTCCCTGCAGATCCTCAAACAGTCTGACAGAGTCTCACATTTGCTTTTTGAAACCTGAGGCCTTCTAAAGTCTCAGCCGGTCTTCTTCTTCCTCCTGAGAGGTCTTCATCATCTGACGTCCCGTTGACGGAGACCCCCTGTATCAGACCTGTCTGAGTCTTTTTTAAAGGCTCTTCAGAAAACAGCAGAAATAAACTGCAGCAGCAACATGATGTTTGTTCAGGGAGCATTTCAAACGTCTCTGTCCAAATGCAGGCGTGTCCTCTCTCATGTCTTCTTCTTCTTCCTGCTGTGGGTCAAAATGTGTCCTGGTGTCCTTTTATTGATCTGATATTCAGTCTCCTGACTTGTTGTGTCTTCATTAAAGAACAATCTGACCTGAACAGATCAGCATGGAGGCCCCTGATAGAACAAAGAGCTGAACACAGCACAGCTGGACTGACGACTGTTTGTTTAGCCGAGCAGGAGCGGCCCTAACTCTTCTCTGCTGGGGCCTCAAAAAGCTCTGAAAGAGCCTTAAATGTGATTTTAGAGATTGTTTAGGAGCCCTGCTGTCAAACAGCTCTGAGTTCATCCAGACCCTGAAGATGTGGAGCAGGTTAAAGGTCACTCCTCGTTCACTGAGGACACACACACAGTCACACACACACATGTCCACTGAAGCATGATCTGCTGAGGTCACATGTTCAACGCTGTCAGAGCTAAATGAAGACAAATCCTTGTTTTTGAGGCTCAAAGTCACTTTGTGTTCACAGAGCTCTACATGACTGTTTTGTGATTGTCCTGGTCTGCAGGGTCCAGGCTGTAAAGACGTTTATTTAGGCCGTAAAAACGTCTGTTTCCTGCACACAGTCATGTGACCTCCAGGGCTCCTGCAGCCAGCCTCAGGTGGACACTTGAGGAACTGCAGCTTCTGGCCCTTCAGCATGGGCCTCCTTTATCAGCCCTGGAGGGGCCAACAGTTAGAGCCAATCACAGAGCAGCAGGTCAGAGCACTGCAGGGAGACCTTTGTTAAATATGAGGCTGTAATAACTCATCTATCTGACTAGATCTATCTGCTTCAGTCTGAATCAGTAGAGGTCAGAGGTCAACACAAACAGTATCACTGAGCAGAGAGGTGCAGATGGATGTTTCAGAGTCAAAGAACAAAATCTAAAGAGTGATTCTCAAAAACAAACTCACTGGAGCAAAAACCAGACGACTGTCACTCAGAGCTGCTGACCCCTCAGAGTTTGACCTCCAACAACGATGCTGTGACCTCCAGACTCTCACGCCTCTGCTGGAAGAACTGAACATTGATGTCATTGTTGAATCTGATGTTGTTTCTCTCCGTGTTTGACCTTTGACCTTCTTATCAGACTATATTGATTGATTCTATTTTGTGTCCGTGTGTCTGAACTCGTCTGTAACAGTCTGATGCCATATGTGACCTCTGACCTTAAACTGTGGGGGGGCATGTTGTGGTTCAGACGTGTTCAGTGGAAAATCTGCCGACATCAGCCGTTTGAGTTTGAGTGAACTTTCTGCTCCAGTTTGAAGGAGCAGAGAAATGTGTTGTGGTTTTCCTCTGAACTGAGGATCTTTACCAAAGCATGAACGGTCCTTTTCCTCAGAACAGGTCCTGCACAGGTTTCTGTTGGGGGAGGGGCTCCATCTTTGACCTTTGACCCCAGTTATCTTAGAAACAGTCAGACAAATACAGCCCCAGGGCTTCTTATATTTTGTTGTCTCTCGTCATTTTGAACTTCTAAAAAAGGCCTTTAGGGTCTGGGCCTTTCTCCTGAACACTTTTGAAGGGCCTGTGAGTCTGAGCCTCACAGATATGATTATTTTTGGATTTTACTTTAAAAGTTTTTATCCAAATTTTTAGACTTGATTTTATTTTTTAATAACAATTTTTGATCTGATGTTGAATTTATTGTAAATATCAAAAGTTTTTTTCTTCTTGTAAATAAATGTTTAACCTTTTGGAGAGTTTTGAGTGACCTTTGACCTTGACCTTTTGGTGGTGTTCAGTGAGGTCATTTTTCTCTGACAAAGACGCTCACTCCACACAACTCCAGAGGACCATCCAGACGGATGACCCTTGACCCTGAGAGGTGAGCTTCAGCGCGTCCACACCACGGCCACACTGAGCGACCCCTTAGGGCACATTTCACATCTCACACCACTTATTAGCCTCCAAGAGAGGAGGGTCTGAGTTAGTCCTCCCTTTGGGGTCAGGCTCAGACCGTCCAGGCCTCAGGGGGTCTTAAATCAGAATAAATGAGAGATTTCGGCTAAAGAGGCTAAACAGGTCTCAGCTGTTCTCCTTGGTCTGATAAAAGAATGAATTATAATAACAGTTCAGTGTTCAGATCATCAGGACTCTGATTCTTCTTCCTTTTGCTGTTTTTCATTCTTTAATCAGAGCAGCAGTCTGGCGTGTGTGGGCTCGGGGCCACACCTGGTTTCCACGTGCGTATATTTAAGGAGCAGGTAAACCTGAAGTCCCTTCATGTCTCTGTGAAGCTCCATGAGACCCTCTGTCCCTGTGAGACCCCCCCTCTGTAATATTTCATCTCAAATCTGCATCCTGTCTGTAAAAACTGAACTCCTGTGCTGGATTTCAGAGAGCGTGTGACAGTGTGCTGACCGAGGTGCAGCTGTTTGATTCAGCTGAGTGAGCCCTGATGTTTCTGAGTGATTCTGCAGGAATGAAACCAACTTTTAGATCTACTGTTCCCACTCTGTCAACCTGAGTCATGTGACTGCACAATTCTGCTCACATGACAAACAGACTGAGTGTTTTTAGGATCTGAGATGAAACACAGACGCTCTGATCAGTTTAATATGAGCTGCTGTCAGATTTATCAGTCTGATATGAAGTAGAGTCGTGTGGCTTTGACAGTTTGATCTGTTTTTAGACATTTAAGACATGCTCACAGGAAGAGACTGGATAAACTGATAAAGAAGGCCAGCTCAGTCCTGGGATGCCCTCTGGAACCGGTGGAGGAGGTGGTGGAGAGGAGGACTACAGCCAAGCTGTCCTCCATGATGGACAAAGACTCCCACCCCATCCAACACACACTCACTGCACTAAGGAGCTCCGTGAGTGACAGGATGCTCCACCCGAAGTGTATGACGGAGAGGTATCGCAGGTCCTTCCTGCAGCTGTCAGACTTTATAACAAAAACCTCTCCAGTGCGCAATAAACCACATTTATATGTGATACCGAGGCCGGCGCTACGCAGGGGCAAGAGGGGGCACTGCCCCCTCAAATCAAAATTTTAGAAGTTGAGAAAGCACATTTCAATATACTTACAAAAGTAATATATGATAAGTTGACTAAAGTAACTGCAGTAGCGTAAAAATCCGCTGAAAAAGGGTTAGGGTTACGGTAAAGCGGACAAGACACAGTATCTGCTTCCTCTCATTTCTCTGTCCCTCCGCTGTATCTTCACAGGCTGCAGGCCCTGCCCCAACACACGCACACTCACGCACTACGCATACACACAGCCCTCAGGAATCATCCAATCAGCTGTCAGTATGCAAATGAGCTCACACGCAGCCTGACTGGTGTCAGGTTTCAGCACAGAGCGGTGAGACTCTGAAGAAACAGCGAAGCTCTGCCAAATTCCTCTTAGTGACCCTCAGATAATTGATAAATAATAATTAACAACAACAATAACAAGTAAAACAAAATTAACATTAAATCTGTATTTGTTCAGTCCTTTCTCCTGTTCAGGGGGCGTTTCTCAGTCACACAGGCACAGAGATGAGTGTCCACGTCCACTGTAACAGACTGAGGACAGATGACCTGTCTGACAGACCCGACTGTACTAAAGCTGAGCTGTAAGGTTAAAAAAAAAAAAGAAAAAGCCAAAAAAAAGCCAAAAAAAACCCCAGAAAAAAATAAAGAAAAAAGTCATAAAATGTTCTGCCCTATATGTTGTTTTTTATACAAAACCCAAAACCAGTGAAGTTGGCATGTTGTGTAAATCGTAAATAAAAACAGAATACAATGATTTGCAAATCCTGTTCAACTTATATTCAATTGAATACACTGCAAAGACAAGATATTTAATGTTTGAACTGAGAAACTTTATTTTCTTTTGCAAATAATCATCAACTTAGAAATTAATGGCAGCAACACATTGCAAAAAAGTTGGCACAGGGGCATTTTTACCACTGTGTTACATCGCCTTTCCTTTTAACAACACTTAGTAAACGTTTGGGAACTGAGGAGACCAATTTTTGAAGCTTTTCGGGTTTTCCTATTCTTGCTTGATGTACAGCTTAAGTTGTTCAACAGTCCGGGGTCTCCGTTGTTGTATTTTACGCTTCATAATGCGCCACACATTTTCAATGGGGGACAGGTCTGGACTACAGGCAGGCCAGTCTAGTACCCGCACTCTTTTACTACGAAGCCACGCTGTTGTAACACGTGCAGAATGTGGCTTGGCATTGTCTTGCTGAAATAAGCAGGGGCGTCCATGAAAAAGACGTTGCTTGGATGGCAACATATGTTGCTCCAAAACCTGTATGTACCTTTCAGCATTAACGGTGCCTTCACAGATGTGTAAGTTACCCATGCCTTGGGCACTAATACACCCCCATACCATCACAGATGCTGGCTTTTGAACTTTGCGCCTATAACAGTCCGGCTGGTTCTTTTCCTCTTTGGTCCGGAGGACACGACGACCACACTTTCCAAAAACAATTTGAAATGTGGACTCGTCAGACCACAGGACACTTTTCCACTTTGCATCAGTCCATCTTAGATGAGCTCGGGCCAAGCGAAGCCGGCGGCGTTTCTGGGTGTTGTTGATAAATGGCTTTCGCTTTGCATAGTAGAGTTTTAACTTGCACTTACAGATGTAGCGACGAACTGTAGTTACTGACAGTGGTTTTCTGAAGTGTTCCTGAGCCCATGTGGTGATATCCTTTACACAGTGATGCCGGTTTTTGATGCAGTACCGCCTGAGGGATCGAAGGTCACGGGCATTCAATGTTGGTTTTCGGCCTTGCCGCTTACGTGCAGTAATTTCTCCAGATTCTCTGAACCTTTTGATGATATTACAGACCGTAGATGATGAAATCCCTAAATTCCTTGCAATAGCTCGTTGAGAAATGTTGTTCTTAAACTGTTGGACAATTTGCTCACGCATTTGTTCACAAAGTGGTGACCCTCGCCCCATCCTTGTTTGAGAATGACTGACCATTTCAGGGAAGCTGCTTTTATACCCAATCATGGCACCCACCTGTTCTCAATTAGCCTGTTCACCTGTGGGATGTTCCAAATAAGTGTTTGATGAGCATTCCTCAACTTTCTCAGTCTTTTTTGACACTTGTGCCAGCTTTTTTGAAACATGTTGCAGGCATCGAATTCAAAATGAGCTAATATTTGCAAAAAAAAACACAGTTTACCAGTTCAAACGTTAAGTATCTTGTCTTTGCTGTGTATTCAATTGAATATAGGTTGAAAGGGATTTGCAAATCATTGTATTCTGTTTTTATTTACGATTTACATAACGTGCCAACTTCACTGGTTTTGGGTTTTGTAAATTAGTTGAGAAGTGTTTTTTATTATTTACCTTCAGTTTTGTAAATACTGACTTTAGTGTGTGAAGTCTTATTCTAGGTTCACATTTATTACCTCCGCCAAGGGGGTTATGTCTTTACCGGCGTTGGTTAGTTTGTCTGTGTTTAAGATAACTTGAAAAGTTATGAACGGATTTGGATGAAATTTTTAGGGAATGTGTGTAATGGGATAAGGAACAAATTATAAGATTGTGGGACTGATCCGGATCACCATCTGGATCCAGGATTTTTTTCAAGGATTCTTTAACATTGCGAGATGGGACCATTTTCGGCATTCATGCATATAACTCCACAAAAAAATCTACCTTGGCGGAGGTTTGCGCTCTCTGAGTGCTTTCTAGCTGGAGAATAAGACCATCCAGTTCAGGTGAATGTTATGTTGTTGGTTGTAAAAATCTTGATATTTTATTTTGTTTTACATTTTTATTTTTCAGTCCCCCAGCCACCTTATTGTGGTCAGGGGGGTTTGCGTGCTGCAGCTAAAGCTATACCAGCAGGAGCTTAGTCTTCAGGCAGGACACCCAAGTTGGACAAGTCTGAAGGCAGAGGCCTGACAGTGCAATCCACTTCCAGGTTGGCAAAATTATATCAATTAAGGAGAATGACCAATCCCCCCAACTAATAGAGAAAACAAAGCAACTAAATCTAAATATTCCCAAACACCAACCACCACAAAGGAAAAACAAGAAGTCAATTCAAATATACCTCAGTGTAAATAACTGAAATTTACAGTATATATATTTATATATAACAAATAAACCCCAAAAGCAAATAAAAAACAAATGAATATGAAAAACAACAAATGAAAAGCAAATAACCCCCCCAAAAAAGGAAATCAATCACAACTAAACAAATTAATGAACACATCTGAAGTGGAAACTATAACTAAATTGTTAAATTAATTCCCCAGAGTCATTAAAAGGTTTCCACAGGCCCATTCAACATGCGCATGAGGGACGGGTCGATAATCATGCACTGAGGCGTTGGATAATATGCATGCAGGGAGCCGAGCAGATGAAGCAAGGCAAAGTTAAACAGTGTAGCAAACCAAGCAACGCAAACAGAGGAAAGCAAAGCAGCCGTGCCCCACGTCTCCACTGCAGTCGACCACAGGCTCTGACAAATAGATAGAAACCCCGTCACAATGATTATAAAAAAAAGGTTAGGGCTTTCAGGTTTGCCTGAGGAGGGTCACCTACCAGTCAGACCGCTGTTCATACACCAACGGGAGAGGAGACATGACGCGCCTAGCGCCGCCACAGGAGGCGTCCCCATAGGGAAACACGCAGGGGCACCTAGAAGCCATAAAAAACATCACTGGTCACAGCAAATAAACAAATAAACTCCAAAGGCAGATGAAAAACAAACACATAAACCCAAACAGCAAATGAGATAAAAAAGGAGGGAGTTGACCAGAGGCAGCCAACAGCCAGCCCACATGTACCAGGTGAGAGCAGCAGCGGGTGCCGTGTGAAGCAGATGGAGATGAGAATCGCTAAGCAAGGGTTTCCCTGCCTCCTTTCATAGGGTGCCCCCACACACCCCAGCTGTTTAGAGATGATAAGGGTGGCAACAATCTCATGCTGCTACATTTCATTATAATGCTGCCAGTGTTGTCCCCTAGAAGAGCCAGTTAGTGCCTGTGCACCAGTGCTCTGTTAAAATGTCAGTGATACAGGACCAAGACCTGACAGCAGTGTAGTCACATGACCTGAAGGGAAGCCACTTAAAATCAAGCCCTGAATGTAATTCTGAGGACTGTTGCATCCCCTGTGC
Source organism: Cetoscarus ocellatus (assembly GCA_037902135.1). NCBI lineage: Eukaryota > Metazoa > Chordata > Actinopteri > Labriformes > Labridae > Cetoscarus > Cetoscarus ocellatus. The sequence continues at coordinate 42,724 of JBAMNC010002144.1, read as the reverse complement.
ATCCCTGGATCAGCTTTTGAATTTAATACTTTTTTTCTAACTCTGTAGAAAAAGGTTGCTGCCAGTGTCTGATGCTGTCGTTCTTGGAGCTGTCCCTACGTACCTGCACGAGGATGACTCAGCATTTCTGAAGCTCTGGGATGTGAGTCAGCAACAGTTTTAATTTTTTTAATATGTCTGTTTAACATTGAACAGGTATCACCTTTTGTGAACCAGGTGCTGTGCACTATTTGAAAGCACAACTGTCTTAGTTTAAAAAATGTTAAAGAAGGAAATGAAACATTAAATGTCATTCCTCATTCTCTCTTACTAACGGAGATAAGCACCTCCAAAGGTAAGTCACAAAGCAAGTCCCAGGAGTGAGGAGCTGTGACCTGGTGTTAAGATCCAGATTCAAACCAAGCAGATAAAAGCCAGGTGCTAACTGAATAAGGAGACTTAAAAAAGGTTGGCCTTAGACTGACTGTCTCTAAAAAGTTAGAGAACGTCATCATGAAGTGTTAGAAAGTCACATGAAGTAACATCCAAATGAGCAGGTAAAGTGGTTTTAGTGCTGCACTTGAGTAAATGCAGTTGTTTTCTCTTTCCAGTTCTATAAAATAGAAAAATGATTAAGTAAGTATGAGGTCTGCCTGATTGCAGACATGAATACAAACATGACTAAACTTTCACTTGAACTCTCAGTATTACTGTAAGTCTCTAAAGACAAAGACTAATTAAACACCAACCTCCAAATCAACGCCGGTGGAGATGCAGAATGAGATGCACGACGAGGCGGTGTGAAAAAGTTCCTGGTCCTTGTTTTAAGGTGGTCCAGTCTGATGAAACACAAGTGGACCACATGGCGGTCGTGCTCCTGATCGTCGTGGATAACCAGATGCTGTGGTCTGCTGCCCTGACGTGGTCACAGTCGTGCTTGAGGGTCACAGAGCTGTGGATTTGAACATTTACTGATGTTGTTTTATGTGCTGATAAATTTGACATTGATTTGTTTTTGACACTTTCAATCAGTCATTTTTCTTTCTGAACAACATTTGAATAGTGAACCATGTTTCCGAACTATTTTAAATAGTTAATAATGTATTTCTGAAATTCCTGAATTTCAAAGGGTTTACGTTTAAGACTTTCTATTTTTTTTTTTTTTTTTTTTTTTTGGTTCGGGCAGGAGAAAAGAAATTCACAGTGATTTGTCTTTAGATTGGGTGCCACGGTGGCGCAGCAGGTAGTGCACGGCCTCACAGCCAGAAGGTTGCCGGTTCGATCTCCGGGTCGGACAGGGCCTTTCTATGTGAAGTTTGCATGTTCTCCCTGTGCATGCGTGGGTTCTCTCCAGGCCCTCTAGCTTCCTCCCACAGACCAACAACATGCTCATTTGGTTGATTGGTGACTCAACATTATCCTTAGGTATGAGTGTGAGTGTGAGTGATTGTCTGTCTCTTTATGTGGTCCTGTGATTGACTGGTTCAGGGTGTACCCCGCCTCTCGCCCAATGACAGCTGTTATGGGCTCCACCCCCCGTGACCTCGAAAGGGATAAGCAGTATAGAAAATGAATGAATGTCTTTAGATTTATAGATTTTAGACTTTAGATTTTATACATACACACACACACACACACATACATATATATGTATATATATATATATATGTATATAGATATAGATATATAGACATATATATATCTTGTATTTGATCCCAGACCTTTGCTCCTAATACAGGAACTTTGTGATAACCGATCTTTCTTCTTCCTTCATCCAAATGTCCCTGACTCACTGCTCCCCAATATGACCGAGTGAATATTTATTGATTAAATGTTTCAAAGCACACACATTTATTAACAGAAGCTTGTTCTTTTAATGGTCAATGGCACTTTTTACTCAAATGGGTAATTTTTATTGATCTGGCATCAATCCCAAGGACATGATTTTTAGATTTCAAACAACCCTTATGGGCTAAGGCAACCCTCAAGAACCTGAAATACACTTTGTTTTATTTTGCACACCACCTTAGACCACACAGTATTGAGAGATGTGACAGAGAAACGAACAAGGCTGAAACCATCACTTTAACTACAGGTCATTTCATTTATTGCACTTTAGCACGGGCAACGCTTACAATCAGTCACGTTCAAGGTTAAATACTGATTAGAAATGCAAAATAATATCAGATCACTTGCTTAAAAATTAAAACATTGAGCCGAGGAAAGGTGAAGATGCAGGATGATGAGTCCGCCTAGGAAACAGGCTCTAATACAAAGTAACATTAACTCGTGTATCATCATATGGAGCAGATCTTCATCACTAATGTCCCCCAGAAGATACATTACAAATCATCAACATGACATAAACCCTCTGATGACAATGAACCTTCTCTCTGTCGACTTCTGTTCAGACTCAGAGATTAAATATGTCCCTGCTGACGGCCCTCGAGCTCAGGGGTAACTCACATGAATCACAGGGACAAAAGATCAGACATCAATATTTTATATTCTTTTTGGAAAGAAAAACTCTGAATTAAAATATCTCAAAAACAAAAGCTTTGTACATCCCAGGATTAGGGACAGATCTGAGCCTGTACTTTCTAAGTGTTACACAGACACAGAGGAAGTGATTTAAGAAAACAACACTTCAGGAATGAGGAGGAAACAGCTCAGCTTTCTGCAGTCTGGTACTTCCCCTTTTCAGTCACGTAGTTCACTACTTTGTACAAGAGCAACTGTGACCTCTTTGACCTTTAACAACATGCATTGATTCTTTAACACTTGCTGTAGCTGCATGAGCTTCTATTCTAACTCAGTAATCAATGTGCTGCTCTGGTTATCTGCCATGTTACTTATGGGCCCGTCTAAACCCTCTTGGGAGAGGCCCAAACCTCCCCTCCACTCTGTGTGGCTAATGTTTTAGTTATTTTAGTGCAAACTCTCTTAAACTTCAGTCCAATCCAATCCACTTTATTTGTATAGCACATTTAAACAACCAAAAAGGTCTCCAAAGTGCTGTACATAGAATCAATAAAACAAACATTTCCAAATAACAATAAGCAATAAATAATCAAATCGAAGCATTAATCTAAAACGATGCTATAAATAAAATAATAAAATCAAGCAGATAAACATAGTAAAATAAATAAAAGATCTAGTAAAACAAATAACAGACACAGAGGACCACAAAACTCATGCAAGATTAAAATGCTAGGGAATAAAAATGGGTCTTAAGACGAGACTTAAAACACTCCACCGTTGGGGCTGCTCGGACGTGGAGGGGGAGGGCCGACCACAGAGAAGGCCCTGTCCCCCCTGGTTTTAAGTCTCGCCCTAGGCACCACAAGCTGGAGCTGGCCCTCGGACCTCAAATCACGCACTGGAGTATAGATTTGGATGAGGTCCGTGATGTACTGTGGGGCCAGTCCATTTAAAGCTTTAAAAACAAACAATAAAATCTTAAAATCAAAACGAAGATTAACGGGGAGCCAGTGCAACGACGCGAGGATGGGGTAATGTGTTCCTTCTTTTTGGCCCCGTTAACAGCCGTGCCGCAGCGTTCTGGACTAACTGCAGACGAGAGAGGGCTCTGTGGCTGACACCAGAGTAACGTGCGTTGCAGTAGTCCAGTCGACTTGAAATAAAAGCATGCACGATCTGTTCAAACAGGCTAAAGATAAAAACGGTTTCACTTTTGATAAAAGACGAAGATGATAAAAACATGATTTTAAAACGCTGTTGATCTGTTTATCAAATTTAAAATCACTGTCTATAGTGATGCCACTTAATGAATCTAAGAGGGAAATCATTGTGTTTGGAGGAAACACCTCCACAGTCGGCTTTGCTGATATCCTGGGCCCTCTGAGTTCCAACGTTCAGTCCGTTTTTAGGAACTTTGGTTTTATTTTTGATGCCGTTTTAACTTTGATAAGCAGATCAGTGCCTTTGTTAAAACAAGCTTCTTCCAACTCTGTCTTTGAGCAAAGACCAGGTGCTATTTCCCGAAGGCTGATCTTGAAAAGACTATCCATGCCTTTATAACTTCTAGATTAGATTATTGCAGCTCCTTGTGCGTTGGCCTGGACCAGTCATCTATCAACCACCTTCAGCTCATCCAGAACGCTGCTGCTCGACTCCTCTCCAGCAAGAAAAAACACATCACAACAGTTTTAGCGTCCCTTCACTGGCTCCTGGTCCACTTTCACATTGATTTTAAACTTATTTTAATGGTTTTTGAAGCCCTCGATGGTCTTGCCCCTGTGTACCTGTCTGAGCTCCTGCATCATCACTCCCAGAGCCTTTAGGTCCTCCGACCAGCTGCTGCTGGAGGTCCCAAAACCAGACTGAGGTCTAGAGGTGACAGGGCCTTCACAGCAGCTGCACCAGACTCTGGAACAGTCTCCTGGTCCATATAAGAACCAACCAGACCCCGGAGACTATTAAGTCTTAACTAAACTACTATATACTAACTATTTAGAAAGGTGGTCCAAGCAGAAGTTCTCCTTCTGCTGCTGCATGTCCATAATAAACATGAATGTATAACCAAAGATACCACACCTCCTGATGACTGGAGGAGAATAAAAAGGCTGATTTCTAAATGAATCTGGAGCAGATGAAAATACTCCTCTCTGCCACAATAAGTCCAAATATAAAAGTCAATAAAATAAAAATATGAATCACAAAAACATGTTTAATCATATTCCTGTCTTTAATGGTTTATTTCCTGTGGGACCATAAAACAGCACTTTTTCTACAGTTTGACCAGTGACAGTGAAAAACTCCAGTTTGCCCTTCTGACCAATGATGGGACGTCCTAAACTGTTTGGTTCACTGGGGGGACTGCCGGCCCCTTTGGCTGCTACTTTAACCCACTGACTGACCGCTCCGTCCGTCTGTCTGTCCTGATAAGAGGAAGAAAAGGGACGATGGATGGACTACTGCACACTTTAAAACATCAAATTCAAGAGGTTAAAAACATTTTTAGAGCTGGACTGAGAAAAATGAAGATGAATATTTATAAATCTCTTCTCTACTCTGAGCTAAAATGCTCTTTAGTTAAAGAGAGACTGTGATTCCTCTAAAATGTAAGCAGCCTTTGGACGCCTCATGTTTGTTTGATGGAGGGAGAGCGATGAGCTCCCCCTTCGTTAGTGAGCTGTTTGATTGATAAACCAGGACGTCTGGTGGGAGATGAGGCTGAGGCAGCCCTGAGAGCTGATTATAATCCTCATCATCCTCATTTATTACTCCAACCACCAGGCTGTGCTTTTGTTTGTTTGTTTGTTTGTGAAAAGGAAAACTCAAACAGTAATGGATGGATTCTGAGGACATTTTTAGGGCTTCAGGAGTTTCTTGAAGGATTTGTTAACAGAGCATGAACAGGGATGTTGAAAATAATCATTTGATCCAAACATCCTGATGCAGACAGAGATGATTCTGCATCCATGCAGAGACGTCCTTGTTGTGTGATGTGGTCAGACTTCAGTCATGTGCTCACTTTGGGCCCCTCAGGACCACCTGATCATGGTTTAGACCCCACAGCCTACCTGAGTCTGTTTGCTGACCATGTCCATCCCTTTATGACCACAGTGGACCATCTTCTGATGGAGACTTCCAGCAGCTCCATGTCTCAAAGCTCAGATCATCTCACACTGGTTTCTTCAACATGACCATGAGTTCACTGAACTCCAGTGGCCTCCACAGTCACCAGATCTCACTCCAATAGAGCACCTTTGGGATGTGGTGGAGCAGGAGATTCTCATCATGGATGTTCAGCCCTGGACTGGTCATCAGCCAAGCACAGGGCTGTCATGTAGAGACAGACACCCGTTCACACACAGACTCAGATCTAAGGATAATTCAGAGTCTCCAGTTAACCTAACGAGCATGTTTTTGGTCTGTGGGAGGAAACCAGAGAACCTGGAGTAAACCCATACATGCACGGGGAGAACATGGAAACTCCACACAGAAAGGCCCCGCCCAACTGGGGAGTCAAACCAGCAGCCTTCTCAGTCTGAGGCTGTAACAGGCCTGCCCACTGCTCCAGCGTGCAGCCCAAACCTGAGAAGGCCTCTGAGGCTCAGAATCTGTCACTTTAATCAAACTTCAGTCAGATTTGAGTTTTTGATTCACGCTGGTGTTCATGTGCTGATTTCTGTGACTGTATCCTGGTGACTGTGGCTTTACTTCAGTCATGTGATGATGTCCTATGGGGACAGGAAGAGAAACAGGCCGGCTGTGAATCAGTGGAAACAGAGGGAAGAGATGGTTAGAACTCTACCTGCTCGCTGCAGGAATCAGCAGAAAATGATCCACACACTGGATATGATCCATAAACTTAATGATGAAGAGATTTTTTCACACTGATTGATGGATTGAGCTGCTCTGAGTCCATCAATATCACAAACTCCTCAGTCCTGCAGACCAACAGAGAGCCAAATGATGGATCATTCCACCTTCTTCACTCTGATGTGCCTGGCTGGTGTCTGTATGCCTGTAAATATTAGAATGGCGCCTCCTAGTGTCCAAAACAAGGAAGTGCATTTCTTTACAGACAGGTGAGACCTGGAGAAACTACCTGAAGTCCTTTAGTGACACAATCCAGCCTGTTTTTGTCTGCATGTTCATTTAGAGACACAGTCTGGACTGTTTGTGCAGGACAGCCAATAAATGAGATGGTGCAGAGTCAAAGGACTGGAGCTCATATGGTTCTTTTCTGGTCTCTCTGACGACTCAAAGCACTTTTACACCACAGGTCACATCTACACATTCACACCCATTCACTCTCACATTCACTCTCTGAGGGCTCAGAGTCTCTGTGTCAGTTAGCATCAGTGTTAGCTCACACATCCTCGCCCTTTAAACACATTTACACTCCACTGATGCAGCAGGGGGGCAACTTCAGGTTAAGGGTCTTGCCCAAGGACACATGGACATGTGACAGCCAGAGCTGGGCTTGGACCTTTGACCTTCTTATTTATGGGGAGAGATTTTTCTCGATTTATGCACACATATATATCCACGATTTCCACATACATTTTTTCAGATTCACAAATATATCCACTATTTTCACGTGTATTTTTAAAGTTTGTGAGAGCATTTATCATGACTTATCATTTGTAAATCTTCAATTTTGCTTGTGAATTGTTTAAAGTATGTTTGTGGATCAACCGGCACGTGCATTTATTTTTGAGACAAACGTAACACAGTTTCACAGATATTCACACACACACAGGTTGAGAATATTCCCATGTGTGGAGAGCCCCCTCCCCTCCATCCACTAGGCGGCAGTGTTGCTCTCTCTGTATAACAGTGGCTGTCTATGGCGAACGGCCTGTTTCGGCTGGGTACAGTCCAAGAAGAAGGAAACACCTTCAAGAGCAGAAACACTCCTCAAGTTAGAAACAAAAGCAGCCTAACCTGGTCCGCCAGTAGTAATTTCCGGCCCTCGACATGCTCTGGAATATGTTTTTTGTATGTGTATAATATCTATTCATTTTCTTAACAAAACTTTGACGATCATTAACAGATGTGTGTAAACGCACCAGGTGCAGCATTGCTGCAGACCGCTGACATCTGCTCCTGCTGAGGGCAAAGTCAGAAAGATATTCACAGATTTGACCACTCTCAATCACTGTCATGAAGACTGTGAGCTACAACCTAGTTTTCCTCAAAACGAGCCGTCCTCCAAGCCAGACAACTACAATTTGTCTCAAGACACTTAAGAAAGTTTAATGTAATTTTTACAATTTTAAGGCAAATACTTCGTAAGCAGTATTGACTTTAAGGTAATTTTTAAAATCATCCTTTCATAACAAAGTTTTCAGGAAGGAATACAGATATTTATGCAATATGAACTGCATCTCATTAACAACTTCAATGACATGCTTTTGATCATTTTTACATCACATAATTTAAACTCACTTTGTTTTTGTAGTAACCATAAAAGTGCATGATTTTAGTTTTATACAGCGCAGTGGTGAGGCACCACTGCACTGGGGGTTTGTTCTATTCTTATTTCTTTCCAAATATTTGATTTCACCTACTTTAGGGGATTAGTTTTTAACGCTTTAAAGTTTGAGAAATTTGAAGATTATAGAAGTACTTTTTTCAAACATCATTTCTTTGATTCTGTGATACCAGAAGTTGTTTAATATATAAGGAATTATAATTGGTTTCAATTTCAATTGTTTTTTTTTTTTTTTTTTCATTTCCCCAATAAATGTAGATGAAATATGTATTTAAAAAAAAACCCTCTTGTATAAAATAAGTTCTGGAAAAGGTTTTTGTAATATCTTATGAGGATCTTTGTGTCTATTATAGGCTAGTGAAAATATAGTTGGACATATATAGTATGTATAACATATATAGGCAAAGCAGGATTTTCCTATTACTAAACGGCATTTAGTATAAATTAAATTAAAGAAAAGCTCTCTTCTTAAAGAAAGCGCTTTAGTATAAACTAGAGAAGATATTTGATCATCAGTGTGAGTTTGGTTAAACTACAGTTAACAGCAGTACAGTAATGGCAGTTTTTAGAGTCATTGCCTATTAATTAAAGGCAAATTAAAATTTAAAACAAATCACAGAAATTGAGTTGGAACCTATCAAATCTGTGAATATCTTTCTGACTTTGCCCTCAGCAGGAGCAGATGTCAGCGGTCTGCAGCAATGCTGCACCTGGTGCGTTTACATTCATCTGTTAATGATCGTCAAAGTTTTGTTAAGAAAATGAATAAATATTATACACATACAAAAGACATATTCCAGAGCATGTCGAGGGCCGGAAATTACTACTGGACCAGGTTAGGCTACTTTTGTTTCTAACTTGAGGAGTGTTTCTGCTCTTGAAGGTGTTTCCTTCTTCTTGGACTGTACCCAGCCGAAACAGGCCGTTCGCCATAGACAGCCACTGTTATACAGAGAGAGCAACACTGCCGCCTAGTGGATGGAGGGGGAGGGGGCTCTCCACACATGGGAATATTCTCAACCTGTGTGTGTGTGTGAAAATCTGTGAAACTGTGTTACGTTTGTCTCAAAAATAAATGCACGTGCCGGTTGATCCACAAACATACTTTAAACAATTCACAAGCAAAACTGAAGATTTACAAATGATAAGTCATGATAAATGCTCTCACAAACTTTAAAAATACACGTGAAAATAGTGGATATATTTGTGAATCTGAAAAAATGTATGTGAAAATCGTGGATATATTTGTGGATCTGCAAAACACGTGCAGATATAAAAAATAAATATAAAATAATGTATATATATATGTGTGCATATTTTTGAGACAAATCTCTCCCCATACTTATTGATGGTAGAACTTACTACCAGACTGAACCACTGACACCCCATGTAAAGGCTGGCCTGTCAGGAACGTAGCATTATGGGTCAGAGCCGGCTGACCCATTACGCAGTATAGGCAAATGCTAGGGGCACCGTGGCCTCCAGGGGGCGCCACAAAATTGGGAATAAAATCCACCTTTAATATATTTAGATTAAAAGTAGTTATTACCGTTGGCTCTTAAAATAGAAAAGCTCACATTGATTCGAATGTAAAGTAATATTAATTGATATTACTACAAATAATAATACCAAATAAGTCTCCCTTATGTTTAGAGTTATTGTGAGAAAACTGTGGTTATTTAAATTGTTTGATGGTGATTGCTGTGTTTATGATTTATTACTATAATTATTATTTATTCACCAATTAAGCATGCAAATTGGGTTACATGTTACCTTATAAATTAAAAACAATGGTAAAAACTACAATATTTGATTTCTTTTGTGAGCGTATGTAAACCACTGATGGAGGGGGGCATATAAAATCTGGCCCAGGGCTCCACATTGGGCAGGGCCGGCTCTGTTCTGGGTAATATTTCATCAGACAGATGTGTGAACAGCAGGCCTGCAGTGTAGCATCGTTTGTTAGCTTATCTGTTGTTGCTTTAGATGTGGTCTAACTTTTCACTTAAATGTCTAAAAACAGATCAAACCGTCAAAGCCACACGACTCTACTTCATATCAGACTGATAAATCTGACAGCAGCTCATATTAAACTGATCAGAGCGTCTGTGTTTCATATCAGATCCTAAAAACACTCAGTCTGTTTGTCATGTGAGCAGAATTGTGCAGTCACATGACTCAGGTTGACAGAGTGGGAACAGTAGATCTAAAAGTTGGTTTCATTCCTGCAGAATCACTCAGAAACATCAGGGCTCACTCAGCTGAATCAAACAGCTGCACCTCGGTCAGCACACTGTCACACGCTCTCTGAAATCCAGCACAGGAGTTCAGTTTTTACAGACAGGATGCAGATTTGAGATGAAATATTACAGAGGGGGGGTCTCACAGGGACAGAGGGTCTCATGGAGCTTCACAGAGACATGAAGGGACTTCAGGTTTACCTGTTCCTTAAATATACGCACGTGGAAACCAGGTGTGGCCCCGAGCCCACACACGCCAGACTGCTGCTCTGATTAAAGAATGAAAAACAGCAAAAGGAAGAAGAATCAGAGTCCTGATGATCTGAATACTGAACTGTTATTATAATTCATTCTTTTATCAGACCAAGGAGAACAGCTGAGACCTGTTTAGCCTCTTTAGCCGAAATCTCTCATTTATTCTGATTTAAGACCCCCTGAGGCCTGGACGGTCTGAGCCTGACCCCAAAGGGAGGACTAACTCAGACCCTCCTCTCTTGGAGGCTAATAAGTGGTGTGAGATGTGAAATGTGCCCTAAGGGGTCGCTCAGTGTGGCCGTGGTGTGGACGCGCTGAAGCTCACCTCTCGGGGTCAAGGGTCGTCCGTCTGGATGGTCCTCTGGAGTTGTGTGGAGTGAGCGTCTTTGTCAGAGAAAAATGACCTCACTGAACACCACCTAAAGGTCAAGGTCAAAGGTCACTCAAAACTCTCCAAAAGGTTCAACATTTATTGACAAGAAGAAAAAAACTTTGGATATTTACAATAAATTCAAAATCATGTCAAAAGTTGTTATTAAAAAATAAAATCAAGCACAAAAATTTGAATAAAAACTCTTAAAGTAAAATCCAAAAATAATCATATCTGTGAGGCTCAGACTCACAGGCCCTTCAAAAGTGTTCAGGAGAAAGGCCCAGACCCTAAAGGCCTTTTCTAGAAGTTCAAAATGACGAGAGACAAACAATCATAAGAAGCCCTGGGGCTGTATTTGTCTGACTGTTTCTACGATAACTGGGGTCAAAGGTCAAAGATGGAGCCCCTCCCCCAACAGAAACCTGTGCAGGACCTGTTCTGAGGAAAAGGACCGTTCATGCTTTGGTAAAGATCCTGTTATGTCCCCGGTCTAGGGGAACCAGGAGCACAACATGCGGAGCCCTCCCTGCTCGCCCACTCCTAACAAAAGGCCAGCAGAACACTGTTTGCGACCAACACAGCAGTTTTTATTTACTTCGGCTGAGAGCAATGCCCAACACAATAAACAAAAGGATCCTATGACATCTAAACTTTCCTGAATCAAAAACTAAATGGCAAACAAATGACAATTCTCTTACCTATTTAATAAACTAAGAAAGACAGGAGAAAACAATTATCAAAGGAAAAAGGGCTTCTCCCTCCTACGAACTGCTTTCTTAGTTTTGAACACAACTCTTCAGATGCAGTGGCTCTTTGTTTGGAGAAGGCGAGCGGCAGAGAGAGGGGGCGGGGCTTCTGACAGCTACTTAAGAAGGAGACGCTCCGTTCTCCTCCAATCACCGCAATCTTCCAATTGGACCCAATCCCCGGTCTCCGATTCGGCACCAATCCTCGTTCTCCAACCTGTATGGGCACCCCACCCACTCACACACACGCACTCACAGAGAGGAGACAGATGCATGCCAAAATACATTTTCACCCAACATGACCAAGGGTCATGACAATCCTCAGTTCAGAGGAAAACCACAACACATTTCTCTGCTCCTTCAAACTGGAGCAGAAAGTTCACTCAAACTCAAACGGCTGATGTCGGCAGATTTTCCACTGAACACGTCTGAACCACAACATGCCCCCCCACAGTTTAAGGTCAGAGGTCACATATGACATCAGACTGTTACAGATGAGTTCAGACACACGGACACAAAACAGAATCAATCAATATAGTCTGATAAGAAGGTCAAAGGTCAAACACGGAGAGAAACAACATCAGATTCAACAATGACATCAATGTTCAGTTCTTCCAGCAGAGGCGTGAGAGTCTGGAGGTCACAGCATCGTTGTTGAAGGTCAAACTCTGAGGGGTCAGCAGCTCTGAGTGACAGTCGTCTGTTTTTTGCTCCAGTGAGTTTGTTTTTGAGAATCACTCTTTAGATTTTGTTCTTTGACTCTGAAACATCCATCTGCACCTCTGCTCAGTGATACTGTTTGTGTTGACCTCTGACCTCTACTGATTTAGACTGAAGCAGATAGATCTAGTCAGATAGATGAGTTATTACAGCCTCATATTTAACAAAGGTCTCCCTGCAGTGCTCTGACCCACTGCTCTGTGATTGGCTCTAACTGTTGGCCCCTCCAGGGCTGATAAAGGAGGCCCATGCTGAAGGGCCAGAAGCTGCAGTTCCTCAAGTGTCCACTTGAGGCTGGCTGCAGGAGCCCTGGAGGTCACATGACTGTGTGCAGGAAACAGACGTTTTTATGGACTAAATAAACGTCTTTACAGCCTGGACCCTGCAGGCCAGGACAATCACAAAACAGACATGTAGAGCTCTGTGAACACAAAGTGACACTGAGCCTCAAAAACAAGGATTTGTCTTAATTTAGCTCTGACAGTGTTGAACATGTGACCTCAGCAGATCATGCTTCAGTGGACATGTGTGTGTGTGTGTGACTGTGTGTGTCCTCAGTGAACGAGGAGTGACCTTTAACCTGCTCCACATCTTCAGGGTTTGGATGAAGTCAGAGCTGTTTGACAGCAGGGCTCCTAAACAATCTCTAAAATCACATTTAAGGCTCTTTTAGAGCTTTTTGAGGCCCCAGCAGAAAAGAGTTAGGGCTGCTCCTGCTCGGCTAAACAAACAGTCGTCAGTCCAGCTGTGCTGTGTTCAGCTCTTTGTTCTATCAGGGGCCTCCATGCTGATCTGTTCAGGTCAGATTGTTCTTTAATGAAGACACAACAAGTCAGGAGACTGAATATCAGATCAATAAAAGGACACCAGGACATATTTTGACCCACAGAATAGAATAGAATAAACTTTTATTCGTCCCGCACGGGGAAATTTGCATTGTTACAGCAGCAAAGGGGACAGCGTTGATAAAGAATAAGAATAAAAATAGTATAAAAAATAGCATAAAAATAGCAGTATGTACATTATTCTAGGAATATAAAAAAGGGCTTGAATACAGAAACTAAAAAGCAAAGTTGTGTTGTTGTTGAGTTGAGTCCTGATGTCCTTATTTAGAGCACAAGTCACATTTGGCAATTTAGATTGGTCTGTTCTCCAGTGACCTCTACCTGACCCCTCTGCAGCACTCTGACCTGACCTAATGAAGGGGTGTTGATGGCAGATGGATACGTAGCCCTTCACAAAATAGTTTTAAGCACAGGGGCTTTGTTGAGGAAGTGTTGAAGGCTGTAAATAATCTAACTGTTGCATATTGTTGAACCAACACAGTTTTAACCTGTAACTGGGTTCATTACAAGACTTTTGGAGGCACCCTTTACCGCTGTGTACCGGCTACTGTCCGCCCTGGGACAAAGCTCGGATGTTCCTTTATGGCTCATGCTGTGATAATAGTTTGATCTTTATGGACATTAATTATAAAAATTAATATTCATATTTTCTTAAAGTTTCTCATAGAATTAGAATTAGAATCGGGGCGCCACCAAGCTTTTGACCTCGGAAAAGATTAATATGATCTATCAACAGATCTATTATTCATTGTTAGCTTTTATCAAGTTCATGAGAGCTAAGATTTAAAGTTAATCAATCTCATAAACCTGAGTGAAAGTTTTCTTTACAGGGATGTCAAACCCTCTGAACAGACCCCAACAGACAGAACTTTAAATTCAGGGAGAATTTATTGCCAGGATAAATGATAGAACACATTTGATAAGAAATGAGTGACGTATTAAATGGATATACAGGACATGAATTGAGAAAGAGATTAGTCACCAGGAAAGGATGGCTTGGTTCAGTGGCCTCATGAAGAAGGTGATGATTCTACTGGTGCTCATGTGGATCTCTGGAAAGGCTCCGCGATGGGTTGGAGATGCAGCTTCTTGGCTCTCTGGTTCCTCTCAGATGGAGACGTAGCGGCACAGGGATCTCGACTCGTTCCGGAAAACATTCTTGAATTAACTTAGAAAAGGCTTCGTAGCCAGACGACGCTAATTCTGAAGTTAATAAAACTTTAATGACTGTGGAATAGCATTAAGAAAAATCTTTAAATCACTTGCACAAAAACTCGAATCATTAGGGCAGTGTTAACTTTAAAAGACTAGGACACGGGACCAAAGAAAAGGGCATATCGACAACGGAGACAGGGGGGACACAGACGAGGAGACGTCGTGAAGAAAAAGTAAAAAGAACAAGGAAGAGAAGATGGGACTGAAACTTTGTCTCCAGTTTTAAACTCATTGAAGTGGGCGTGCATTACTGCGCTGTGGGAAGGTCCGTGTAATACTTTAACAAAATTTACATAAACTTAAGTTTTGCCGATAGTAAGTTGTATAATGACAGTCACTCAATATAACCGACATAAAGAGAAAGGTTATCTCATTGTGAGTGGTTTGATACCAAACACATATTATTAAAATATCAAGAAAGCATTAAACCATTAAATGTACCTAACACAACTAAACTAGTAATATATTTGACTAAGCTAACTTTCCTAGGCTTCCCTGATTTTGATTACTTAGATAGAAAAGCCTAGAGTACGAAGACTCTCTTTCACACATAAAAATATATCACACAGATCGATACATATATTTGCCGTTTACTCGTATGAGTCCGCAGGGATTGTCTTTTGTCAGTCCTTCCACACGATGGCACTGTTAGTCCATGAGAGTTTCCGTGCCAAAAAGAGAGAGTGAGGAAATTCTCTCATTTTGGCGGTTTTGGTGACAGAATCACAGGAGTTGCATCTACAGAATACACATCTCATAAAACAACAGAATATAACAATGCTAGACATATGCAGCGGGAGTTTGAAAGTTTATAGGAAGTTAGTTCCATGTTGAGGTAGAGGAATGTCTCTGTGGCTGTAAATGTCCTGAGGTGATAAACAGGTTAAAAGGTTAATCTGGTAGAGTGGTTTAAGTGGATTAGCAGAAAGGGCAGGCTTCCTCCTTTCACCTGAAATGGGTGATCGCTGTTAAATATCCTGATTCCAAACAAAGGAAGACAGTCGTTTATGGTCATTCCTCAGAGTGAACTGTTTAATGGTCCTTCAAGGGAATGGGTTTTGTCACTGTTTATTGTCCGTACCGTCCTGTGTCTGGCCCAGATTGGATAGTTGGGAGTGGGGGTCTGTAACCAGTCCTCACAGCGAGGTGAGGGGGGTCAAATGGTGAGGGCTCTATCCTTCTTATAAAGTTATTTCACAACACTCGTTATATTTACTGGTGCCATGGGCCAACCCACAGAACTAACCCTTTAGTATAGCCTTTGACAATAAATACTCAAATCTAAATTTAAACTGTGGATGTTAAGATTTAAATGCTTCAATTCTGAAAGCACAACTAAAAATATTTTTTCAAACCCAAATACAGACTGTTGAGTTTATTTCCTGGATGTGAGCCTCACTGTTTCGTCTCTGCTCGGCCTGTGTTCTCTCTTCCCCAAGAGAATAAATCTGTCAGTTCTGACACTTGAGTGAATCCTGCCTTTAGCGATCTGTGGTTGTTACATACTCTTCAGAGTGAAGACAGCAGGCACAAAAAGGTACAGATCTCTGCTGCCTGGTTTGATTTCAGTCAGAATGTCATCAGAGCTTCCACCACCACTTCCTGTAAAAGCAGAAATATCATAAATAAACCCTGGGTACTTCTCATTGCTGTACTTTGTCCATCCTTTGTCGTTTGCTGTATTCTGTCCTTGGCCTAAGCTCCTACAGGTTGTGGATAAATGAGGGTCAAACACAGCTCCTAAAGCAGGTTGCTTCTCAGCAGCTCAGACACAGGACTCTTCCAATAAAAACCAAAACCAAGGTTTTCCTTCTCTGTTTTCAAAAATAATCCTGTCCACACATTACAGTTTTTAACAAAAAGTGTTCATCCACACAAAATGCATTAATACAATTAAACACTGTCCACTACCTTGTAATGATGTCAGCAATATGCTACTGTTTAAATTTTTGCAATTTCTTGTTTTTATTTCCATTTCTGTTCCTACTACAAGTCTGACTGGTGTTACGATTCAACCTGTGGTTATGTTTAATGGTGTTAGCAAGTGTATTGAGTAAATATTTCTTCATTTGTGTTTTATATCCAGACAAATCTGAAAATCTTGTTCAGATTGTATCTGGAGTGGCAATAATGTACCTTGCAGTGCAGCTGGATCTGCCCCATTCAATGTCATAATCAGGCCAAGCTCCAATCTACGATTGTGAGCAACCCAAAGCAGCACGGCCCAATCAGTGTCCTCTAGAGAAGAGAGCTAGAGGAACGAACTATGAGTGAGACGACAGCAGGAAGTGACTACACATGCAGTGATTAGCATAGATGCTAAAAGCTTCTGTAGCAGTTCTATCAGATCTGGACCACATTACTTTATTAACTAAAAAAACAAATAACACCACAAACTTCTCAATATTTGGGATATTTTTGCACCACCTCTAACATGTTTTGCCAAGAGTTTGTTTTACAAAGCACAGTTGCGCCCACCTACAACATTACCTGATTGGCCTGTAATAAATGTTGACTGACGATTGTCCAATCACCTGCTGGATATGCTTCTGAAAGGTTTCGCCTTCCCTAAACACTTTCTACTGGCTATTTCCCAAATGGACTTGTGAGATGTATTGAACGGTCCATTTGGTGTGCCAGGTGAGCAATAATCATTGTGTCTTTTAGCACCTGTTGACAACAATCCAATCCCATTCTTTTGTCTCTATTAATATATCTTTCTTATTCAATTGACAGTAATATCTCAATGGTTCAACTATTAGCAACACCATGTGAAGTTTTTGACAGAGACAACAATTTGTTAGCCTTAGCATCAGAGTTTTGAAGTCACTGTACTTTTGCAGTGTTGCAGTCTGGGAAAAGGGCAATTTCCCACCGTGCTGATACTTTGTCTATGTGTGATCTGCTGCAAAGCCTGCTGGGAGTCTGAGGCTCTGGGTCTTTTCCAGTTCTTCTGTCCTTTTTCCCTCTGAAGTACCACAACGTAGGCTCGAGTCTTACTAAACACTAGGGGTTGGTCCCAACAACGGAAAATGACCATTCTGTGAAGATGCTGAATAATCAAGTGTTTAATATCATATTAAAATACATGCTTGTGTCTTCAAAAGAAATGTTCTCTGGACATTTGTTGTCAGGTTGTATGTTTTAAGATGGATTAATGAACACATCAAACCAACAACCGCAGGCAATAGCCTCCGACAGTGGCTGTAAAATAAAAAGAGCAACAAAATAAACCAAGTTTTATGTTCCCACTGAAACTTATTAGAGGTGACAGCAGCCTGGAGATTAAGAAACGAGGCTGGTGTGTCTTGGCTGCCTGGATCGCTGGTCACTGCTGGTACGAAGTGTCAGGGCAGATTCAGAATCTTTACTGCCCATGTTCCCTTTTAATGTCACGCTAACACAAGCTGGCAGGTCAGATCTGTGGGCAGCAGGCCAGCAGCTGAGCAGTAAAAAGGGGACCGTTAAAGTTATGACAAGCCCCGGCACAAGTTTTTTTTTATGAGCTTCGCATTACCAGAGCTCAACAACACCAGCATGTAAACAAACATGTCTGCATTTCACAGACAATCCAGTGGATTTTATAGAGCACACTTCAGTGCAGAACTTTATACAGACACAGACAGCTGCAGACACAGAGGGTAAAAAAGTGGGTTAATTACAAGGCTTTCTGGGGAACCAGGCACTGCTACATATCACCTATCATCCGCACCTAGCTATCTCCCCACAGGGGCAGAACTAGTCAGTTGCTTTATTAGCAAACAGTGCCAGGAGCCTCAAACAATCACGCTTCAAATAACCCAAACTTAAACTTTAAGTCTCTAAATCCTTAAATCCATAACAGGGATGTGCCTGTGCTTGGCTATGACACTGTTGGCCTGGTGTGCTGCCGTCTTAGATAGACTGTATATGCCCGGCTTCTCTTGTCCATCTGTCTTCACTAACCTTCACCCTCATCATCTCGGTTTAGATTCGGCTCTTATAGGTGATGGAAATGGAGAAATTCATACTTACCAACAGCTAGCCAATATTGGGAAGGAGACAGGCCCATTCAGCACTATTGACTGCTGTGAAATGTCTGTCAGAATCTATTCTGTTTATCTCTTTTGGGTCACAGGGGCCGGGGCCTATCTCAGATGACACTGGACGGGAGGTGGGGTACACTCTGAACCAGTTGCCAGCCAGTCACAGGGCCTCATTCACACTAATACTCATAACTAAGGGTAATTTGGAGCCACCAGTCAACCTAATGAGCATGTGTCTGGTCTGTTGGAGGAAGCCGGAGTGCCTGAAGAGAACCCACGCATGCATCCTTCATCGTCTGAGGCAGGTGCACAACCTCACTGTGCCACCTCTCCCTCCGCATATTTCTTTTTTCCCAGGGAGTATGTCAATACAGAGAATCATACTGATGAGCACTTTCAGCCTGTCTTAAATGGTCAAAGTCTTTGTAATAATGTTCATCATGCTTCTATTTAATTACAACCAAGCACACAACCAAAAAAACAAACAAACAAAAAAATACTCCCAAGCCCTCCTTTATGACCCATCATTGAACTTTCACCCTGCTAATGTTCCTTGCACAGACTTTAAACCACCAATGATTGGTCCTTTTTCACCATCAGGATGATTTTTTTCAGTCTTCCTTAATTAACTAAGTAATTGAAGGGCCAGAAAAAGAAAACTACTCTTTCATAGTTAAGCAGGAGACGCCATGTTTTTTTTTGTCCCCCAGACTTTAAGTATTTCTGCCACCAATACATTGATTCAGTTCTCTCATCCACTGTGTTAGTTAACAAGGTTTGACAGCTGAAGTTTGAAGTTGCCTCCTCAAGTGTAATTACAACACAGAGCTACACCACACTGAGTCATTTAGCAAGCAGAACCCATCGTGCAACAAAGGAAAATGATGGTTTCAAATTAATAACTGGTTACTAGCACACGTAGCAACAAAGTGGTGTTAAAGGCTGTTACTACCAGAGCCTTTTTCTCTTGAATTTATCAGAACTTTATAATCATTCCAGAGACCTTGGTTACAAACCAAGAAAATTTAAAATGAGCATCTGACACCTGAAACTTAAGATTTGCTCAGTTGACCTCATTTGTTTATAACTGATAAGGCTGCAAACTTTGGATGCCAGAATCCTATTGGCCATGAATTTTGTATCGTTACATAGCTTTTCTTTCAGGAGGTTTCATCTCGTATTTAAAGGAACAGTTCAGGTTTTATGAAGTGGGGTTGTGTGAGGTACATGGCATGAGCCCGAATGTGTGCCACAGTGTCACAGCTCAGTTCTCTCTCTGTTCAGAAAAACTTGGGACGGATGCTAATGCTATATATGGATGCTAATCTCTGTGCAAAATTAAAATAATTGTGGGAGAAAGCCACAAAAACAGCGCACAGTCATCACACACCACAAAAGTTTGTTTACATCGGCTTAATTCGCCACAACCAAGCCACTTTGATTAGGCACTATTTTTAGACTCGGCACAGCCTACGTGTCCTTTTGACTGTGTGTATATCATTGCTATCATTGATCACTTGATGTATCTGTTATTCAGAAAATGAAAATAAATTTTGGTTTGCCACCCCATGTGTAATCCAAGCATGTATAATTTATTAATTAATATTACAAAATAATACCTTTTTGGAAGGGTAGGCTCTCAAACAGGCAACAATAAACAAGTGTGTGTAAGTGTGTAGGTGTAAAAAAACAGGTCAAGAATTTCTTGAATTTTAGATGAACTGTTCCCTTTGTGAGCCCCTTCATAACTCTGACCCCCAGAAAGCTTTACCCTTCACCCCACTTATGGGCAGCGTAGTACAGCATCCAAGATGCCTTCAAGTTTTCATTTCAATGTAAGATTTTACATACATTAAAAAAAATGATATCCTTTTTCATATCAGTTTTTTTGCCCCTTAAATGTCAAAATGTAGTTTTATTGGTTGTCGTAGCCAAACAGAGCTGCTGTATCATTTGGCAGCTAATCTGTAGGTGTACATTTTTGTACATTTTTGTTTGATGCTTATTGTATTTGTTGAGTAATTTTATGTGTATTTTCAAGGTATGTGATAAAAATCAATCAGTCAAGTCCTCATTGCCTGTCATGTAAAGGAGATGGAGTGTGATGAGTCTGCGGTGAGTGACTCTTTATTCACTGGACTGTTCCTGCCTTCACGCTCCCTGTCAGTTTCTGCAGCCTCCTCACTCTGTGAGGGGGCGTGGTCTCTGTTTGCAGTACACCTGAGTCTCACCTCCTAATCACCTTCTGCTACTTAAGCCTCCCATGGACTCGTAATAGTGTCAGTCGATTCTCGCATCTACTCTATTGTTGGCCTCTTCTCTGGTTAATCTCTAGTTTTCTAGTGTGTACTCTGTGTGTTTTTTTTTTTTTTTTGTGCCTCAAGTTTTTGCTCTGGACTAACTCGTGTTTTTCCTCTTGTCTTTTTCAGTGCCTCCACGTGCCCAGATTCACTCAGCCACTCTGGTCCCCTTTCTCCTCTGCTTCCCCACTCTTCATTCCCTTACCCTGTTGACAATAAAATGATCTTTTTGTTGCACCTTAACTAACTTGGGTTTTTGCTTTATGGGTCCTCCAAATATACCACAGTCTCATACAGTTACACACAGATCTCTTTTTCAGGAGAGACTTGACCAAGAATGGCAGCAACATACAGTTACAACAATAAAAGCTCAAATTCACACAGAGCATATTAAGTATTTGGATCAATCAGAGTAAGTCGTCATTTAAAACATTTGCACACTGAGGGCCTGGATTCAAGTTTTTTCACCAAGCATTTTAAAAGATTCAGGGTAACTAAACTTTGCTCAGTCTAAAGATTGTTCCATGGAAAGGGCGCAGAGAATCTTAAAGCTTTTTCCTCACTCAGTTCAGACTTTGGGAACAACCAGTCTGATAAAATCCAAAGAATGAAGGTTGTGTAATCCATCCATCAAGATTAGAAGCGAGTGTTGAAACCATTTTCTTATTTTGTTTATTTTGGTTGGCCACTTGGTGGTGCTGTAAACACAGTGGCTCAGTTAGTATGTAACTGGTGCTGATTAGCAGCTGTGGAGCAGAGGAGATAAATGGTTTTTGACTGCGCGAAAATGCTGTTTGTTGAAGCTTGAAGTTTATGTTATGATTTATACTAATCACTATTGTGATCTATGGAACTGTTTTGATACATAATTGGATTGACATATCTGACTTTGACCCTTTTGGTATGAAGAAGATAGTTTTTGGAGAATCATGCATTTTGGAAATATCAAGCCCGACAATGTAGATCCCACATGTAAAGTCTGACCAAACGATTAAAATTGTGCCTACAGAGAGGAAAGGTAGTCCAGAAACTTTCCCAGAATAGCCTTAAAAATGAAGATATGCTAATGTGACAGCCGTTGTGTGTTTAAACCTCAATGTTTAGTAGATGTACTGGTGGAGAGAGAAGCACTTATGAACACAACAATCACTAGTGGCTCTGTTTGGGGTGGTCAGAGAAGAATTCATGAAAAAAGCTGTGCTGCATTGAGTGGTCAAAAGAGACAAGAAAAATGCTATATAAGCTCAAGTCCATTTAATCATGATATTAAACTTGTGATTTTATTTACATAATTGAGCAGCTAAAATGTCAAATAATAACTCATTGTAGACAGGGGAACTCAACATGGCACGGTCACTGACTGAAGGTCATGAGGACTATGTCCTTCATGGACTAATATAGACAACATGCACTTAAAGTCCAACTTACATTGATTTAGCAGTGAATCGTTCATTTGCATTTCTCAGCCAACTCAATTTTAAATTATTTATTTGTCACTAATAGTTTTGTACTGATGTTGTCATGCATTACCTTTACCTACCCGTTACCTTTATTCTTTACCATTTATAAAAACAATTGATGTTGAAAAATTACAAAAAACATGTAAGGTGATTTTTTTTAATTAGGCCTATATCCTTTGAATTGCCTTCATCCACTTTGTATAAAGCTGACAAAAATACAAAGCTTTGAATTAAAGAGCTGAATAATATAAGGTAAAATAATACAAGAAGAAAAACATTTTGAATATAGTAAACATTACAGCAATGCCAAGAAAATATGACTTTTTGATGGGGAAATACAGTCATTAATATACCTTAGCACTACGTAGTTTTTCCACCCAATATAATATTTCCAGAATCATTGTGATGGTAGGCCTACATCACCTTACAACAGGTCGAATGACACCTCTGTTTTAGGAACACTTCCACAACAAAAAAATACAAATTTCTGCTGCTTTGACTGCTTTACGGCATACGTCACTTCCCGATCGAGGCGAAAGCTAAACGTTGGTAAAAGGGAGAATATAAACCAGATTTTGAATTTTTAAAACAGGAACAGAATTTGGTGCACTTATTTTCCTACTGGAAATAGGGACCTCTGGCTCACACTCCTGCATAGTAGGTGGCGGTAATGCTCCTCTGATGATGGATGCTACCTGCCGTTAAACAAGAAGAAGAAGAAGAAAGCTAAATGTAGCATTGTTATCATGGCGGAAGCAGCGAAAAACCCAAAGAAAAGAAATGTTTTATCGGAGGAGACGACAAAAAGAAAGCTGGAAAGTAACAAGCTGAATCCCTATAAACACTGGCCCAGCATTCAATCGCTGGCGTGAGCTGAAAGACGAGGAGGGATGTCCACCCGATGCTGATTTTGCCCTTATTGTTGGACTTGTAAGTACATGATTATTTAAAGAAACATGATCAGACTGGACCTTATCAGTCCACATGGTTTATCTGTCTCTTGGGAAGTCCTGTTGGCTCGCTTCTATTCCCTCTGTATGTCAACAAACTGGTGTATGACAGTGCAGTTACACTCAACGACCATAGAGGCCCCTAGAGAGCTGAAAGCCAGAATCTTACTTAGTGTTGCTTTAAGACTGGTGATTTATTTCTTCACAGAGTGTATGCTCTATTTGTATTTTAAACAGGAGTTAAATAATACTTGTTAGCAGTAAAAGCTAAAGCTAGTAAAAGATTAAAAAAACAAGTTAAAACCTTAGTTTTGACATTTTCAGGGTCACCAGTCCGAAGCTCTTCAGACTGTGTTTAAGCACTTGACAAAATAATAATAAATAAATAAAACAATAATTAAATGAACATACTCTGGAGGTGCTTGATGATTATGAAAACAAAAGATTTGTGGGTGAAAAAATCATAAAATTATTATTTTTCTAATGTGATGGAAATGTATGTTATACGTACAAAATGGCCGCCAAAATCCCTGGTTGCCATGGGGAATGTCATGTAGATCAGAACAAAATGGCTGCCCAGCATTCCATGGTTGCTTTGGTAACTGCAGAGAAGCCTCAGGTCCTCATTTCAAAAGAAGCAGATTCAGAGACAGCCAGAGGAAGTACAACTCCTGCTAAAATCTGAGATTTCTTCACATCACACTTCAGCCACAGAAATTTAACACCACGAGAAGTATTAAAGATCTTCTTTAGGACAGACTTCAAACTTTCAAGATGGAAAATGTAAGATTTTAACTTTCTGATGATCACACGCAGCTAAGCTAATGGTAGCTAATGACTGGAATGAAGGGATTACAATCACCTTTATTTCCTTAGCACAATTTTGTGAAAATCTTTCACAACTGCTTAAAACATGTCAAAATGTAAAATTTTAAGTTATTTGACAAGCTGTAAAAGCACAAGTCTAAGCTAACACAATTGGCCTCAGCAGTGTAAGTGTAGACTTGAACAGAGTCTTGCTCTGAGAGTTGAATAAATGAGCAAAAGGAAAAATGCTGCGTTAACTATTAACCTCAGAGTTTCAGATGCATCAAAAGTTATAAAAGAACTTTTCCAACAATTACATCAGAGATAAAACCTTAATTTTGACAATTTGCAGAGTCATCTTTCTGACGCTCTGCAGACTGTCTGGGTCATTTTCAGACTGTGTTTTAGCACTCAACACAATGTAGTAAAGTGAACATACTCGGGAGGTGTTGGATGATTATGAAAACAGAATATTTAAGTGTGTAAAATTCATTGCAATAAGTTTCAATATGATGGAGATGTGTATGTTATATGTACAAAATGGCCGCCAAAATCCCTGGTTGCCATGGGGAATGTCACTTAGATCATAACAAAATGGCCGCCCAGCATTCCGTGGGTTTGGTGCTTAAAAACAGATTCTCATTCAAAACAAAACAAAATCAGAGACAGACAGACAGGAAAAGCTTTGCTCCTGCTGCAATCTGCAATTTCTTCGACAAATCAGACTCGTACTACAAAAAATTACCACCAAAAGAAGGATTAAAGACCCCCTGACATTTAATCAAGCCTGACATCAGACTTTTGACATGGAAAATGTAAGATATGAATTTTTTCATGATCACAGGTAGCTAAGCTAACGGCAGCTAATGATTCAGAATGAAGGGATTACAATCATCTTTCCTTCCTGAACACAATTTTGTGAAAATCTTTCAAAACTGCTTAAAATGTGTCAGAATGTAAAAGTTTTAGTTATTTTACAAGCTGAAAATGCACAGTTAAACTCTAAGTTAATATAGTTGGCTTCAGTAATGTGTGGAGTTGAACAGTCTTGTTCTGAGAGTTAAATTAATCAGTTAAAGGTGCAGCGTGTAGAATTTGGCAGCGTTCATAACGATCCGCCATGTTGTCTACGGGTGGATTTTAAGGACAAAAAGAAGGAAACGCGAATCTGTCCGCTGGTTCTAAAATCTACCTGGAATGCTTTAACAAGCTTTAACTGTAAAATAAACACAATTTAAATCCCTAGTGCAGAGCAACAACTGTCTCTACATCCTCTCTCCTCTTAGATTTCAGGTAGATTTCAAAACCGGCGGACAGATTCGCGTTTCGTTCTTTTTGTCCCTAAATTCCACCCGTAGACAACATAGCGGATCATTATGTCGGCCTACATGAACGCGGCCCGCGGTAATGTAAATTTTTTAAAGCTTTTTCTGTCTAAATAAAAATAAAACAAACCTTTAATGAGGATGATTGTACTCCTATTTTGACAGACTTTACATACAAATAGAAACATTATATCCTATATTCACCCTTTCTGTTCGGCGGAATGCTGCTACATTGTACACACTGCACCTTTAAAGGCAAAATGAGACAGTGTTGACTTTTAATCTTATAGTTTCTGATGAATCAAAAGTTATAAAAGAACTTTTCCAACAATTACATCAGAGATAAAACCTTGGTTTTGACAATTTGCACAGTCATCTTTCTGACGCTCTGCAGACTGTCTTGGTCATTTTCAGACTGTGTTTTAGCACTCAACACAATTTAATAAAGTGAACATAGTCCGGCAGTGTTTGATGATTATGAAAACAGGATATTTGAGTGTGTAAAATTCATTACAATAACTTTCAATATGATGGAGATGTATATGTTTTATGTACAAAATGGCCGCCAAAATCCCTGGTTGCCATGGGGAATGTCACTTAGATCATAACAAAATGGCCGCCCAGCATTCCGTGGGTTTGGTGCTTAAAAACAGATTCTCATTCAAAACAAAACAAAATCAGAGACAGACAGACAGGAAAAGCTTTGCTCCTGCTGCAATCTGCAATTTCTTCAACAAATCAGACTCGTACTCCAAAAAATTACCACCAAAGAAGGATTAAAGACCCCCTGACATTTATTCAAGCCTGACATCAGACTTTTGACATGGAAAATGTAAGATATGAATTTTTTCATGATCACAGGTAGCTAAGCTAACAGTAGCTAATGATTCAGAATGAAGGGATTACAATCATCTTTCCTTCCTGAACACAATTTTGTGAAAATCTTTCAAAACTGCTTAAAATGTGTCAGAATGTAAAAGTTTTAGTTATTTTACAAGCTGAAAATGCACAGTTAAACTCTAACTTAGCACAATTGGCCTCAGTAAGGTGTCAACAGTCATACAGAAATATAGTAAATATTTTATAAGGTATAACTAAGTCCAGCTTTTCTCCATAAAGACCAGTCTGTAAAATTTAACAATAATATTTATTGAAACAACGTTATCGATACAAATCAAAACTAACCTACAAAATGAATGCTTCATCACAACTATTATTCTTTTATTAAAGAAATTCCTGTATTTTCATCACTTCAGTTTAAATTTACAATAGTATTTATGGTGTGTTAAAATGAGTAAAAAACAGTAATGTAAATTTTCAAGTGGGCTGTTTAACATGAGCTTTCTGAACATATTCTGTTTTCAGATGCCTTTTGATGTCACTTCTGTTTGTCATGTTATTGATTTATTATTTCCATTTTATAAATCAATGTTTCGACATCTTTATGTAAAACCTTGTAATTTGGATTGGAAAAGAGAATATGCAAAGGTTTTTCACATTAATATTGCATTCACTGGCCATTTTATTAGGTACATCTTACTCATACTGGGTTGAACCTCCAGAAGTGCCTTAATTCTTTATTATTTTATTTCGTACTTATTATTGATGTTATTGTTCTAAATCAATTCTGATTTTACACTTTGCTAACACACGTTGTAAGTGGGTTTATGAGAAGGGTTTTACATCACTGTTACACTCAATGGCGTCTTTATCAGGTACTTTGCTTGTACTGGGTTGGACCTTCAGAGGGGCCTCGATTCTTCGTGGCATTGATTCAACAGCAGTGTTCATTTTGACAGCACTTTTTAATTTAGTTTTAGTTATAGTCTTTTGCCTTAGATATATTTTAGTTTTAGTCATAATTAATGCTGCGTTCCAGGCAACCCGTAACTCGGAAATTTCCCTGTTGAAATCTTCGAGTTCCAACCTGAAAGCGTTTCAGGCAAATTAAACTAAATTAATTATATATTAAACTAATTAATAAACTAAATTAAATCAAAACTTCAGTTTGAGCACAAGGAATTCTGATATGTAAACAAAACAACATGGCAGACATTATAAGATTTATGTTTAATCATTTCAATCATCAAAGAAGCCTACAACTTGATCATTTGAGTGAAATGGAGGAGGGGAAACGGTGCAGAAGGTAACAGAAGCTTATACTTTAAATTTTTTGTCGTTATTTAGAGGCTGCCATTTTGTTTAGGCAGTGATGTGACGTCACAAGTCGTAACTCGGAGTACATCGATCTGGTACGAGTTCACGTGTGGGAAGTTACGAGTTCGACTGCTGCGCCAGTGCACTTTCACGAGTTACAGGTGGAGAAAACACGAGTTACAGGTTGCCTGGAACGCAGCATAAGTCATTTAAATTGAATTGATTTTAGTCTAGTTTTGGTTGATGAAATTTCACAACATTTTAGTCGACGAAATCTACTGTAAATTTAGTCGACTAAAATATTAAGTGTAAAGTGTAAGGCATTTTTTATGTTTCCTTGAATTTCTGAAGTCATGATTTACACTTGGAAAAAATAAAACCATCTAATAACCCTTTATTGAATGCTATTAAAGTCTGAATGTATAAATGAACAGAAACAAATTGAACTTTTGTGTGAGATGCAGTCACCTTTATTTAGGCTACCTGGCAGAGCATCTCAGTTACAATACCAGAACTGACAACAAACAGTGAACCTGCTCTACATGAATATATCACTTCATAAAGAGAGGAGCTCTGATTGGATCGCTCCGCAACTTATCCCACCACCACCAAGCTAAGGCAGCTGTGATTGGATGTCCCTCTTAACTCATCCAACCTTTCCACACAACCAAAGTAGCTGTGATTGGATATATTCCTAACTTGTCCCTACTTTCTACATGACCAAATTAGGTCTGATTGGATTAAGTCTCTGTCAAACATTTTAGTCTAGTTTTTATTTGTTGATGAAAATGTCAGTTAATTTAGTTTTAGTTTGTGTCCATGTGCACTTGTTTTTATTAGTTACTCTCTAGTTTTTGCCAGGAAATAGGTTGTAAGACAAAAATTATTAGTCAACAAAATGAACACTGGATTCAACGAGTTCTTGGAAACATTCCTCAGAGGTTTCTAACTGGAAAACTGCTCACTGGTTATTTACCCTCCTCTGCAAACCATAGAAAAGGTTGTGGGTTAAGTAGATCCTCAGTTCCTGAAATACTCAGACCAGTCTTCTGGCACCAGAAACCATGCCACTTTCAAAGTCCCTAAAATAGTCTTTTCTCCATTCTGATGACACCTAAATGCAGTGATTTGCTACCATGTGATTGGCTGATTGGCTATTTGAGTTAACAAACAGCTGAACAGGTGTACCTAATAAAGTGTCCTGTGAGTGAATATCAAAAGTACAGAGGCGTATCATATCCCCATGAGAACATCAAATCTTGTATATTGATGAGATAATTATTGTTCTGATGTGACCCTGCAGCTCATTCTCATCCTGGTTGTCCCCTTTAAAGAAACTAAAAGTTCTTTAAAAAAGGTCAAAATAATCACCCATAGGACATGTTTTAAATATTCTGAACACACTTTTAATTTAGCTACTTTAGCTATTTAGCTGCTTTAAGTGTTGTTAGTTTGTATTTCCAGTGTCACTGATGCCTTGTTTGTTCTTTTACAGACTGTTGTGCCACATCATCTGAAGGACCACGACTACTGTCAGATGCCCAGAGTCTCTGCACGCCTGTCCCAGAGAAAGCCTCGAGCCCTCAGCAGGTGTCCGTGTTGTGACAGTGGAGTGGTAAGACATTTAACTTTCTTGCTTTGGAGAATTAAAATGCCAAACTGAACAAGTCTTAACTCTCTCCAATAAATAATTGATTTTTTTAGGGACATTAACTGTGAGCATGTAGAGATGTGTTTTTACAAAAGCCTGATATTTTCTGCATTGTGGCATCTGCAATAAACACTAATACCCTTACCTATTGTTTTTAAAGTATGCATTTTTAATAACACATATACCCCATTTTCTGCTAGTTAAAAGCTTATTTTATTTTAAAGTTTATTCAAACTTTTATCTATTCAAACATTTACTTTAAAGTTCCTTCAAAATTAATGAGTACTGTGGTTCTATCACTCAGTAAATGCATAAAAATTCAGATAAAGTTTAAGATGTTTGCTGGTGTTCTTTTTACTTACATAATCCAAAAACAAAAATAAAGTGGATTTTCTGATGCTTTGTGTAAAGGTAGTTCAATGATCAGTTCTAGATGCTAATGAATAAATCTTCATGACAATAAATCAAGATTACATTTTATTTGATCAGCCACAGAAGAACATTTTTTTCTCAGTCAGTTAAATAAAGTCAGTTGTAGTATTAAATTTGAAATCTTATTTATTTCAGTTTAAATAGCCTAATATCAGCATTCATTAAGGCATTTGTCATTACTCTTGTTAATCTTTTAAATAATGAACTTAATCACTTTTATTTTTCACAAATTTGCAAAATTAAAACTAATACCAAATCTAAAGATTTGCACAGTTTACTTTGATAAATAATGTTAGAAAATAATACAAAATAATACAAATAAATCATTTTATTTTTCTTATAGAATAAATGCTGACACAGCAATTGAACAGACAAAGCTTGTTTTATTAAATACAGGAAGACTAAATGAGGAATAAATACTGTGATCAAAAATATCTCTCCAATGCCTGCCAGTTTCTCTGAGTCTATTTAAACTGTGGGGCAGCACATTAGCGAGTTTTATTAATCTAAAAAATTAATAGCAGCAGATTTAACCGAGTCAGGCTGTGACTGTGGTGGTGCAGTCAGTATGTCTCAGGCTCTTAAAATGATATGACTGCAGTGCAAACAGGCCAGAGCCAACTTTTTGGTATTGAAAGTACAGCTCATATTGTAGATTTAATGTGAAGTAACATAATAAAATAAATTATTATGCACATTTGGTTTAATTTTAAATAGACATGACTGAGGGGAGCAGAAGTGCTATTAGCTAACTGTTACCTATCAACAGAAAGTATCAGAGACGAGCTCTGTGAAGGTTCAGTTTAAAGGCTGCCAAAGAACAAACTCATGACGAAGTTTGATTCATGAATAAGAAACGAACACAGATCCTTAATCTGTGAGGACTGGCTGAATCTTTGCTAATAATTCATGTATTTTCCTCTCTGAGATTTGATTTATTTTATCTGTTATTAAGAGCCAAAGCCTGCCATCTTCCTTGTTGTTGTATTTCAGGACTCAGAGCACCACCATCCTGCTCCTGCTGAGCAACCTCCCAGGAAGAGGAGGCGCACCTCAGCAGTCCATCGCTCCACCTCACAGCGCCGTGCCAAGCGTGCCCGCTCACCATTGGCCAACAAACTCAAGAATGCAATTGCACTTGAGGATCTACCTGAGGCCTCCACTTTGGTCCCCAGCCCCAGGCCCGAGCCCTCCACCAGTGACCTGCCCGATGACGGCCCTGTGCAGATCCACAGGCTCTCTGTGGACACGTACAGGCAGCTCTACAGCTCTGTGGTGGACGACCCCCATCAGCGCCCCTACAGCCAGGCTCGAGGGCTCCGCCTGAAACAGGAACTGTGGGAGCGCCTGGACCGGCCCACGTTTACAGAGACTTATGACGAGGAAGGACGGCTCCAGGTGAACGTCACCTACGGAGCTGGAGCACATCCTCCGAGGTTTGATGTAGACGTGTCGGGGGAACCAAAACCCAGAAAACCACCAAGGAAGAGAGTTAAGAACTGAGTTTACAGTCTTCACTCCCCTTCATCTGTAAATACTGTAAATAGTGTCTTTGTTGTTTAGGTTTAAGATTTAAGGTAAGTATAAGATAACATTGAGGAAATGGGAATGTTCACACTTTGTAGACCAAAAATATGAAACAAACAGCCTCCATGCTTCAACCACAAACCAGAAATCCACCTGACTACACCTCCAACATGCTCTGTGACCTCCACCCTCACCTGCAGCTCATACCATCATGCTGCAGCACATGGACAACAACATCCGTCCAGCCTCCTCTGCCAGCTCCACCCTCACCTGCAGCTCATACCATCATGCTGTAGCACATGGACAACAACATCTGTCCAGCCTCCTCTGCCACCTCCACCCTCACCTGCAGCTCATACCATCATGCTGTAGCACATGGACTTAACATCCGTCCAGCCTCCTCTGCCACCTCCAGCCTCACCTGCAGCTCATACCATCATGCTGCAGAACATGGACTTAACATCTGTCCAGCCTCCTCTGCCACCTCCACCCTCACCTGCAGCTCATACCATCATGCTGTAGCACATGAACAACAACATCCGTCCAGCCTCCTCTGCCAGCTCCACCCTCACCTGCAGCTCATACCATCATGCTGCAGAACATGGACTAAACATCCGTCCAGCCTCCTCTGCCACCTCCACCCTCACCTGCAGCTCATACCATCATGCTGTAGCACATGGACAACAACATCCGTCCAGCCTCCCCTGCCACCTCCACCCTTACATGCAGCTCATACCATCATGCTGTAGCACATGGACAACAACATCTGTCCAGCCTCCTCTGCCACCTCCACCCTCACCTGCAGCTCATACCATCATGCTGTAGCACATGGACAACAACATCTGTCCAGCCTCCTCTGCCACCTCAACCCTTACATGCAGCTCATACCATCATGCTGCGGTACATGGACAACATCTGTCCAGCCTCCACCACCACCTCCACCCTCACCAACAGCTCATACTACTGCATTGATCCAGCCAGCCAACCAATCATTCATACATCATGCAATTTTCAGTCTGTTCATTCATCCGGGGACTAGTCTATACAGCCATGCAGATATCCATCCATCCAACAATCTATTCATCCGTCCATGAAGACACCCAGCAATCCAAACATCAATGTATCCATCCATCCATTCATTCATCTAGTTATCAAGCCATTCAGCCAGCCAGTCATTCAGTTAACTAGGCAGGCATACAATGCATCCACTGATCCAACCATCCATCCAGACACCCAGGAATCCATCCAGCCTGCCAGTTATCTATCCATCCACCAATCTAATCAGGCAAAAGTCCAGCTTTCAATCCATCAATCCAGCCAGCCAACCACTCATTTATACATCATGCAATTTGCAGTCGATTCATTCATCCAGTCACCCAGGAATCAAGCCATCGAAGTATCTATCCAGCCAGCCTGTCAACCAGGCTGCCACTCAGCTGGTCAGACATCAAAACATTCACCAGTCTATCCGTCCATCCATTTATCAAGCCATCCATCCATATATATATTTTTTTTTGATCCAGCCAATCAGAAATCAAGACAGGAAGCCAGTAATCACACTAGACAATATCTATCTAACATCAAGTCAAGCAGCCAGCTAGCCATCCATCGATCCATTTTTCATCCAATAATCCAGCAAGGCAGCCACAAACCCATCCTTCCAACCTGCCAGCAAGCAACCCAGACACAAACCTGGGAATCCAACCATCCAGACAGCACAACAGCCATACAGGCATCCAGCCAACAATCTAGTCATACATCGATTGATCAATTCAGTTAGCTGGCCATCCACTCATCCAACTAGAAAATCCAGTCATCTTTACATGTATCTGTCCATCCAGCCAGTAATCCTTCTAGTCACTAAGCCATCCATAAATCAAGCATTAATCTAACTGGCCAGCCTGGCATCCATCCAGGCATCCACTGATCTCTAGATCTGTCCATGCAATAATCCAGCCAACCAGCCAGCTATTCTCTATCCAGTCAGCTAAACAGCAATCAAGCCATTCATCCAGCTAGCAAGCAATCAGACCATCCAGCCAGCCAGCTAGCCTTCCTGTCATCCAACCTTCCATCCATTCACTCAGTTTTGAAGCCATTTAGCCATCTAGCCATCCAGTCATCAAGGCATACAAACAACCATCCATCCTTTGGTCCAGCAACCCAGCCATCCATCAATCCAGCCATCAATCCAATCATTCATCCATCATTCGACCCAACCATCTTTCCAGGTATGTACCCAGCATCAAACCATCAATCAATCCAGTTAGCCAATAAATAGGTATTCCTGTCAGTTAGCCATCCATCCATTTATCCATCTATCTATCCTGCCAACAATTCCTCCAGGTATCCATCTGACCACCCAACCAGAAATGCATCCATCCAGTCACCCAGGAATCAAGCCATCCAGCAATCTGGTAGGCTAACCTACCATCTGTCAGTGCAACCATCCAGCCTTAAGCTATCCATCCTGCCAGCCAGCAAGCCATCCAGCTATGAAGACAGTCAGCCATCTATTTATCTATGCATCTGCCATCCATCGATCAAGTCACCAGCAATCCAGCCATCCATCCAGCCATCTATCCATACATGTATCCAGTCATTTTTCCAGCCATCAAGCTATTGAGCAATCCACCTTTCCATTCTGCTGTCCCAGCCAGCCAGCCAGCAAGCCCTACAGTCATAAAGCCATCCATCCAGCCATTCAACCAACCACCAAGCCAACCAGCCATCAAGCTATTAAGCCATCCATCCTTCCATTCTGCTGTCCCAGCCAGCCAGCCAACTAGCCAAACAAGCCATCAAGCCCTAGAGTCATAAAGCCATCCATCTAGCCATTCAACTAACCAGTAAGCAAGCCAGCCATACTTCCACTCTACCATCCATCAATACATCCATTAATCCACCCATCTATCAATCCAGATAGTTAATAATTAAGCAATTCTGCATTTAATTTAGCCATTTATCCATCCATCTATCCTGCCAATCATTCCTACAGCATCTGTTCATCCTGCCAATCAGAATTCCAGCCATCCAACCATCTACTCACTCAGGAATCAAGCCATTCACCAATCCAGTAACCATGAAATCAAGCCATTCAGCAATTTAGCCAGCCAATCTACAGTCATCAAGCCATTCAGCCTGCTTAAAACAAGCACCAGTCATTACCACAGCTAGGCATTTATCCATGCATGCATTTACCAGCCAGCCATTGAGCCATCAGTCCAGCCATCTATCCATCATGCTGTCCATACATCAAATCATCAAGACAATCAGCCATCCAATCCATCCAGTTATCCATGAATCCAGCAAGTTGCAAAGCCATCCAGGCAGCAAGCCTTTAAGTCATAAAGCCAATTATCCCGAAATCCAACCAGCCTGTCAGCCAGACATTCTGTCACCCAGGAATCCAGCCATTAAGACAGCCTGTCATCAATCCAGCCATTAACCAAGCCATCCAACCATCCATACAGCCAGCTAACCAGCCATACAGCCAGCTGTCTATCCATCCAGTCATCAATCAGCTAGGCAGCATGTCTATTAGACAGTAAGACATCCAGTAAATTAATCTAGCCAGCCAGCAACCCAAGAAGCAATCCACCCAGCCAGCCAGCAATCCAGCCATCCACCCAGCCATCCATATGCCAGACAGCAAACGAGTTATTCATCCATCCATCCATCCATCAAGGAATCCACTCGGTCATTAAGCCAGCCATCAATCCATCCATCCAGTCACTAAGGAATTCAGCCATTCAGCTAGCTTTCCAGTCAGCAATTCAGCCATCTAGCCATGCATCCATCATTCCAACAGCCATCCAGACAGCCAATGATCCACCCCTCCACCAATCCAGTCACACAGGAATCAAACCATTCAGTTAACCTTCCAGTCAGTCATCCAGCCATTGAGCCAGCTCTTGATCCATCCATACAGCCACCCCTGCAGTTATCCATCCATTCAACAAGTCACAAAGGAATCCAGCCATCCAGCTATTCACCTAGCCTGCCAGCCAACTATCCAGCCATTGATCCATAAAGCCAGCTTCTTGGCCAGCAAGGGGAAAGCATTATGCTTTTGAGGAAGGTGAGGAAGGCACTTCAACCATAAAATAGGAAAGAGGATAAAGGAAATATGAAGGGGGAGCTTTTTGAAAATGGTCAGGTCCACAATAAGATTAACCTAAAAAAAAAAGGGGGGGGGGGGGGGAGGCACTTCTTCAGAACAAAAACAAAAATGTCCACAAATGAACAAATTTGAATATTAGGCAAGACATCAAGGACTAATATATTTTGATCCAGCAAGTTAGTTTTTCACTAACCGAATAAGATATGATTACAACTGCTCTAAGGAAAGTGAGACGAGTGGCAAGTGTGACGAGTGGTTTGGCAGCCATTTGTGACAGGGAGGTGTCTGCTAGTGGGGGCTGATGAATGAAATGGGACATGACTGTTCTTAGTTCTTAACTAATAAATCTTGCAATTTTCAGGGTTTCAGCTCATCTCTCAATCAGAGACACCGCAATTAAAAAAAGCTAGGCAACTGCCTAGGGCTCTGAGCTGGAAGGGGCCCCAAGAGACAGCTGGCATTGGTCATTATCAATGACAGAATGATTAAACTGCTTCAGACACTGCAGTGTTGATGCATCCGGAACCCACTGCATAGGGCCCCTTAGTAGCTGTTGCTAGCATACAATGCATCCACTGATCCAAATCTGACTGTTTTGCCCATATGTGACCCATATCTGATATTTTATGACCGTCTGAACAGCACAAATCAGATTTTTTCAAAGCAGACCCAGCCACTGTCGTATGTGGTCCTGAATCACATCCATATCCAATGTCTCTCACTCTGAACAGTCATGTCCCATTTCATCTGACTTTTACGTTATTAAAGTGAGACAGACGTCACAAATCTGCTCCAGAGGAGGCAGAATGTGGCAGGATCCAATGTAAACAATGGAAGAAACAATTATGGATGAATTTTGTGTGAAGCCCATCACATCACAGTCCCAGCACTCCTGCTCAGACCCACGTCCACACATACCTCTGTGCAGAGAAAGCAGCCACTGCTCCGCACAACACCATCGATAAAATGTCTGATCTCTTCCTCAATCTTCCAAACATTTTGTCATAATTTTGTCACTGCGATTGCACAACTACTTCAAACATGATACACACACACTGACGTGTAGCATCCATATTTACTCCTGCACGGCCTGTCTGACTCCATCATAAGACATTTATTTAGGGGCGCGGGTCTTTGCGACTTCACTCCAACTAGATGTACTTTGTCACCCACTGAATTAAAGGCAATGCCATGTCGTTTGATTGCTCTGAGGACCCACGACCATGGACCAAGGACTGTTGGCGTAGACTGATGAGCGAGGACACAACAGACCAAACTTTGCAGAAGTCAATTCACTGATAGACTTTAATGAACCTGAACAACACCAGAGGAGTTTAATAACAGAAAGAAAACAGACATCAGGACAAACAAAGAAACTGAGAGTGCGAAGATTTACCTGGATAATAATCGTAATAAATGTGCACAGACGGTCTGTGATGAGCTGGAATAATATAAAGAGCTGATTGATAAAGTAAGAATGAAATTAAGATCTTAAATTTAATTTTAAAACCTTATATAATGGCTTCACATAAGACTTAAATATTCATATTTTTCTGATTCCCTGTCAAATTTAAGACAGTTTTTTGAAATTTTAAACTTAGTGAAATCATAATCCATATTCATCATATTGTGGTCAATTTGTTCAACTGTTAAATTAATATTTAATAATAAAGTCAGACAGTTAAGAGGAAAACACATTTAACATATTCAACATGAAAATAAACGTTAATTTAAGGCTGACCATCTACCAGAAGCATTGTGTTTGATTGCTGTTCTAATTTCAATATTTTTTACAACTACAAACTGAATAAATAATGTAACTGTTCATGACACACTGAAAAATATATATATGGCCTATTTATTAGGCACAATTACTAAAAGTCTGATTATCATATAATAATCTAATGACCAACAAACATTAAAATATTGAAACAATGTACCAGTAAAAATGTTTTATCAGTGTTTAAGTTGTTCTTCATGTTCAGGTGTTTGTAATGAGGTCAAATAAAGAGACAAAACATGTTATGTTCATCTTATCAGGTGGATTTACTCACAAACAATCAGCTGCAGAAGCAAAGACGCCTCATGTTAATTGTTTTGTCCTCTGTCTTCAGTCCTCTGCCTCGATTCCTGCGTCTCTCCCATGAGTCTCTGGTGCTAGGGGCTTAGACCCAGGAAAGGACCCACGCCTCAAAATCAGTGACTGGGGAAGCAGCCCCTGTTTGTGAGTAGATGGAGCTAAAGTTTGGATGAGTGCTCAGTGCAGCATGGCAGCATCCAGTAGAGGACATCAGCAGTGATCCAAAGGCTCCTGATGTGGCTTCGTCCAGTCCTTTCAAAGGTCTATGTCCTAGCTCTGTGTACTTCTTATTTCTCCAATGAAAAAGTCTGAATATCCAGGAAAGCTAAATTAAAATTTCACTTTTCCTTGTTATTAATCAGGAAATAATCTTATTTCAGGAATCGGTGATTCATGTACTGCAGGCTGCTGAAGGTGCAGACAGAAGACTGCTCCACTCTGTTTGACCTCTCTTCATCACACAGTGAAGGTCAGGACACCATGGGGGGGGCAGACAAACACATAAACATGTATGTGTGTGTGTTTGTGTGTCTGTATGTGTATGTGTAGTCAGCGCACAAACCCAAACACAGCTCCATGAGTCTCACACTCTCTCTGTCAGAGTCTCATAAGTCTTTCAGGACACTTGCTCCGGCCGTCTTCACGCTTCTGTGGGTCAAATCAGACCGCAGAATCACAGGTGACCTCGGCACAGGAGACCTGAAACACACCTCTGCACACGCACACACACGCACACACACCTACACACAGACAGAAACTTGAAAAGTAACACAAGCTTCAGCAGAAGTCTTATGCTGTCATAAAAATCTCAAATATTAAATCAATGTGGCACATTTCTGTCATTTTCCAAGAGCTTCAGCGATTAATTTTGTCCTCTGTGGGAGACGTGAATCCCTAAATGTGTTTCTAAACCCTTTAAAGGTATCATGTTAAATCCTGTTGTGCCATATGGAGGGTATGCTAGCCGTTTTTTTTTTAAATTATTATTTATTTACTTATTTATTTTTAAGATTGTTTTCTGGGCAGTTTGTGCCTTTACTGATAGGAGAGAAAGACAGTGGATAGGCTTGTAAGGGGGGTTGGCAAGAGAGAGTAGGGGAGGACACTCTGCAAACTGTCCACATGCTGGATTCAACCTGGGCTGGCATGAAAAATGCATCTGGGTCATACCTGGTTGCTTAAACCAGCACCCCATGCTGTCCATTTTAATAAGTATTCATTACATGGCTTGTTGCACTCAGCGTAGGGCTGCTGATCTGACAGGTGAACCTCATTGGTAAAAGTTCATTGTTAAACTGATATTTCAAGAGCAAATAGTTAATTTGATGGTTTAGTTCTAATCAGTGTGGATCAGTTCTAATCAATGTGGAGTAAAGTGTGGAAAAGCTGAACTCTTGTTAAAGGGGTCATGAAGTCATGAAGCTTGAGTTTTTTTAACACTCATTTACTGCACCTAAAGTGGTCTTCAAGTCATCGGTAAATCCAGAATGGGATTTTGGTCAAATTCTCTTCTGTTCTGAAGAATGTGACATGCTCTGTGAGAAAGACATTTGAAGTTGTGATGAAAACGAGGATCTATATCACTCAAACTTTTCTCAAATGGACCATCGTCCAGTCACCTTGTATGTTTCTGAAAAGTTCAGCCCTGCCCAAACACTTTCTATGGACTCTTTAGTGAAATAGTGTCCATCTGGTTTGTCAGGCTACTGTATTAAAACATTGTATAACATTTTATTAGGATTTTAAACCATGTTTTTATCGAACACCTCTAAACTCCATCATAGTGCACATCAGCTTTAGCAGCCTCTTAAGTCCATGTACAAAATGTTCTTCGTCTATCCCCCTAAATAACTAAAGAGCAGCAGGTAAATGGTAAACATTAGAATATATATATTTTTTCCAAAAATGAGGCACCATGGTCATGAAAAACAGAGAATTGGTGAATGTGCATCCTCGAGATGGAGCACCCTAACTGAATCCTATTTTTACATGAAAGCATCATGATGGACATACATTAGACTCGCTCTGTTGCTCACTAATGTTCCTGTTTTGACCACTCATCTCATAATTACGTGAGTTCTTCAGCTCTGCTCAAGTCGAACGACCCTCAGAATGAAGGTCTTCGGCCTTAAGAATGCTCTTATTACCCATTATTCACCCTCTCCTCTGCATTAATTCATCTTTCTAACCATTCTTAAACCCCAACAGGAAATTACATTGGTCCATTTAAAAGAAGGCAGGGTATATTTTGGTAACCATGAGATCACTTCTTATGTTAAGATACATCACATCTCCTCTGAGGACCATGTGCTTCTGACATTCATGTCCTGAGGAGTTCATTTTTCCATCAGTAACAGAGACTAAACTTCAGTCTTCTTGCTACTGTGGAAACATTATTATGGTAATGATTTATTTCAATAATGTGTTAATACACTACCAAACAGTTTCTTTGATCATGCGATGCTGATAGAGTTTCACTCCAGTCATTCATAAAATCAGAACAGAGACAATTAGTCATAATTACAGTGCAAAGTTCCCTGAAGAACTCCTGCGGTGCTTCTCCATTCGTGTGAATCATGAACAGAAGGTTTGAAATAATAGAAGACAACACTCAGTGATGCAGGAAACCATCTCTGAATGCAGAACATGGTCATCATTAAAGCACATGGGCCACAGCAGCAGAAGACTGCCCTTGGTGCCACTCCTGTCAGCTAAGAACAGGAAACTGTGGCTGCGATTCACACAGGCTCACCGAAACTGGGCAGTAGAGCACACTGTTGAATTTATACCACAAAGAATTAGGACATTCCTGAAGAAGAAAGGGGCCTGTCCCCATACTAGCAAGGTGTACCTAATAGGGATGGGAATGTTTCCCTGTGTCGTGATTCAATTTGATTTTGATTCTGAAGACGACAGTTTAGTTCAGAATCAAATCTGGATTAAGACTGACTCACGATACTCAGCCAAAGCTCTTTTCAGGAGGATTTTATCAAGATTTACAACAATCTGTTGTGTGCTTAACATTGACAAATAGCTCATGAAAATGGTTCAAGGTCTTCAAAGGAATAAACATATAAGTAAATAAAATAAAAGTTAAAAATAATTCAGCTTTCTTTTTTAACAATGGGTTTCATGAGCTGTTTCCTAAATCCAGAACTTAAGTTGCCTACAATGCTTTAGGAGAGTAAATGTCACATCTCCTGGTTAAGTCAGTCATTTTCTTCCTCCTCATGTTTCTAGTCTTGTCATTTCCTGTTTTATTTTCTTGGTTACTTACCTTGTGTTTCCTTTCCAGATCACTCCTTCCTGCCCTCCCCTACCTGTCCTCCTCGTCCATCATCCTCATGTGTTTCACCTGCGTTGATTTTCTGAGCGTGTGCACCTGGTGATCCCCGTCTGTTTGGCCCCTTCCTCTTGTATTTAAACCACTCACTCCCTGTCCTCTGTGCAAGATCATCTTGTTTCCCCTCTGAGCATACTTTCCAGCCTTTTTCCTGATAGATTTCTCGTGTGTTTGGACCTTCTTCCTAGTCTTGTCTTCCTGAGTTTTGCCTGCTGATTTAGTACCTTTGTATGATCATTTTTGACCTTCTGTGTACTGAACTTTTTGTGATTAAACAGACTGAAACTTGCCTCTGAGTCTCTGAGTCTGCTTTTGGTTCCTTTCATCTGGCAAACGTTACAGTAAATCTTTAGAAATGAAACAGGTGATGGACTTAGTCCTTGATTAAGGCCCATTTCACACTTGAAGCATTTAACTTGCATGACAGCAGCGGTGTGGGCCTGTTTTCATTTTGGTATGCACATTACCAAGTCAGAGCTTTCAGACTGGGAGCTTGATCCATGCCGATCACGCATGTCTCCCACGCCAAAGATCTCGAGTATAGGATGCAAGCCAAGCACGCTTCTCGGTCAAACTGACAGAAAATGCTAAATAGAGAGCTATATTTACCTTAATCC
This sequence comes from Cetoscarus ocellatus, assembly GCA_037902135.1. Lineage (NCBI taxonomy): Eukaryota > Metazoa > Chordata > Actinopteri > Labriformes > Labridae > Cetoscarus > Cetoscarus ocellatus. The sequence goes on along the minus strand of JBAMNC010002144.1, from coordinate 1,585 downwards.
AGCTGGTATGTCCACAGCAGTGGAAAATGTCACAGAAAAGATAGAAACCAACCTGTCTGTGCCTGAGTTAAAGCTTCGGTTTTCCTCCCCTTGGTCATCAAAAGTGTTTCATTCTGTAGGTTTTCCAGGTCAGTTATTTAATGAATCAGTATCCTTGTGGGCTGATTAACTGCAGTTCTCCCTAAATTTCAATCAGAGCTCATTACTGGGTTGATATATGTGCAGGGACAGAGCTGTAACAGCAGGAAGACGCCTGGTGTGAAAGCTGTGGCGGCACACACCCGAGCTGACACGTGCCTCAAATGCATGAAGACAAAATGCTTCCCGTGTTTAATGGGCATAAAAATGAAGCTGGTAAACTGTGTAGCATGAAATAATCAAACACCAGTTTGGTTCCTGTCCACTGTTCTGCTTTTTTTAGCTCTGGGTGATGGCTTACAAGATGAGTCCTAACATTTCATTGGTGGAGTCTGCGTACAGAAGATGTTATGTCAAGTGTTTTGAATACAAAATAGACTCACGCTTGCTTTTAATGAATGAAGATCAGGCTGGACTTTACTGCTTCACACAGAATTCACTGAAGTGAAACCAAAACAAACAAGAACCAAAGAGAAAGACCACACTGAAAATAACCCAGCTACTGATGGACAAAAAGTTCATCATGTTTCTGAGTTATTTTATCATACCTGCTATATCTGCCGTTTACAGCGTTGGGTCGTCCGTCTGGATGGTCCTCTGGAGTTGTGTGGAGTGAGTGTCTTTGTCAGAGAAAAATGAACTCACTGAACATCACCTAAAGGTCAAGGTCAAAGGTCACTCAAAACTCTCCAAAAGGTTAAACATTTATTGACAAGAAGAAAAAACTTTGGATATTTACAATAAATTCAACATCAGATCAAAAGTTGTGATTAAAAAATAAAATGAAGTATAAAAATCTGAATAAAAACTCTTAAAGTAAAATCCAAAAATAATCATATCAGTGAGGCTCAGACTCACAGGTCCTTCAAAAGTGTTCAGGAGAAAGGCCCAGACCCTAAAGGACTTTTTTAGAAGTTCAAAATGATGAGAGACAAAAACATAAGAAGCCCTGGGGCTGTATTTGTCTGACTGTTTCTAAGATAACTGGGGTCAAAGGTCAAAGATGGAGCCCCTCCCCCAACAGAAACCTGTGCAGGACCTGTTCTGAGGAAAAGGACCGTTCATGCTTTGGTAAAGATCCTCAGTTCAGAGGAAAACCACAACACATTTCTCTGCTCCTTCAAACTGGAGCAGAAAGTTCACTCAAACTCAAACGGCTGATGTCGGCAGATTTTCCACTGAACACGTCTGAACCACAACACGCCCCCCCACAGTTTAAGGTCAGAGGTCACATATGGCATCAGACTGTTACAGATGAGTTCAGACACACGGACACAAAACAGAATCAATCAATATAGTCTGATAAGAAGGTCAAAGGTCAAACACGGAGAGAAACAACATCAGATTCAACAATGACATCAATGTTCAGTTCTTCCAGCAGAGGCGTGAGAGTCTGGAGGTCACAGCATCGTTGTTGGAGGTCAAACTCTGAGGGGTCAGCAGCTCT
>JBAMNC010002143.1:0-138889 GCA_037902135.1 Cetoscarus ocellatus | reverse complement strand
TGAGTGACAGTCGTCTGGTTTTTGCTCCAGTGAGTTTGTTTTTGAGAATCACTCTTTAGATTTTGTTCTTTGACTCTGAAACATCCATCTGCACCTCTCTGCTCAGTGATACTGTCTGTTTGTGTTGACCTCTGACCTCTACTGATTTAGACTGAAGCAGATAGATCTAGTCACATATACTGGCTGCTTCTCTTTAAAAATATTTGGCTATCACTCTTTCAAACTTATGTATTGATTATTGATTTATTGATTTTTTAAAATTGAACCAGTCAGCACGGCCACAAACACAAACACCAGAAGGTCTCCAGAAGGACACAGCAGCAGGACGTCCCAGTCTCTGAGTTACTGACTGTTGATGAGTTCAGACATGGTTAGACCCTCCATGTGGCAGAGAGTCCTCTGAGGGTTTCTGCTCCAACACAAAATCATCTGCTGCTTGTTGGTCCTCTGGTTGTGATGGTCAGTCTCCCAGGAACACACACACACACACACCCACACACACACACACCCTGTTGTGTCCTCCTCTCGAGCAGCAGGAGATGATCCTCTCCTCAGTTCTTCCACCTGTTGGTAAAAAACAAAAACCAGTGGTTAGAGCCCAGAGAGCTGCTGAGTTGTGGTCAGAGCAGAAGAATGAATCAGGACAGCCCTCCAATAACTGAGGTCTGTCAGTCTGAGAGCAGAGAAAGTTCTGAGGACTCTCTTCAGTTCAGGCTGAAGCTGCAGCTTTGTTGGATCTTCATCTGTTTGCTGAGTTTTCACTCTGCTCTGTGTCCAGCAGACCAAAGCCTGTCAGATGTTGTTCTGTAGTGGTCCAGCTCTAGGGATGGGCCCATGATGAATTTTGGGGCCACAGTTACAGTCAAAGACATAATCTGCTCTTCATGATAATATTGATGATTCTGCTAAATTTCAGCAGCAGCATGAATGCTTCATGTGTTTTATTTTTGACTTCCAGTCAGTTTACAGACCACCCCAGTACTCCACCTCTTTTATCAGCCAATTTTCTGAACTTTTATCAATCATTCACACTACATACAACAGGATTTTAATCACTGGTGATTTTCATCTACACATCAACAACACCTCGGACCCAGTGTCCAGAAAATTTTTAAACCTCCTTCACTGTTTGGATTTTAAACAACATGTCGCGCAGCTGATCCACAGCAGGGGGCGCATCCTGGACCTGGTCATAACCTATGGCCTGTCCCTGGGTGTGTCCTCTGTTGTGGATCTGGCCGTGTCTCACCACGTTTGTGTGTTTTTTAACATCACCAGTTTTAACCAGCAGGGGGCCCCTGTGAGAACGGTGAGGAGACGCTACCTTAATTCTGAAGTGGCTGCAAATTTTATCCAGATTTTACAGAGCACTCCTGCAGAAATTTTACCAGCATCATGTGATTTTATTGTTGACACCTTTAACAATAAATTAAAGTCAACGCTGGACTCAGTGGCTCCATTTTTAATAAAAACAGTTAAAACAAGACCTACACCCCCGTGGAGAAACAAGGAAATTAAAACACTGAAGAGAAACTGCAGGAGTGCTGAGAGGCGATGGAGAAAATCTAGGTTGACAGTTCATTATGAAACATTACGTGATCACCTCAAAACCTACAATAAAAAGCAGTCAAACAGGCAAGAATCTCCCATTTTCAAAAACTAATTAACGACCATAAAAACAACCCCAAACTCCTCTTCTCCACAATAGATCATTTAACAAATACAAATTTCAACAGGTCCTCCAAGATACCAAACGATGCCCTCTGTGAGGACTTTGCAGACCACTCAGGAGTTAAAATCAATGACATCAGATCAAGTCTTTTATCTCAACAGATTTTAAATGTCGACACACCTGGATCATTGATTTTACACTGGAGAGTTTTGTCCTGGTTGATGCGATGACTTTTCTCCCAAGTAAGGCCCACAACCTGCCTTTTAGATCCAATTCCCACACCGTTTTTTAAAACATTTTAAAGCTTCTATGAGGAACAGCTGTTATATATGGTGAATTGCTCTCTTCAGACAGGTGTCTTCCCCACCTCCTTTAAAACGGCGGTGGTGAAGCCCCTTCTGAAGAAGAGCAATCTAGACCCCAACGTCTTAAATAACTATCGGCCTGAATCCAACTTACCATTTTCAAGTAAAATTTTAGAAAAACGTGTTTTTAACCAAGTGAATGATTTTTTAAACGCAAATGACATTTTAGAGAGGCATCAGTCTGGTTTTAGGATGAATCACAGTACAGAGACAGCCCTTTTAAAGATTTTAAATGACATCAGGTGCAATTTAGAGAAGCACAAACTCACAGTCTTGGTACTGCTGGATCTGACCGCCGCCTTTGATACAGTAGACCATCACATTTTATTAAATAGACTGAAGAACCTGGTCGGCCTCTCTGGTACTGTTCTTAATTGGTTCACCTCCTACCTTACTGACCGAAGCTTCTTTGTAAGTATGGCTACATGTTTCTCGAGAATCCACGAGACAAAGTGTGGGGCTCCCCAAGGGTCAATTTTAGGTTAAACTCTTTTTAATCTTTACAGGCTTCCTCTTGGGGACGTCATCAGGAGTCATGGCATCAGCTTCCACAGCTATGCTGACGATACGCACCTTTACATTGCCGTGGCTCCTGATGACACAGGGCCAGTTGATGCCCTTTTTAACTGCATTTTAGATATAAAGTCATGGATGGCAGCGAATTTCCTGCAGCTCAACCAGGACAAAACAGAGGTCTTAGTCATTGGTCCTGAATGTCAGAGAGAGAAACTTTTACCAGAATTACAGGATTTTAAACCATCTCAATCTGTGAGAAATCTAAGTGTGATCTTTGACTCTGAGCTTAGTTTTATTCCACACATCAAAAACATAACAAAGGTAGGTTTTTACCACCTGAAGAATATAGCCAAAGTCCGCCTGTTTCTCTCTCAGGCCAGCACGGAGGTGCTGATGCATTGCTTTTATCTCTTGTCGTCTAGATTACTGTAATGCCCTGCTCTCTGGTCTTCCCAAAAAGAGCATTTCTAACCTACAATTATTACAGAACTCAGCTGCACGAGTGCTGACGAGGACCAGAGGGCGTGAGCACATCACACCAGTTTTAAAATCGTTGCATTGGCTACCCGTGCGTTTCAGGATCGAGTTTAAGGTTCTTTTATTAGTTTTTAAATGTCTTAATGGTCTTGGGCTGACTTATTTATCTGACCTGCTTTTACCCTATCAACCCTCGTGGACTCTGACGTCCTCTGGCACCGGCCTTTTAACCATTCCACAAGTAAGCTCTAAGACGCACGGGGAAATGGCTTTTAGTTATTATGGTCCCCGACTGTGGAACAGCCTGCCTGAGAGCCTCAGGGCCGTAGAGACTGTTGAGGTTTTTAAAAAGAGGCTCAAGACTCGCCTTTTTAATTAGGCTTTTAATTGATTTTTTAATTATTCTTAATTTCTTTTATGCTCTTACGCTTCTTTATGTTTTATCCTGATGTTATACTTTTACTGTTTTAGTCCCTCAGTTCTTAGCTTTTATACTTCTTACCCTATTTTACTGTGTCAGTCTCTCAAGTTTTTAGCTTTTAAATCTTTTACCTCATTTTACTCTTTTAGTCCCTCAGTTTTTTAGCTCCAGTGTTTCCTTATGGGGGCCTGCCAGGCTGGGAGTTGTCTCTGGTCTACCGCTGGGGGTGCTGTCCCGTGGACGGCTCTGGCTAGAGTGGCTAGAGGTCTCTGTGCCTTGGTGTGGAGCCTCCTGTCTGCCTGGGTCGGGGTGGTCCCTGTGGCGACGCTCCTTGTGGTCATGGACTGTGACCTCCCTCAGCCTGGTTGACCCCCAAAGGTGGCTTCTTCCTCACCTCAGGTCTCGGTGCCCAGCCATGTCTTTTTAGTGACAGCTTGTGTGTGTGATTTGATTTTCTTGTCTTGTTTCTCTTTGTTGTTTTTTATCCTCTGTGAGGCACTTTGTGCTACCCAGTGTATGAAAAGTGCCATAGAAATAAAGATTGATTTGATTTGATTGATCCTGTCTTTGCCTTTTCTGTCAAATGACAGCGTTAATGTTTGTTCTTGAAGGAAAAGAGAATAAAGTGATATTTTCATCAGTGTGTTCACATGTTCAGCACATCAGCAGCAGCTGTTTCTGGTTCAGAGGTTCAGAAGGGAGTTTGTCCTCGTTAGTGTTTTGGTGCTGGTTGTGTCCGTGTTGTCGCTGCAGACTTTTCTCTTCTCTTCTGTGGACACAGCGCCGACCTGCTGTGTCCCAGTTTGGTGTGTCTGTGGCTAAAGACGGCAGATGAGGCTGAAGCTCCTGATGTCACTTTGTTTATGGTCCCTGAAGGTCACACGGCTCTGGACTCAAGGTTCAGGTCTGTGTTATAAGTGTGGGAGAAACACAGGCTGTTGAAGAGCCTGAAGGATTAATTAAACAGGACTTTTTAACCTGCAGCAGACTATAACGCCGTCTCATCGTCCCAGCCCTATCCACCACCAGCTGGAGCTGCAGCTACCGTAATATAAGAAGCAAAGGCTCAGCAGGTCACAGCAGGTGGACTAAAGAGCAACAGTTTCACAGAAACTGCACATTGTAGGTTTTGCTGAACGCCACAGAAATCATCAGGCAGAAAGACGGAGAAATTCATTTTCCCTCTGAGAGACTAAAAAAACAGAGAACAACTGAGAAACCAGAGAGATTTATATTCTGGGATTTACGGTAAATTCAACTCTCTACTTACTTCAGAGTCTCCAGTCTGTAGTTTGGATTCTCCTGAAGATCTCGCAGCAGCTTCACTCCTGAATCATGAAGATTGTTGCTGCTCAGGTCCAGCTCTCTCAGATGGGAGGGGTTGGACTTCAGAGCTGAGGCTAAAGAAGAACAGCTGATCTCTGACAACCTGCAGCTCCACAGACTGAATAAAGAAGAGAGAATGAAGAGAAAAACTATTTAGGATCCAATCAGATGAGTCCACATCACACAGTCTGCTCAGCAGAGCCAATCAGCTGCTGCTCTGCCTCCTGTAGTTCAGTTTGTCTCAGCTGCTTTCACACACGTCTTGATCCATTCCTCCTGTTTCTCTAAACTGTAAACAGCAGAGCTCAGATTTTTCTGTCAGGATCAAACATTCACATCTAAACACTTCAATCTGAGCTCACAGTCAAAGTCTGCTGTCACATGGTCCACACTGCAGTCCACATGAACTTCATTAGAATTAATGATCAGAAAATGTTCAAGAAGAAAAACTTGATCCCACCTGGACAGGTGAGACAAGTCAACAAGCCAAACACAGAGAGACTCCTACACACTGTGGTCTACATGTGCATCTCCAGAACCTTCTTTGTTCCTTCAAACATGTTGGAGCTCAGACCTTCATCAGGGTTGAGCTGATGCCTGTGGATGTGGTCTCTGGTGATTCTGGTCTTGTGGGTTGAGGGCCCTTTGTGTTTTTGGACCATGTTGGGCCCCTGGGCCTGGATTGTTCTGCCCACTTCTTCAGGCCTCAGGTTTCCTCATGTTCCTTGAAATGTTTCTCTTCTATGAGCAGTGTTGATCTGAGGGACACCAGCAGAGCTCCTGCTCTCTCCTCTCAGGTTCTTACAGCTCTTTGGTTCATTATTCAGTTTGTGTTTGTCTGTGAGGGTTCTTTGACTTAAATACTGCTTTTACTGTTTCTGTAATTATCTAGAACACCAGGTCTATGGTGGAGAAGAATTGAGCTCTTTGTCTCATTCAGTCTGTTCACAACAAAACAGGAGACACAAGAGTCTAAAATGAATGAGAGATGGATTCTGTTGTCAAATACAGACGTTCAGTCATGAAAAACTGAGCCTCATGTCATTGGATCACATTCAGGACATTATATGTAGAATTTTTGGAGGAGTTCCAGTTGAAAGGAGCTTCATCTGCCTTTTTGAGAGCTCCAAACAGCTGAGTAACATCCTGCTGACAGACAGTGAGACACAGAGCACTGAATTAAAACATCAACCTGTTCATGCAGATTATTCTGACCTATTAAAGTCCATTCTCTTCATTAAAAACACCTTTGTTGGCCGCTCCTCTCAGATAATCCTGAAGAATCAACTCAAACTAAGACAAAAACTCAAATGTTTGTGTCCCTGTAGTTCAGAGCCTCAAACTTCAGTCCTCTAAACAGCCTGAAAGCTGAAGAAATAAGGATGAAGAAGAAAAGAGCTTCAGCTGACGGAGGTCTGTCTGTCCACATGAAAAACCACAAACTTCATGCTGCACTCTAGAAAATCAATCCTACATTCTGCTGATGTCTACATCAAATATTTCTGCTCCACTGATTGGAGGACGTCTTCATTCCTGCACAAACCACTGATTGACTTTTCAAGCTGTTATCTGCCCACTATGACATCATGACCCCCATTTTACACATGATTCTGTCTGGATCTCCACGGGGGCCCGGTCTTTGGCCCTTGGTGGTCTCAGCCTAGAGGAGCACAGGGGTCCTTCATCTTCATCATGAGAGGTGGCCTCCCTAATCTCACCACATTGTGCTCATGTGTTTGTCCTTGTTTTATGGAGGACACCAGGAGACTGACTTTCACAGGCCTCAGTGGAGATTTATTTATTAATTTATTTACTTTTACAAGATATAAGAAAGTTTGTCAACAGGTAACACAGTGAAATTAAATTGTGGCTCCAAGACAAAACAAAACCAAAAACCAAACCATCAGACATGGAGGAGTGCAGATGGAGCATTCATCAATCTCACAGCCTGAGGGAAGAAGCTGTTCTGCAGTCTGGTGGTCCAGCGGATACTTCTGTCCTTTAGTCTGATGGCAGCAGGTGAACAGGCTGTGGCTGGGGTGGGTGTTGTCCTCCAGTATCCTCTGGGTTTTGACACCTCACCTCCCTGATGTCACTGATGCTCAGTAGATGGTACTGATGATGTTCTGGGCAGTTTTAATCTGTGCAGAGTCCTCCTGTCCTGGGCCGTGCACATCCCATGCCAGTTTGTGATGTTTCCGGTCAGGATACTTTCAATCACTCCTTTGTAAAAGTTGACTAGAACTTGGAGTGGGAATTTTGCTTTCTTAAGTTTCCTTGAGAAATACAGCTGTTTCTGAGCTTTTCTAACCAGGGCAGAGACATGTGAAGTCCATGACAGGTTCTCTGTTATGTTGACTCCCAGGAACTTCAAACTGCTCACTTGCTCCAACTCAGCTCCACTGATGGAGACAGAGGGGGTATTCCACGAAGCTAGCTTAGCTCAAAGCCTGGCTTATTTCAGTTAGCTTGGCTAACTTTAGTGAGAGTTTGGTTCCACTAATGAGGCTTAGGGCTAGCGTGGCTTGGTAACCATGGTAAATCAGCCAGAGCGACAAGCCTGGTCCCGGGCAGGCTTACAGTCAAGCTTACCTTAGCTGCATCTTACAGATGGTCCGACAGGCCTCTGAAAGACACCTTGTGAACTGCATGTCTCACATTAAATTAATCTCGATCTGTAATGAATGATATTCTTGTCCGGAAACATAAATTGAAACCTTTTTTAAACAAAACCAGAATAACTGTGAATCAAGACATTTCAGATACTGCACTATTCAGCAAGTGCTTAAGAAAGTATGTGGTTGAGTGGTTTGAGTGTAGGGCTGTGATCCACAACTTTTTACTGCGCTGCAGGTTCGACCCCACCTGCAGTAACTGTTTGAGAATATCTGGTTTTCTTTCTTCTGTCACCCTCAAACTGCAGTCAACAAATAACAGAATAAAGGCACAAATTGTCTTATAAAAAAAACTGAAAACTGATTTTCCTTAAAAAATACCTTCTTTTTACCAGCGGTCCATTCTGATCATGATGATAAGCTAAAGGTGATGCCAAATGATGAGATAACTAGTTTATTTGTGTACAAGCTCATTTATGTCTTCTCCCTTATTTAAATGTAGGGCACTGTAGCACTATCATCCATAATAAAAAAAAAAGACATCTCCTCAATACATGTTTTTTCTACTGTTTTATTCAGTGTTTGATGAAACATCACCACATGAAGTACCCCATTTTTTTTTCTAAATTTGCCTACTACTACTACTTGGTTTTAGGTGTTACCTATGTTGCTGCTTTATTTATCTATTATGGATATATATTTGTCAAATCAAGAACATGAATTAGGCCTACATGTAAAATAGTGAATACCACCATCACATTACACAAAAACTCTAAAACAAACTATGCTGTTTCATCCATGCATATATATGTATATATATGAATATATATATATATATATATATATATATATATATATATATATATATATATATATATGTATATATATATATATGTATATAATATATATATATATGTGTGTGTGTGTGTGTGTATATATATATATGTATATATATATGTGTATATATATATATATATATATATATATATATATATATATATATATATATATATATATATATATATATATATATATGTGTATATATATATGTATGTATGTATGAAGAAATCAACTTCATCAACAGGTTTTGAACAGCTTTAAATTCATCAAGATCGATCTCCTCTGGACCACAGTAGCGTGAGGAGCTTCAGGTGGTGCTATTTTGACGATTTTCACATGTGAAAAGAGGCAGCTACCACAAGACTATTTTACCCACTAAAACATTATAGATTAAATAGACAACCATTGCAGTTGTGGGTTATCAAAAACATGCCGTCTGAAAATTCTCAGACGTGTGTGTGTGTATGTATAGGCTAAGTGCTTCATTAAAAAAAAAAAAAAAATTATTTACGCATTTAAACGGTTGGCAATGCTTTGCCAGGCAGCGTCTCTGACTTTATTAACTGCAACCGTGTTGCCCTTTTTTGTGATTTTCCCTTTGTAGTCCTCATACAACTCCATGAGGAGTTTTTGCTCCGCCGAGGAAACGTCCCCGCTCTTGGTTTTGACATGATCTTGTCATTTCGACAATCGACACGTCGGGGCTTTTTATCTACCCCGGACGCGCGCTTAGCCATAGCTTGGATCAGCCTGGCTAGAATAAGCGTCTCTGAAAAACAGCTGAGCCTGGTTAGTGGAACGAGTTGCAGCTGAGATTAGAGTGGTCGCTTATTCAAGCCACGCTTACCGGCGAAAGCCCAGCCTTTTTTAGCCAGCTTCGTGGAATACCCCCAGGGTTGTGTGTCTTTGCCTCCTTTTTTCTAAAATCAACTATCAGCTCTTTGGTTTTACTGACGTTGAGCAGTAAGTTGTTTTCTGCGCACCGTTCCACGAGATGGTTGATTTCTTCCTGATATGTAGTCTCATCATTGTTGAAGTCTGGCCGATGATGGTGGAGTTATCCACCAACTTCACTATAGAGTTCCCTCCATGTCGGGGGGGGCAGTTGTGGGTGTACAGTGTGAACAGGAGGGGGCTGAGCACACAGCCCTGTGGGACTCCCGTGTTAAGCACGAGAGTGGAGGAGGAGAGACTGCTGATTCAAACTGACTGGGGTCTGTTTGTGAGGAAGTCCAGGATCCAGGTGCCAAGGTGGTACTGATGCCCAGAGTGTTCAGTTTTCCAATCAGCTTCATGGGGAGATTGTGTTAATGCTGAGCTGAAATCAACGAACAGCATTCTGATGGAGGAGCTGCTTTTCTCAAGGTGAGTGAAGACTGAGTGAAGGGCAGTGGAGATGGCATCCTCTGTGGATCTGTTGGTTCTGAATGCAGAACTTTTCAGAACTTTATTGTTACATTATTCAATTTACAAACTTGTCAGCAAAACATTCAAAAACTTTCAACAACAGATTTAAATGTAAGCAGGCGTGAGTTTAGAGAGAAAAGAGGAGAAAAAGATTAAAAACAACAAAACAAAACAAAAATAAATCAAATAAAATGATCACAGGTTTCTTTGATCAGGTCTGTATCTTTATCTTGAGTTGGTTTTGCTGTTTCCATGAACTGCTTCCAGAACAGTTTGGTGTGAGAGCCTGAGACAAAGAGATGCTCTGTTGTATCAACGTCTTCTTCACTAAAAGTGCATTCATTGTTTTAAAGACAAATCTTAATCTTAGAGATTCACTGGATGGATAAATATGAATCATTATTTTGTGATGGATTTCTTTTGTTTCAGGCTGAAGTGGATATTTGAAAAATCTAGTTCTCAGTGTTGTTGCTGTGGTTTGATCAAAAATGTTTCATATATTATTCCTACAGAGTTGAGCCGGGTATAAATCATTAGTTTAAACAGATCTCATGCATTTATTGGAACATCTTTGGTCAAGAAAATCAACTCCATTGATTAGGGGTGTGGGAGGATTGTCTGGATTCTGAATTAAAGAATGTATTTCTTTAGTTTGATTATTGATTAAATTCCTTCAGATTGCATTCAAAATCAAATTTAAGGCTCCTTTAGCTTTGGAGATAAAAAGAGCATCAAGTTTGTTTTGACGGGCTGAGATGTTCAGCTCCTCCTCTTCTGTGAGGCTGTTTTTATTGCATAGTGTGTTTAGCTCTTCTACCAAATCTCTCTCTGTTTTCTGCTCATCACAGCTTTCTCCTTATTACATGTTCTTGAGTATCTTCTGAGTTTGGACTTTAAAAATTCACATTTGTTCACATATGACTGACTTTCTGGGTTGGTGAGAGAGTCCTGGATCATGGTTCTGATGCTCTGAGAGTAAGTCTCATTGTTTAACAGACCAGAGTTGAATTTCCACAATCCTTTGTCATGTCTTTCATTATTGTCTGCTTTCAGCTCCAGGTGCATGAAGCTGTGATCTGTTCAGGGTCAAATATCCAAAGATATATCAGAGACATTTTCTCATGGATTATGTGAAAGTAGCCAACAGTCAGTTCTAGACTTGCAGCTTCTATCTGCTTTAAACCAGGAGGATTTCAACATTTCAGGACTTGAACTCTCCATGTATCCTCTGAATTTACTGTTACAAAAGTCCATTATTATGTTGTTCAAATAATGTTTGTCAAATCTTGATGGCCGTCTGTCCTTCCATTGGTCTGGGGTCATATTAAAATCCCCCCACAATGATATTATCAGTGGGATAAAGGCTTTTCATCTCCATAACTGGAGCACTAACTGTTGACATCAGATCTTTATTTTGGGCCTTATTATTGTCACCATAAAGACTGGAAAGAATCAAAAAGAATCATCTCTGTTCATGACTGTCACTGTCCAATGAGCATTTGTGTCTGCTGTGTGGGTTATGATCTTTCCTGGACAGGTGTTGGACAAACAGCCACTCCGCCCAGCGTGAGGAGACATGACTAAATATTATTCAACCCCCCTGGTTGGTCTCTACTCTGCTCACTGTCTGTCAGCAGGTTGTTACAGTTCAGTTTGGACTAGGGCCTGACTGACATATCGGCTGGCTGATTAAATTGGCTGATTATATATTATAAACCTTTCCAAAATATTCAACATCAGCCAAAGTTTTTCCAAAATAACACCGATACATTCTTACTTTCTCATAAAACAATAAATGCTGTTCCGGGTCCAAGCAGCACAGAATGATGTCGCTGCGCTGTTAGTCCAACAGCTGGAGCTCTGACTCCATTCAATCCTCGTTCCCCACCCCTGTCTAATCAGTCAAGTACAGGAGTGGCAGTCAGGCAACATCACAAGAGTGGACTGAGCTTGCCGACAGGTATGTTTATAATGACGTTGTGAAATTAACAGTGACTCAAATTGTCTCCCGTTTCAATTTAACTGTCTTTGCCATGTGTCATGACAGGTGACGCGTGCTTCGTTGCGTCGGTCATGCTTTTCAATGACGTTACATTGGTAAAGTTGTGCCAACCTAGCTTAAGTTACTCTCTGTCTGTTTTCGTTAACAATGACATCGCTGTAGTTTTGCAAACCTGGCATAGTGTTAGCTGACAGCTTCAAAGGCAGCCAGTAACAGCAGAAATAATGTAAGTGCACAAAATTTTGAGAGTACAGAGAATGACCGGTCATCACAACATCAGCTGCATGTTGAAGTCCATTTAATGAAGAGCCATTTCCTCACACATATTACCTCATGTTTATGTCAAAATAGTGGTTCTACCTGCACTAAAACCTACTTCTGATTGCCCTAATGAGGACTCTGGGACTGAAAGGCAGATGTGACAAGATAGAGTTCATAATTCATCTATATATTTACATTTTAAATAAGGTGATTTATTCTATTTTGCAGGAATTCACTGCAGTTCTGCACAGTATTTTGTTTTGTACTTAAAAGGTCTTTGTTATTGAAAGTTGCAGAGTAGAAAAATAAAATAGGCTTGTGAAAAGAATGTTACCTCAGTGTTTTTATTACTTGACTCTCGCAATTACCTGTTAACAACTTTTTAAAAGTTGTTCTACTTGTACCATAATCTACCTCTAATATTCATTAACAAGAAGTACAAGACAAGATGTATTTCTTAACTCAATTATAGATTCACTCTTTTATTAAGGTTATATAATTAATTTCCCAGAGGTTTAATACTTTTCTGCATGTTTTTGTACTTGAAAATTCCTCTCTGTTGTAAAGTTTAACAAAAACTTAAGGACAAAGTATTGTAAAACATTAAAATGTTCTGCCTGTAATTCATATATTTATTGTAAGATTTAAGGGACCTAATTTTATTTTAAATTAATTTTACATATGTTTTAATTAATTGGCTGATTAATCAGTGATCTGTTTTTTTTTCTATCAAATATTGGCACCAGCCTAAAAAAAAATCCACATCGGTCGGGCCCTAGTTTGTATACCTAAAGAAGTTTAACTCTACTGTGACAATTAAACCTGACAAAAAAAGGAACATGAGAACAAGAAATGACTTCAGTTTTCATGAATAAATGTCTATATTTGAAAAGAATACATCTGTCATTTATTGTTGAATCAGATGTTGTGTGTCTTGTTTCCTGTTTCTAAAACAAACAGACCGTCACAATAAGAGGAACACATCAGTTCTCCTACAGGACACACTTGCTGTTATTTACAATAGAAGAAGAGTGTAGATATATCAGGAGGAGCTCAAAGAAGTCTGAAATGTCAGCTTATCAGATATCAGCAAAAATCCACCACATGCATCCCTACATATGATCAGTCAAACATCTGGACATGAAGATGGTTCAGTTAATAATCACACACAGAAGATCTACAATAGAAACAGAGAACACATGAACTTACCTCAGAATCTCCAGTCTACAGTTTGGACTCTGCAGAAAATCACACAGCAGCTTCACTCCTGAATCATGAAGATTGTTGTCGCTCAGGTCCAGCTCTCTCAGATGGGAGGGGTTGGACTTCAGAGCTGAGGCTAAAGAAGAACAGCTGATCTCTGACAAACTGCAGTCCCACAGTCTGAATAAAGAAGAGAGAATGAAGAGAAAAACTATTTAGGATCCAATCAGATGAGTCCACATCACACAGTCTGCTCAGCAGAGCCAATCAGCTGCTGCTCTGCCTCCTGTAGTTCAGTTTGTCTCAGCTGCTTTCACACACGTCTTGATCCATTCCTCCTGTTTCTCTAAACTGTAAACAGCAGAGCTCAGATTTTTCTGTCAGGATCAAACATTCACATCTAAACACTTCAATCTGAGCTCACAGTCAAAGTCTGCTGTCACGTGGTCCACACTGCAGTCCACATGAACTTCATTAGAATTAATGATCAGAAAATGTTCAAGAAGAAAAACTTGATCCCACCTGGACAGGTGAGACAAGTCAACAAGCCAAACACAGAGAGACTCCTACACACTGTGGTCTACATGTGCATCTCCAGAACCTTCTTTGTTTCTTCAAACATGTTGGAGCTCAGACCTTCATCAGGGTCCAGCTGATGCCTGTGGATGTGGTCTCTGGTGATTCTGGTCCTGTGGGATGGCCCTTTGTGTTTTTGGACCATGGGCCTGGATTGTTCTGCCCACTTCTTCAGGCCTCAGGTTTCCTCATGTTCCTCGAAATGTCCTCTATGAGCAGTGTTGGTCTGAGGGACACCAGCAGTGCTCCTGCTTTCTCCTCTCAGGTTCTTACAGCTCTTTGGTTCATTTTTACCTCCGCCAAGTAGGTTAAACTTTGGCCAGGGTCTGTCTGTCTGTTTGTTTGTTTGTTTGTTTGTCTGTTAGCAAGATTACGCAAGAAATACTTGACGGATTAACATGAAAATTTTAACAAAGGTGTGGTTTGGTCCAAGGAAGAAGTCACAAAATTTTGGTGCTGATCCACATATTTGTCTGCATGCAAAAAATTCCCAAAATTTTTGAAAAATCCCTTAATTTAACATTGGGCCGTATTTTAAAAAATCATATCTCTGACATCACTCCATGGATTTGCTTCAAAATGTACAGGATAATATACATAATCTAACTCTATCATCAAGGTAAATTTCATCTGGATCAAATCCAGAATGACGTCACAAAAAAACATTGAAGTTCATAATGGCAAATCCCATGTTGCTGTGAAGGTTCTGCCCCCTGTACGTTATTATGGGAATTATAGTTTATTTTCAAGCTTATGTCACTACATTTCCCAGCTTCCCTTGCAACGCCAGAGGAGGAATTCTCCACATGGACAGACATGAGTGGACACTCGGCCGTCCAATCAGAGCAGAAAAGCCACTGCCGAAACTGAGCTGCTCGGCGGAGGTCTGTGCTCACAGAGTACTTTTCTAGTTCAATTTGTGTTTGTCTGTGAGGTTTCTTTGATTTAAATTCTTCTTTTTTTGTGTTAAAGCTCTTGCGCTTTGCCTTCTGTTTGTTCCTGTCTTTGCAAACCTCTGTTTTAAAAAGTGCTATAAAATAGAAATATTACCTTTATTATTTTTATTGTTATTATTGTATTGTGATTATTATTATTATGCCAACAGAGAATATTGATGAGTAAAAATGATATTTCTTTCCTCCAAAAAATTTCTATATTTTTCTTTGAAGCAAACACATGAATAAATAAAACAAAGAGATAAATAATAATTAAAAAACATGTTTTCTCTGTTGGGATCTATTGCACGTGGGCCAAAGAACAAAAGGAGAGGCCTACATGTAAATTTTGAAGCCTGACCTAGGCTTTTGCTGACCGTTGATTTCACACCTAGGTGTGAATTTCAGTTTGAATCAAAACTCTGCACAGACATTGGCCGGAGCCAGGAAAACCCTGCTGGGATCCCCGATGACGTCAGTCAAACAGGTAAGATGCCACTGCAGCCCCCTCCTCGACGCTTTCAATCTGTGCCATTGTAGTATTGTTACTTTAAATCAATCCTGCTATAATTTAATCTGTCATTTTAGTGGTTATTGTGTTATATAATTGTGATAATTGCTGGATTTATAACAGTCAGTGTTCAAACTACTTTTATACACCTGATCATCTAGTTTTGTCAATTCTGGCTATCAGTCCTTGGTGACAGGGTGGTGCTCCTGATTTGCTGATTAAAGTCAATAATTATTTTCAATAATTCTTAATATTAAAAATTATTTTCTATAATTGGTAATATTAATCACCAATAGCCAGAATACCTCTACTAGTGCACAACACCTCAAACATACTTGATCTTTGGACAGAAAATACATTTTACTTTTGTAGTTTACATTTGAACATATCATGATGAAATTGTATATATTTATCTAACTGTCATTTTTCTGAGCCGTCATTGAACACATCATTATATAACTGTTACTGTCTGCTTATTAAGGTTCATTATGTTTGTTTCCAAAAGTTACCTGGCTGACATCAGCAAGGATTTAAAAATGAATTATTATTTTACACCAAAAGGACTTTAGATACAAAGGTTGCTTAGTCACGTCCTGCTGCAGGAGCCAGTATGTCCTGAGTCTACTGTGAAGTTACCAGAGCTCTTTATCCAAGACCACAGTGAAAAGGTTGGACATCATGATTAAACTGATGCACAGTGCTGCAAGTTTTACTAACAATTAACTAATGAAAATCAGGCATTGCTTTTGAATTGTGGTTCAACAGAATCAATTTAAAAAAACAAAATAATGAAACTGGCCTGGACAAAAATGATGGTACCCCTAGAAAAGATTGAACTGATTTGACCATAGGGACATGTTAAACTAAGGTGTGTCCTGTAATTAGCATCACATGTGTCTTCAAGCTTGTAATCAGTCAGTCTGCCTATTTAAAGGCTGAAAAGTAGTCACTGTGCTGTTTGGTATGGTGGTGTGTACCACACTGAACATGGACCACAGAAAGCTAAGGAGAGTTGTCTCAGGAGATTTGAAAGAAAATTATAGACAAGCATATTAAAGGTAAAGGCTATAAGTCCATCTCCAAGCAGCTTGATGTTCCTGTGACTACAGCTGCACATATTATTCAGAAGTTTAAGGTCCACAGGACTGTAGCCAACCTCCCTGGATGTGACTGCAAGAGGAAAATTGATGACAAATTGAAGAGACAGATAATACGAATGGTAACCAAAGAGCCCAGAACAACTTCCAAAGAGATTAGAGGTGAACTCCAAGGTCATGGTACATCACTATCAGATCACACCATCCATCACTATTTGAGCCAAAGTGGACTTAATGGAAGACATCACTGTTGAAAGCAAATCATAAAAAAGCGAGACTGGAATTTGCCAAAATGCATATTGACAAGCCACAAAGCTTCTGGGAGAATGTCCTTTGGACAGAAGAGACAAAACTGGAGCTTTTTGGCAAGTCACATCAGCTCTATGTTCACAGACACAAAAATGAAATTCTACATATAATGTACTGAATGTGATCCAATGACATGAGGCTCAGTTTTTCATGACTGAACGACTGTATTTGACAACAGAATCCATCTCTCATTCATTTTAGACTCTTGTGTCTCCTGTTTTGTTGTAAACAGACTGAATGAGACGAAGAGCTCAATTCCTGTAAATGAGAGACCTAGTGTTCCAGATAATTACAGAAACGATGGATATAGATCTGCATCAGCACCAGCTAAACGTAGGTTTCAGCATATTTGTACATCCCTACTGTCAGCATTAAAAAGAGTACTGAGATAATCCTAAATAATAAAAATGAAGTGTAGTGAGTGCTGTGTAACACTGTATCGATCAAATATATAGGGTTTTTCTTCTTTTCATTGGACAACATGTTTATGAATTTCTGCTTACATTTAATCTGAGAGAATATATCAGCAGACCAAAGTCAAATGCTTGTTTTAGTGGTTGACTGATGTTGATTTTTTTTTAGGGCCCATCGTGATTATTGGTTGTTCTGGGGGTCAATAACTGATATTTGAAACTGATATTCATTTACAATAATAAAGTCGTGCTGTCAAAATGTGGAGATTAAAACATTACAAACTCTAACTCAAGGCTTTGAATAAAAAAGCTGAGCTGCTTTATTTCAGATGAACATTAGATATCAATAACATATTGGACCTTCTGGTTTTACGTCCTCGGTACACGTGACCTGCAGTGTTTTCAGTTTGAAGTACAGATAGCTTTCAGCCATTGTCATTCTTTTCTCTCCATATTTACTCTGCTGTGTAAATGTGGAGTGCAGTGATGCACATAAACACATGGACAAAATTGTTGGTACCCTTCCATTAAAGAAAGAAAAACCCACAATGGTTACTGAAATAACCTGAAATTGACAAACATAATAATAGATAAAAATTTCTTGAAAATTAACAAATGAAAATCAGACATTGCTTTTGAATTGTGGTTCAACTGAGTTATTTTATAAAAACAAACTAATGAAACTGACCTGGACAAAAATGATGGTACCCTTAACTTAATATTTTGTTGCACAACCTCTTGAGGCAATCACTGCAATCAGGCGATTTCTGTAACTCTCAATAAGACTTCTGCACCTGTCCACAGGTATTTTGTCCCACTCCTCATGAGCAAACTGCTCCAGCTGTCTCAGGTTTGAAGGGTGTCTTCTCCAGACTGCATGTTTCAGCTCCTTCCACAAATGTTCAATAGGATTTAGATCAGGGCTCATAGAAGGACACTTCAGAATAGTCCAGTGTTTTGTTCTGAGCCATTCTTGGGTGTTTTTTAGTCTCTTTTTTTATGATTTGCTTTCAACAGTGGTGTCCTCCATTAAGTCCTCTTTGGCTCAAACAGTGGTGGATGGTGTGATCTGATTCTGATGTAGCTAGATCTTGGAGTTAAGTTGTTTAGGGCTCTTTGGTTACCATTCGTATTATCTGTCTCTTCAATTTGTCATCAAGTTTCCTCTTGCAGCCATGTCCAGTGAGGTTGGCTACAGTCCTGTGGACCTTAAAGGGACAGTTCAGTTTTTTTGAAGTGGGGTTGTATGAACTCCATATGTCCACTAAGTACATTAGATGCAGTAGAAAGTTCTCTCCTCTCCCTCAGTAAGTCACAGTCTGTAAAAGTCTGTTACACAGAACTAGCTGCAAACAGGAAAGTATTGTACCAAGCACAAAGGGTATTTTCTCTGCCTACAAGACCCCCCATCAAAAAATAATACCACGGTTTAAGAGTACGCTATCTATGTGAAACCCAGGGTTATTTTATTGTTAAAATTTCTATTGAATTTTTTTCATTTTCCAGGTAATGTGATTTTACAAATCTTGCGTTGTCCCATGTACATTGAATGCACCACAGTGCTCTACATGGTAATTTTTTCGTTAAGTATGGAGACAAACACTGCCAGTAAGATCTGGTATTGAAAAAGAAACTTGGCATTGAAAAAAAACTTGCACTGGCACTGAAACCCGTATTGGCATTGTAAAATGTTGAATTGAAAAATAAAAACAGACATTAAAAAAATTATTGTTTTTTTTTCAGGATATTTTTTTGTTTTATGAAGTGTTTTTCAATGCCAATCTTCTTACTTTTTTTCTTTTACACTCTCTCTTTTTTCAGCATCACAGATTTTCAGTTTCAACTCTCTGGTTTTCAGTTACAGCTCTCATTTTTTCAGTTTCAACTTACTGGCAGTGTTTTGACGGGGGGTGGGGGATTGGGGGCAGGGCTTGGAGCACGAGGACGCGCTTCCAGGTTTTGAGTAGAGGAGAGCGGAGAGGAGAGCGGCCTCTGTCGACCAACAACACTGTTCTCCCTGTGGCTGTGATCGACACTGAGACCAATGGATGCAAGTTCACCTGAAGTCACAAACTGCCAGAAAGCCTGTTTTTTCAGTTGGTATTTTTCACATCGAACCCTGTGGCGTTAAGATCACTTTATACTTCATGTCATGCTAATTTAGCATTCGTGCTAACGTTCGCTAAGCTAGCTGATGTAAGCGTGCTTTAATTGTTTAATGCAGACACATAAACACTGACAGGAGGGATTCTTCATCACCACAAACATTATTTCACAGGGCACCCTCCCAAATACACTTTAGGGGAAACACTGTGATATACTCGACTCCAACTTATAAACTGTGGCACCCTGAGGTGCGCTTCCCTCTGATCGCCCCTCTGACTGACTGCAGTCCATCTGTGAATCCCAATTCGAGAAATAATTGCTTTAACATCAATATGTTATGTAGGCTTGTTAAGTCGCGATGAAATAATGTTTGTGGTGATGAAGAATCCCTCCTTTCAGTGTATATGGGTCTGTAGAAAAGACTCAAAGCACGTTTACATCAGCTAGCTTAGCGAACGTCAGCACGATTGCTCTCCGCTCTCCTCTCCTCAAAACCCGGAAGCCCCGCCTCCACCCCCCTCATCCCCTGTCAAAGCACTGCCAGTAAGTTGAAACTGAAAAAATGAGAACTGTAACTGAAAACCAGAGAGTTGAAACTGAAAATCTGTGCAGTGAAAAAAGAGAGTGTAAAAAAAAAAATCAGAAGATTGGCATTGAAAAACTCATCATTAAAAAAAGGAGTTTTTTTAATGTCTGTATTTTATTTTTCAATTCAACATTTTACAATGCTAATACTTGTTTCTACGGTGGCCCTGAAGGCCTAAGGGAATAAACATTTCAAAAAGCGCGGAAACATTTCACAAAACACAAAAACATGTCACAAAACCGAAAACATTTAAGAAAACACGAACACATTTCACAATACGCAAAAACATTTCACAATACGCAAAAACATTTCACCCGCAACCCCGAAAGGGATAGTCGGTATAGAAAATGAATGAATGAATGAATGAAAAACATTTCACAATACGCAAAAACATTTCACAATGCGCAAAAACATTTAAGAATACACAAATACATTTCACAATACGCAAAAACATTCCACAAAACACAAAAACATTTCACAACTGGCAAAAACATTTCACAATACACAAAAACATTTCACAATACGCAAAAACATTTCACAATACGCAAAAACATTTAAGAATACACAAATACATTTCACAATACGCAAAAACATTCCACAAAACACAAAAACATTTCACAATGCGCAAAAACATTTCACAGAACACAAAACACAAAAACATTTCACAATGCGCAAAAACATTTCACAGAACACAAAAACATTTCAGGGATCATGACATACATTTCAAGAGTTGGACTCCCTACCACCAGGGGCAGTGTGGCTGCTTGGGCCCGGCCGCCTATAAATACACCCGGTCGGCCCCCCTCGTCGTGCCCTGCGGTACAGAGTGGTGTCGGGTTTCATAACAAGGTAGGCACGCTTGTTTGCCCAGCTCGATCCATTAAGTTATCTGTGTGGGTGCTTACCCAAGTTTCGCTCTGTCACAGCAGTGTGGTGTGACTGGAGCCGGGCTGTCTTTGGGGTCTGTGAGTGCAGCGCGTTTCCTGCAGGTAAGGCGCAGATTTGTCTGCCTTTCTATAAACATTTAGCTGTTTGTCTGGTGGGAAAATTCATTATCATTTTCCCACAGGACTCACTAGTGCTGGCAGGGCTGTGAGCGCTCCCTCTGCTGCTGCCTGACACGGCCGCCCTGCTCTATGGTTCGGAAACTAATCATCCATAGTTTTGGTTAACCTGATTCTTTTCAGGGTTTGTGGATTGATTGTCATTTGTCTTTTCTTACAGTGCATGGGCGTCTCTGCTGCTCATCCTGAGCCTTGCTGCTGTTTTGGCTCTTCAGCTCTCTTTGTCTTTGGCTCTTCGTCTGCCGTCTTCTGGTGTTTTTGACAGCGGTCACGCCAGCTACGCTTCGGAAAGACTCAGTCGTGCTATCAACACTTTAAAATCGAGTGCACGTCTACATCACCTACTGGTCTTTACCTGGTTGTTGTTTTACTACATTCTTTTAAATAATTAAAACAAATTGATGAAACAAAATTATATCGTAAGACTACAATGCAGATTAAAAAATATATAGGCTATATACATATATATATATATACAGCCTATATATATAGGCTTTAAAAAAATTAAAATGTTTTCTGCAAACTCCACCAGATTCTTGCTGTACGTGACCCCAACTACCTCTGTGGTGATTTTCAAGTTGTTTCACTGTAGCTTTTTCTGATAGCCTGATGCTCTGATGTGTGTGTGTGTGTGTGTGTGTGTGTGTGTGTGTGTGTCTGTCCATATTCCAGGACATCCAGTCATCCCAGCAGCAGCCCAAATCAACCGGTCATTTCCCCCTTCTTTGCACCTCTTATCAGTCCATCATCTTCCCGCCCACCAGACTCACCCTAAACTGCTTTGATTTTTTGTATACCTGCATGTTATCATGTTGAAACAATGAAGTTGTGGATCCACGATCAGGATAAAAAGATGAAAGGCAGATCCAGTTATTTAGTCTCTTCATCAGATTTGAAGTTTATTACACAAAAGCACAAGAACACTACTGCCAAGCGGGAAAGAGGCTGAACCAAACTGAAATTATCACCAGAACACCAGACAGTGAGCAGGCTGAAAACTAAGGAAACTAACACAAAAAGGCTGTCCTGGCTCTGAGGTTTAAGGGCTATCTATCTAGAACTGATCTGCCCTACAAAGGCAAAGAGCCGTAACTACGCAAACACTGAAACTGAGAAAAATGCCTTTAAAGTTTTTGGGTCGGCCAGACAAACCTGTTGTTGGTAGACCAATGTAAATGTATACATTTGATGTCTTTTCCTCAGGATTTTTTTTATTTACAAGAACTGTCCCTATAATGTGACCCATGACCCCAAAAATGCAGATACTGCATTCTACCATTGGAACACGTGTAACAACTCTATAGCAATTACAAAGCCAAAGTGCAGTATCTACCATGCAAATGTGTTCATTTTTTCCCCTGTCTTCTTTTCGTGTGGAACAAAACTGCTCTCACTCAATTTTAATCAAGTGTTGATGGTTTAAAAAGCCTCTCTTAGTCACATTGCCTCTTTTATTTTTACAATGTGTTTTCATATTAAGAGATATCTTTGATATAAGATGATAAAGAAACAACTGTAAAGATAACCATCATTTTTGTTATCACAAACATTGCACTTGAACGTTTGCTGCCCTATTCTATTTGTACAAAATTTCTCATTGGTTTCAAGGTATTAAAAATAACACCTGAATTGCTTGTAATGACTTGAGACAAATCTGCAAGTGGGGTAAGAAAATTCCCTCTAAAGTTTTTTGAATAAAAAATTATTATTCTTGTTTCAAGAAACAATATCTGTTATATATATGTGTGTGTGTGTGTGTGTGTGTGTGTGTGTGTATATATGTATATGCATGCATGTATATATACATATATATGTGTATATATATGTATGTATGTATATATATATATATATATATATATATATATATATATATATATATATATATATATATATATATATATACATACACACACACACAAACATATATACACATATATGGATATATATTACATATTATATATAAATTATTGTGTATATGTGTTATACATATAAATATTATACATAATGTTTATGTATATATGTATATATGTATGTATGTGTGTATATATATATATATACACACACACATATATATACACATATATGGATATATATAATATAATATATATAAATTATTGTGTATATGTGTTATACATATAAATATTATACATAATGTTTATGTATATATGTATATATGTATATATATACACACACACATTAAATGTGTATATATAATAAATTGTATATAAATTATTGTATATATATATATATTATATATATATATATATATATATATATATATATAAATATAATATATATTGCATTATATATAGTAAGTGCATTTGCTGCTCTACGACTTTGTTTTCCAGTTCGTCCATTTATGCCACTTCTGGCTTGGTATTGTGCTGTCAATAAATCTTTCGAGGACAATCAGCGATGAAATAACACTCATGGCACAATCTCTAATCTAATGTTGTGAGACAACCTTATGGGTCAAGAAATTTACTAGGAAGTGTAAAAATCTTGACAATACACTATACTTTTTCTACAAAAACATTTGTCAGTGTCTCTTACTGTGGTCAGAGATTTCTTTGTTCTCTAGCAGAGTTGCTATGGCCAATCTCCTTACAAATCCTAGCTAATTGAACCCTAAATTGTGTAGATTTAGGTTTTCCTTACTAAAAAATGGTGACATATGCATGTTTTTAAGTGCATTAACTTTTTTTTTTTTTTTTAATATAAAGTTTACCTGGAACCAACTCACGTCACATATTCCTCCGCACAGCACTGCCGCGAGCCGCTGAATCACTCTGCCTCCCTCGCAGCTGTTGTAAACATAACAAGCTAGCGGCTTCAGACACCGGTTTTAGCCTTGTGTGACTTTTATCAAGTATTGTAATTCTTTTGTTCTGACTCTTAGCGGTGTGAGGAAGAGACAACGTAGGAAATTAAAAACGAGTGATTATGACTGCAACAATGAAGTTCCATTCATTTTGGAGCCAATAGAATATCTGTATGAACCAGAGTTCACAAAAGAGGAGCTGCTGCATATGGATGATGCCACGAGTGGATCTTGGTTACAGACCAACTTCAGAATCTGTCTGAGTCAGAGGATACTGGAGACTCTCACACTGTCTGTATCACTTATCATACAGATTTTCCTGCTCTTCTGAATCCCAGAGTTTTGCAGACATTCTTCAATTTCCTGAAGATAAACTGGAAAAAACGTCCCAAACCTGAAGGACCTAATGACAGTTTATCCTCAAAGTAAGTAATAATGATCTGTAATAATAATGTTCTTGTAGGCAGAGAAAATACCCTTTGTGCTTGGTACAATACTTCCCTGTTTGTGGCTGGTTCTGCGTAACAGACTCTTACAGACTGTGGCTTACTGAGGGAGAGGAGAGAACTTTCTACTGCATCTAATGTACTTAGTGGACATATGGAGTTCATACAACCCCACTTTAAAAAAACTGAACTATTCCTTTAAACTTCTGAATAATATGTGCAACTGTAGTCACAGGAACATCAAGCTGCTTGGAGATGGTCTTATAGTCTTTACCTTTAACATGCTTTTCTATAATTTTCTTTCTAATCTCCTGAGACAACTCTCTCCTTAGCTTTCTGTGGTCCATGTTCAGTGTGGTACACACCATGATACCAAACAGCACAGTGACTACTTTTCACCCTTCAGATAGGCAGACTGACTGATTACAAGCTTGCAGAGGCCTGTGATACTAATACTGGACACACCTTAGTTTAACATGTCCCTATGGTCACATCATTTTGAATTTTTTCTTGGGGTACCATCATTTTTGTCCAGGCCAATTTCATTATTTTATTTTTAAAAAGGATTTTGTTGAACCACAATTCAAAAGCAATGTCTGATTTTCATTAGCAAATTTTAGTAAAATTTTTATGTATGATTACATTTGTCTGTTTCAAGTTATTTCAATGACCATTGTGGGTTTTTCTTTCTTTAACTGAAGGGTACCAACAATTTGGTCCATATCTGTAAATGTTATTGAACACCCCTGGTTGGTCTCTACTCTGCTCACTGTCTGTCAGCAGGTTGTTACAGTTCAGTTTGTTCATCTGAAGAAGTTTAACTCTACTGTGACAATCAAATCTGACATGAAATGAACATGAGAACAAGAAATGACTTCAGTTTTCATGAATAAATGTCTATATTTGAAAAGAATACATCTGTCATTTATTGTTGAATCAGATGTTGTTTGTCTTGTTTCCTGTTTCTAAAACAAACAGACTGTCACAATAAGAGGAACACATCAGTTCTCCTACAGGACACACTTGCTGTTATTTACAATAGAAGAAGAGTGTAGATATATCAGGAGGAGCTCAAAGAAGTCTGAAATGTCAGCATATCAGATATCAGCAAAAATCCACCATCATGCATCCCTACATATGATCAGTCAAACATCTGGACATGAAGATGGTTCAGTTAATAATCACACACAGAAGATCTACAATAGAAACAGAGAACACATGAACTTACCTCAGAATCTCCAGTCTACAGTTTGGACTCTGCAGAAAATCACACAGCAGCTTCACTCCTGAATCATGAAGATTGTTGTTGTTGCTCAGGTCCAGCTCTCTCAGATGGGAGGGGTTGGACTTCAGAGCTGAGGCTAAAGAAGAACAGCTGATCTCTGACAAACTGCACCACTCCAGTCTGAATAAAGAAGAGAGAATGAAGAGAAAAACTATTTAGGATCCAATCAGATGTGTCCACATCACACAGTCTGCTCAGCAGAGCCAATCAGCTGCTGCTCTGCCTCCTGTAGTTCAGTTTGTCTCAGCTGCTTTCACACACGTCTTGATCCATTCCTCCTGTTTCTCTAAACTGTAAACAGCAGAGCTCAGATTTTTCTGTCAGGATCAAACATTCACATCTAAACACTTCAATCTGAGCTCACAGTCAAAGTCTGCTGTCACATGGTCCACACTGCAGTCCACATGAACTTCATTAGAATTAATGATCAGAAAATGTTCAAGAAGAAAAACTTGATCCCACCTGGACAGGTGAGACAAGTCAACAAGCCAAACACAGAGAGACTCCTACACACTGTGGTCTACATGTGCATCTCCAGAACCTTCTTTGTTCCTTCAAACATGTTGGAGCTCAGACCTTCATCAGGTTGATGTGGATCAGACTGTAAATCAGCTGAAATCTTGTCCAACAATACAGTCAATGTTGGAGCTGGACTCTTTTTTCTCTACTTCAGAAATATTGTGGACTCAGTCACAGTGTCCATGTTGACCTGTCCCTCAGATTGTCTCCGTCCATCTTTCATATCAACGTTCAGCTCCTCTGAGCCTCCTGAACTGCCTCAGACTGTTTTCATCGAGGCCTGATTAGCACCAAGAGTTTAGGACCACCAGGAGCAGAAGGCCTCCCAGCCCAGAGGAACAGAAGCTCCAGAGATCCAACAGACCAAAACCCCCAATGCTTCAGACAGTAAGAGGATGAAATCATAGTTGTGTCCTGATTATGAATTTGTTGAGTTGCAAGTGAAACTGAAATTGAAATTGAAACGTCCACGTTTGGTCCTTGTCATCCATGCCCCTATGCTGTTGGATATGTATGCAAGTGTGCATGAGTTTGTGTGTCCATGCAGAGCCGTTTCTACCCAATGTTGGGCCCTAGAGGAGATTTTATATGATGCCCCCTCCATCTGCGATTTACATATGCTTACATAAGAAATCGAATAGCATTGGTTTTACTGTTGTCTTTAATTTCTAAGAAAGCGTCACCAAATTTACATGCCCAACAAATTACAAACACATATAAAAAAATTCTGAAATACATTATAAATGCCCTTACCACAACATAAAAACCCTTTAAATAATTGAATAAATAATAATAATTTTAATAAATTTTAAGTACAAAATCAACATCAAACAATTTAAATTACCACACAGTTTGCGCACAATAACTGTATACATGAGCTTTATTTCCACTGTGCAATAACTGCACGTTAACATTTGAATCACTGTGAGCTTTTGTATTTTAAGAGTTAATAGTAATATCTAGTTTTAATATAATTATATTGAAGGTGATTTTTTTGGCAACCCCCTGGAGGCCACAGCGCCTTTTGCCTATATTGCCTAATGGGCCAGCTGGCTCCACATGCATGTGTATGCTGATAGGTCATAAAATAACCACTTAAAGCCCTGTGTGTGCGTGGTGTGTGTGTATGTCTGTGTGCGTGTGTGTGCATGTGTGTAGATTAGACATGCCTGGGCCAAAGCTGACATGCAGCAGGTGCCATTGAGGGTGTTTTTGTGAATAGGAAATCCTTTCACAGCATTAATGTTCAGGTGAACATGACTTTTTGATATTGTTATTTATTTAACACTGTGCATTGCTTGTGATGTGCGTGAAGTAGTTTAATAGTCTACATCTTATAGTTTCAGGTGGTCTGCAGTGCAGACCGGGACAAGACCGCCACCTTCCATGACGACAGAGGCCAATACATCTTAAATTGTTTTAGTTATGCATGCTGTAAGTTTAAGTTAAATATGATCTGCAATGTCAGACAAATATGTTTAATTTTAAATTATTTTGTTATGATTGTGCTGTATACAGGCCTACAGAGAGGCTGCTGCATCATCCATCTGTCTGTTCATCTGTTGTGTTTGGATTTGTCCTGCATTTGTTTCAGTGTGCAGACATGTGGGCTGGATTACTTACAGTCCTTTGTGAATGTGCATTTATTCTTGTGTTTTAAAATATGCTTTGATTCTGTGCTTTCTGTCTTGTTGAGCACTGTGTGACTTCAATTTTAAAGGTGCTGATGGTTTACCTGCTCTGATTTATCTTTATTCAATAAAGAAACATCATGTTACTCTTTGACTTTTATTTTCACTAATATGGGATGTAAATTTTTTATATAGTCTACGGATAACTCTCATCTAATGGTTGCAAAATCATCTAAAATCATAATCTATCTAAAATGATTGCAATTAATGATCAAAAATGTTTAAATAATGAAGGTGGGTCTTGTTTAAAGTGACAACGATGTGTGGTGGGCAGTGGAATAAATATTGTTTTCAGTTTGTAGGGACTGCTGACTGAGAAAAGGGATGAGATTAAATAAATCCTGGAACTTAGCCTGGTCTGGATCAGGCTAGCTAAACAGAATAAATCTCCATGGTTACATATGTCAAAACATATCCCACTTCCCCCTATCTCACTTTTGTGCAACCACATCAGGTATTTGTTGATCCAGGATAACCAAGAAAACCTGGCTTAATCCCTTCTCTTGGTTTTGTACAACAGGCCCCAGGGATGTCATAACTTCATTTCTGCTTCTTTGCTTTACTTTCTGCTCGTTATTTGCTTCATCTGTTCAGCTCATGAGGTTATGTTTTTGCTGGTGTTTGTTTGTTCATCTGTTTGTTTCTGTGTCTGTCTGTTAGAAAATTTACAGAAAAACTACTGGATGGATTTACATGAAAATTTTAACAGAGGTGTGGTTTGGTGCATGGAAGAATCCGTTAGATTTTGGTGGTGATCTGGATATTTGTCTAGATTAAAAAAAAATCCCCAATATTCAAAAAATCCCATCGGTTAACATTGGGTGGAATTTGAAAAAGTCATATCTCTGCCATGTCTTCACTGATTTGCTTCCAATTTCACAGGATAGTATAGGGCCCATGTCTCCATCCTCAAGGTCAGTTTCATCTGATTTAGATTGACGTCACAACAAACATGTAAGTTTATAATGGGAAATACTCTTTACGACATTCAATAATTCATATAAAATCAAAATATGAAGTGTTGTTCCCAAACGTTGTTGTGTTCATACAGGATAACAACCTCCATGTCTGTGCTGAGTCTGGTCTGGATCCTGGCTCTATTCTGGATCTGATGATCTGAGGTGTTTGGTGGAGGTCTGCGCTCTCTGAGTGCTTTTCTAGTTTTGGCTCTTTTACTGTTTCATGTCTTCTCTATGATCATAGATCTGTCTATTGTGAATTTTTACGTGATTTTATAGCTTTTCTTGTCTTTTATATTATTTTTTTCATCATTGCTTCTTTACCCTTTTATTGCCTTTTCCATTTTCTATATTTTTATGTTTTTTATCTTTTATCTCTGGTCCTCATGGTCTCATTTATGTTGCTGGGTTCTTGTTTTATCTGAGTTCTTGTGACAAAGTCAGATCTGATGAATGTTGTTACCAGTGGTTTAATAAAATTAATAACATCTAACATTAATATGTTATATAGAATATTAATGTGAAATGAAGCAGCCAAGATTTTTCATTCAAACAATGTCTTGAGTTGGAGCTTGTAATGTTTTAATCTCAACATTTTGACAGAAAGATTTTATTGTTGTAAATGAATATCAGTTTCAAATATCAATCATCACCTCCCCAAACAACCAATAATCAGCATGGGCCCTAAAAAATCAACATCAGTCGACCACTAAAACAAGTATTTTGACTTTGGTCTGGTGATATATTCTCTGATTAAATGTGAGCAAAAATGTATAAACATTTCATCCAATAAAAAAATTAAACCCTTAATTATGTATTTGATCAATACAGTGTTACACAGCACTCTTTACACTTCATTTTTATTGTTTAGGATTATCTCAGTGCTCTCTTCAATGCTGTCAGTAGGGATGTACAATACACTGAAACCAGAATCAGTTCTGTCAGTAATGGTGCAGTTCTATATCCATCGTTTCAGTAATTATCTAGAACACCAGGTCTATGGTGGAGAAGAATTGAGCGCTTTGTCTCATTCAGTCTGTTCACAACAAAACAGGAGACACAAGAGTCTAAAATGAATGAGAGATGGAGTCTGTTGTCAAATACAGACGTTCAGTCATGAAACACTGAGCCTCATGTCATTGGATCTGTGTAGATTCTCATTCATTCAGCTCATGGTCATCTTGAAGATTAAAAAACAAGGCAACTGGACTGTGTAGAGTTTGTTGGGAAGACGTTTCACTTCTCATCCAAGAAGCTTCTTCAGTTCCAAATGGCTGGTGCTGGAAGCAGATATTTATCTTGCTAGAGGAAAAACAACAACAAAGGAAAGGAGGAGTTGGAGAACGACTCATAGAAACTTATCCCAGGGTGATGTAACCCCTGAGAGTCGTTACCCTGAATGGGTCATTAACTCCCCCTGTCATGTGAGGTGTTATGGTCACATGTGCCCAGGTGTGAGTGTTTGGAGAGCTTTCTGGGGAGAGAGCTTAGCACTGCATTATATATGTGGCTGAGAGGTTGTGTCTGAGTCCACCACCTCTGTTAAGAGAAGGCTTCTCCAGTCTGGTGAAGATGGCTTCTTTAACTCCTCTTTCAAACCATCTACCTTCTCTCGCCAACACCTGTACATTGCTGTCTTCAATGGAGCAGCTCCAAGCCACTGGTTTAGGTATGTGGATGACACCTGGGTCAAAATCCAGACACATGAAGTGGAGGCATTCACAGACCACATCAACACGGTAGACAATAACATTAAGTTCATGCGTGAAGATGTTAAGGACAACGTCTTGGCCTTTTTGGATTGTGCAGTACATTTGGAGTCAGACGGGGGTCTTAACGTTGAAGTGTACTGGAAACCCACACACACGGATCAGTATTTACATTTTGATTCCCAACCTCCTCTTCAGCACAAACTGGGTGTCATCAGAACCCTCAACCACCGGGCTGAGAGTGTTCCTACAAGGAAGGAAGGAAAGGAAAAGGAACAGAAACACATTAGAGAAGCCCTGAAAACCTGTGGATACCCAAAGTGGGCCTTTTTGAAGAACAAGAAAAGAAAGGAGACGGAGCATGAAAGGGAAGAGAGACGCAAGAACATTGTGATTCCGTATGTTGCAGGTTTATCTGAGGGCAGCCTGGAGTGGCATTAAGTCCATGGCATCCATCAATCAGTCCACTCAAACCAAGCATCCTGTTACAGTCAGTGGTGTGAGTGATGATGACTTGGCAGACGTTTTTAATTCATTTTTCTCTCGCTGGGAAAAGACTGATTTCCTTCATAATATTTCCATGTTGAGAGAGTCACTTGTTAATCATTCTGTCTTTGTGATTGCCCAGGAAACAGTCACATCTTTGTTTAGTAGGGTTAACATTAGGAAGGCTGCTGGCCCTGATCTAATCTGTGGACGCACACTGCGTCACTGTGCTGTCCAGCTCAGTGACGTGTTCACTCATCTCTTTCAAATGTGTGTCAATAGGGGTGAGATTCCATCAATTTGGAAAACAGCAACAATAATTCCTGTGCCCAAGTCAAATAAACCGAAGGACTTGAATGATTTTAGACCTGTGGCTCTGACATCCTTGGTGATGAAAACTTTTGAAAAAATCTTAAAAGAGGAGGTCATCTTCTTAACTGAGGGCAGGCTTGACCCGCTACAGTTTGCCTATCAAGCCAGGAAAGGGGTGGATGATGCCAAGCTCTTTATTTTAGACAGAGTCTATAGGCACCTTGAAAAGCCAGGATCTCATGCCAGACTTTTATTTGCTGACTTTTCGTCAGCTTTTAATAAAATGCAACCTCATATCTTAATTGAGAGACTTTCCTCCTATTTTAAATTGCCTGGTCAGATCTTATTGCTGCTTTTAAATTTTTTAACAAATAGAGTCCAGCGCGTTCTAGTGAATGGCCATATGTCCAAGTCTTTAATGTCCAACACCGGTTCTCCTCAGGGCTGTGTCCTTTCCCCCCTGCTTTTTATCTTGTATACAGACAGCTGTAGGGCTAGCCAAGTGAACAGCTATCTGGTTAAATTCTCAGATGATACAGCTCTGCTATCTCTACTTCAGGGTTCTGAGTCAGGCCATGGGGATGCTCTATCAATGTTTGTGGAATGGTGTGATGACAGCCTCCTGGACCTTAATGTCCAAAAGACAAAGGAACTGATAATTGACTTCAGAAGGACTGGCCTGGGGCTTTCACCTGAAGCTAGCATTATCCATGGTGAAGATGTGCAAATTGCTGACTCTTACAAGTATCTTGGAACTGTGTTTGACTCTGACCTAAAGTTTGTTCAGAACACAGAGTCAATAGTTAAACGAGGTCAACAAAGGATTCACTTGTTGCGGAAGCTGAACTCCTTCAGTGTTTCTGAGGGCATCCTATCTTGTTTTTATCATTCCTTTATTGAAAGCCTTTTAACATTTTCCTTTGTTTGCTGGTATCACGGATTATCGGTAAAGGACAGAAACAGCCTGAACCAGATTGTAAAAGTCTGCTCCAAGATTATTGGAGTACAGCTGACAGACCTGAGCTCTCTCTGGGAGAAACGCGCGGTCCAGAAAGCCAGAGGAATTATGGATCAGCCCGGGCACATCCTCTTATCTGATTTTTCTCTTATGCCGTCTGGGCGGCGCTACTATGC
Source organism: Cetoscarus ocellatus (assembly GCA_037902135.1). Classification (NCBI taxonomy): domain Eukaryota; kingdom Metazoa; phylum Chordata; class Actinopteri; order Labriformes; family Labridae; genus Cetoscarus; species Cetoscarus ocellatus. The sequence continues at coordinate 106,825 of JBAMNC010002143.1, read as the reverse complement.
ACCCCCTAGAAAAACAAATAGATACTCCAACTCATTTATCCCCTCAGCCATCAGGCTGCTAAATGCTGGGTTGTAGCCTGAAGATGATATGTGGCCTGTGCCACATCTGGAATTTGCTTATCCTATTGTATCTTAGTAATTTCACCGTGGAACCTAACTGCTTACTGTATTTATTATTATTATTATTAGTAGTATTTATTGCTGATTCTGCAAACCTGTGGGTTCTGACAGGGGAATGTGTTGTCCATATGCTGTTATGAATGTTTGTCTGTTCTCTGATTTGTTTAGATGGCCCAATAAGGCAGGGTAACTGTGAACGGAATTGCCCTTCAGGGATTAATAAAGTTGTCTGAATCTGAATCTGAATCTGAATCTGAATCTGAAAAACTCAAGAGAATCTTTGGCAAACACCACATTCCTGTTCACTTCAAGCCTGGAAACACATTAAGGCAGAAGTTGGTCCATCCCAAGGACAAAACACCAAGACATAAACAGAGCAATGTGGTGTATGCAGTCCAGTGCAGTGAGGAATGCTCAGACCTGTACATTGGGGAAACTAAACAACCGCTTCACAAGCGTATGGCTCAACACAGGAGAGCCACCTCCTCAGGTCAGGACTCAGCAGTCCACCTTCACTGAAAGGACACGGGACACTCTTTTGAGGACAGCAATGTACAGGTGTTGGCGAGAGAAGATAGATGGTTTGAAAGAGGAGTTAAAGAAGCCATCTTCACCAGACTGGAGAAACCTTCTCAGAGGTGGTGGACTCAGACACAACCTCTCACCTACATATAATGCAGTGCTAAGCTCTCTCCCCAGGAAGCTCTCCAAACATTCACACCTGGGATCATGTGACCACAACACCTCACATGACAGGGGGAGTTAATGACCCATTCAGGGTAATGACTCTCAGGGGTTACATCACCCTGGGATAAGTTTCTATGAGTCGTTCTCCAACTCCTCCTTTCCTTTGTTGTTGTTTTTTCCTCTAGCAAGATAAATATCTGCTTCCATCACCAGCCATTTGGAACTGAAGAAGCTTCTTGGATGAGAAGAGAAACGTCTTTCCAACAAACTCTACACAGTCCAGTTGCCTTGTTTTTGAATCTTCAGGGTGTCATTGGATCACATTCAGGACATTAGATGTAGAATTTTTGGAGGAGTTCCAGTTGAAAGGAGCTTCATCTGCCTTTTTGAGAGCTCCAAACAGCTGAGTAACATCCTGCTGACAGACAGTGAGACACAGAGCACTGAATTAAAACATCAACCTGTTCATGCAGATTATTCTGACCTATTAAAGTCCATTCTCTTCATTAAAAACACCTTTGTTGACCGCTCTTCTCAGATAATCCTGAAGAATCAACTCAAACTAAGACAAAAACTCAAATGTTTGTGTCCCTGTAGTTCAGAGCCTCAAACTTCAGTCCTCTAAACAGCCTGAAAGCTGAAGAAATAAAGATGAAGAAGAAAAGAGCTTCAGCTGACGGAGGTCTGTCTGTCCACATGAAAAACCACAAACTTCATGCTGCACTCTAGAAACGTCTTCATTCCTGCACAAACCACCGATTGACTTTTGAAGCTGTTATCTGCCCACTATGACATCATGACCCCCATTTTACACATGATTCTGTCTGGATCTCCACGGGGGCCCGGTCTTTGGCCCTTGGTGGTCTCAGCCTAGAGGAGCACAGGGGTCCTTCATCTTCATCATGAGAGGTGGCCTCCCTAATCTCACCACATTGTGCTCATGTGTTTGTCCTTGTGTTATGGAGGACACCAGGAGACTAATTTTCACACTCCTTAGTGGAGATTTTAATGTATTTATTTATTCATTGATTTACTTTTACAAGATACAAGAAAGTTTGTCATTGTGCACACTGAAATTAAATTGTGGCTCTAAGACAAAACAAAAACAAAAACCAAACCATCAGACATGGAGGAGTGCAGATGGAGCATTCATCAATCTCACAGCCTGAGAGAAGAAGCTGTTCTGCAGTCTGGTGGTTCAGCGGATACTTCTGTCCTTTAGTCTGATGGCAGCAGGTGAACAGGCTGTGGCTGGGGTGGGTGTTGTCCTCTAGTATCCTCTGGGTTCTGTGTAGACACCTCACCTCCCTGATGTCACTGATGCTCAGTAGATGGTACTGATGATGTTTTGGGCAGTTTTAATCTGTGCAGAGTCCTCCTGTCCTGGGCCGTGCACATCCCATGCCAGTTTGTGATGTTTCCAGTCAGGATGCTTTCAATCACTCCTTTGTAATAGTTGACTAGAACTTGGCGTGGGAATTTTGCTTTCTTAAGTTTCCTTCAGAAATACAGCCGTTTCTGAGCTTTTCCAACCAGGGCAGAGACATGTGAAGTCCATGACAGGTTCTCTGTTATGTTGACTCCCAGGAACTTCAAACTGCTCACTTGCTCCACCTCAGCTCCACTGATGGAGACAGGGTTGTGTGTCCTTGCCTCCTTTTTCTAAAATCAACTATCAGCTCTTTGGTTTTACTGACGTTGAGCAGTAAGTTGTTTTCTGCGCACCTTTCCACAAGATGGTTGATTTCTTCCTGATATGTAGTCTCATCATTGTTGAAGTCTGGCCGATGATGGTGGAGTTATCCACCAACTTCACTATAGAGCCCTCTCCATGTCGGGGGGGCAGTCGTGGGTGTACAGTATGAACAGGAGGGGGCTGAGCACACAGCCCTGGGGGACTCCGGTCTTGAGCACTAGAGTGGAGGAGGAGAGACTGCTGATCCAAACTGACTGGGTCTGTTTGTGAGGAAGTCCAGGATCCAGGTGCAGAGAGTGGTACTGATGCCCAGAGTGTTCAGTTTTCCAATCAGCTTCATGGGGAGATTGTGTTAATGCTGAGCTGAAATCAACAAACAGCATTCTGATGAAGGAGCTGCTTTTCTCAAAGTGAGTGAAGACTGAGTGAAAGGCAGTGGAGATGGCATCCTCTGTGGATCTGTTGGTTCTGAATGCAGAACTTTTCAGAACTTCATTGTAACATTATTCAATTTACAAACATGTCGGCAAAACATTCAGAAAATTTCAACAATAGATTTAAATGTAAGCAGGTTTGAGTTGAGAGAGAAAAGAGGAGAAAAATAAAAACGACAAAACAAAAATAAATCAAATATATTGATAAGAAATTTCTTTTTATCAGATCTGTATCTGTATCTGGTCTAACGGCTGGTTCGTGGCCTTTCTCTCGTGGGCCTCTTCACAACCCTCCTCCCATGGCACTGTTAACTCAACCATGATGATCTTCCAGTCTTTGGTTAGCCACAAGACAATTTCCAGCCGGAGAGTCATGTGCACCACCTCCAGGAACTGTAGCCTCCTTCACACATCGACCCTCATCTGCCAGGAACTTGTGGACTGCAGGAGGTTGGGCTTTAGTCTTGTAGTAGAGAAAGGCCTGGCTCCTTTCTTAATGAAGGTGATTGTGCTCCTGGTGGCTGTGCCAGCTGACCTCTTCCTACCTCTCTGTTGCTCTACTGTGCCAGCAAGCGAGAGAAGGACTTTATCATGGCACCACCTATACCGCCCCTGGGTTGGCAATGTTTTACATCCAGACAGAATGTGTGCCAGTGTTCCCCTCTGGCAACAGAGTTTACACAGTGGGTCTTCTTTCAGTCCCCATGTGTGCAGATGTGATTGCAAAGGAAGGGTATCGTACACGGACCTCAAGAGGAAGGAGATACGGTAAGGTTCCAGTCGCCAGAGCTCTGACCATGTGGCTTTTCGCCTGGGCAGATCCCATTTTGTCCAAGCTCCCTTGGAACCTTGCTCCACTGCCCTGGCTACCTACTTCTCCTCTTCCCAGGCCTTGACCTTGCCTGGATCAGCTCCCGCCTGGGTCTTGCACTTGCATCTCCCCACGGTTGGAAATGACTCAAGCCAAGACCTTGCCACCAGACGCATTGCTTGACGATGATGTCTTGCAGCTTTAGAGAGCTCACTGCCTGCTCCGCAGCTGCATTGGCAGCCCACTTGCATCCGGACCTGGTTGTGGCACCTTGCTTAACCAGGTCATCGTTGGAATTGCTTAGGCTTAATACGACTCAGCACTTTGCCACCTTGTACACCTCCACAATTAATGACAGGGGGAGTTGCAGTTGCCCAGACCTGATATAGAGGCCCACTGAGGAGAAACTTTGGGGGATCCGCAACCACCTCCGAAGATGTTTGTTGGTCTTCCTCTCAATGCCCTCGATGACAGTCATAGGAAACTTGTAGACTGTGAAGAGCCAGGGGGGCCTGGGCAAAAGGCCATACAGGTACAGCCAGATCTTAAATTTACCAGGGAGAAGATCTGTCGATCTTCATCAGCCACTCTTCTGTCTGCTTCACAGTATCAGTGACATTGGCGCCACCTGTCAGTGATGCACTGAACCACTTCCCCAGGCACTTTATCGGGTTGTCCACGATGGATAGAATTGTCTCACCCTGGACTTGGAGACTGAACTTGCTGGTAATTCTGCCGCTCTTAATTACCAGGTTCCTGGACTTCCTTGCCTTAAACAGCATCCTTGCCCATGAGGTGACATTGTCAAAGGTTTCCAATACCCATCTTGCTTGGACATCACTGTTGTTTTTGTGATATCGTTGATGAATGCTCAGAGTACTGGCTGGACAACGCCTGACTCCAGTTTGTGGCCACAGGTTACACCCTCTGCAGCAGATATCAGTAGGTTCATGCCCATAATGAACAAGATGGGGGAGATGGTGCACCCAGCTGGAATCCCTTTTTGGAGGTCCTGCCAACAGGTAGTGAAAAGGGCAGATGTGAATCTCAGCTTGAATCCTGTTAGGTAGCTGGTGATCATGTCTTGAATTGCAGCTGGGATGTAGTAGTGGTCCAGTCCCTGTTGGATGAGGTCATGTGGGATTGACCCATAGGCATTCGCAAGATCTAGCCAGACAACTGTTGGGTCGCCTTTCTTCTGCTTAGCCTCCCAGATCACTTGACTGATCATCGAGGTGTGTTCCAAACAGCCTGAAAATCCTGGGATACCACCTTTCTGGATGGATGTGTTGATGTAGTGGTTCTTTGTCATATAGGAGGTCAGCCTTCTCGCGAGGACAGAAAAGAAAATCTTGCACTCCACATTCAAGGGGGAGATTGTTCTGAACTGGGTCATGGTGGAGGAACCCTCATCTTTTGAAACAAAACATCCCTCTGCCAGCTTCCAACTTGGTGGGACTGTATCCTTGGCCCAGATCTCCTTCATGATCTTCCACAACCTCTGGAGGAGTTTGGGGCATTTCTTGCACAACTTATATGGTATACCGCTTGGGCCAGGGGCCGCTGATGCTTTGGCTTTGTGGACGATGTCTTGAATTTCGTACCATGTGGGCTCCTTCACATTCAGCTCAGTTGATGGCTTACCTGACCTGGAGATATTGCAGTTGGTCCACCGCTCAAGACCCTTGCTGGGGTCGCTGTGGGCTTTCAGCAGGAACTCCTCAACCTCTGCCTTTAAGCTGGAGAGAGTGCCAGATTTTTGTTGGCCTAGAAGAGCCTTTGCAAAGCTATGTGGGTCTTTAACAAACCATGCTCGCCTCTTCTCTTCCTTCCGCCGCTGCCGCAGGTATTCTGCTCTCCGGGCCTTACACAGTTGCTCCCGCATCTTGCTTGTTAGGTCTTTGAAACCTTTCCTCTCAGCTGGTGAGCTGATTTTGAACTGTTTGTTGAGTACCTTTATCTCACTCCTCAGGCGGCGAATCTCCCTCTCCCTCCTGTTTGGTTGTTGCTTTGGTTGGGAGTGGCTTTTCCGCTCCATTGTGCAGAATCATTCTTTAGCAAGGTTGTAGGCTATAGTTGTGAGTGAGTTGATCTTCTTATGTGCTGGGCGGTATATAGCTGTCTCCAGAATACTGTCCAGATCATCCTCAAACTACATCCACGTGATGTCGTCAGTCACTTTTGGCCATTTAATCCTCTCTCTACTTGACGAATGGACAGGGGAAACCGGACAGGGGATTCTCCTGGAGTGGTCTCTGGTGCTGGGGTAGCTCAGGTGCATAGAGACCTTCAGCACTGTGGGGTGCTTCCTTGCTGGAATTCTCCTTCGTCTCAGGAGACACTGAGTCTGTGCGCTGCACTAGGGTTGCTGATATTCCACATCTGGACCTGCTCTGGTGTTGCCTGAGCCCTCTGGTGCTTTTGCAGACTTTCCTGCAATGACACCTAATCAGGAACTCCTCTTCGGTCAGTGTTGCTTGCTTTAACTTTCTCGTAGTCACACTTCTAGTGCACTTCAAGTGCATTCATTGGTTTAACGCCAACGTTTAATCTAAGAAATTCACTGGATGGATACATATGAATCAATATTTTGTGATGATTTCTTTTGTTTCAGGCTGAAGTGGATATTTGAAAAATCTAGTTCTCAGTGTTGTTGCTGTGGTTTGATCAAAAATGTTTCATATATTATTTCTACAGAATTCAGCCGGGTATAAATCATTAGTTTAAACAGATCTCATGAATTTATTGGAACATCTTTGGTCAAGAAAATGGACTCCATTGATTAGGAGTGTGGGAGGATTGTCTGGATTCTGAATTAAAGAATGTATTTCTTTAGTTTGATTATTGATTAAATTCCTTCAGATTGCATTCAAAATCAAATTTAAGGCTCCTTTAGCTTTGGAGATAAAAGAGCATCAAGTTTGTTTTGACGGGCTGAGGTGTTCAGCTCCTCCTCTTCTGTGAGGGTGTTTTTATTGTATAGTGTGTTTAGCTCTTCTACCAAATCTCTCTCTGTTTTCTGCTCATCACAGCTTTCTCCTTACTACATGTTCTTGAGTATCTTCTGAGTTTGGACTTTAAAAATTCACATTTGTTCACATATGACTGACTTTCTGGGTTGGTGAGAGAGTCCTGGATCATGGTTCTGATGCTCTGAGAGTAAGTCTCATTGTTTAACAGACCAGAGTTGAATTTCCACAATCCTTTGTCATGTCTTTCATTATTGTCTGCTTTCAGCTCCAGGTGCATGAAGCTGTGATCTGTTCAGGGTCAAATATCCAAAGATATATCAGAGACATTTTCTCATGGATTATGTGAAAGTAGCCAACAGTCAATTCTAGACTTGCAGCTTCTATCTGCTTTAAACCAGGAGGATTTCAGCATTTCAGGATTTCAACTCTCCATGTATCCTCTAAATTTACTGTTACAAAAGTCCATTATTATGTTGTTAAATAATGTTTGTCAAATCTTGATGGCCGTCTGTCCTTCCATTGGTCTGGGGTCATATTAAAATCCCCCCACAATGATATTATCAGTGGGATAAAGGCTTTTCATCTCCATAACTGGAGCACTAACTGTTGACATCAGATCTTTATTTTGGGCCTTATTATTGTCACCATAAAGACTGGAAAGAATCAAAAAGGATCATCTCTGTTCATGACTGTCACTGTCCAATGAGCATTTGTGTCTGCTGTGTGGGTTATAATCTTTCCTGGACAGGTGTTGGACAAACAGCCACTCCGCCCAGCGTGAGGAGACATGACTAAATATTATTCAACCCCCCTGGGTGGTCTCTACTCTGCTCACTGTCTGTCAGCAGGTTGTTACAGTCCAGTTTGTACACCTGTCAGCATATCAAATATCAGTAAAAATCCATCATCATGCATCCCTACATATGATCAGTCAAACATCTGGACATGAAGATGGTTCAGTTAATAATCACACACAGAAGATCTACAATAGAAACAGAGAACACATGAACTTACCTCAGAATCTCCAGTCTACAGTTTGGACTCTGCAGAAAATCACACAGCAGCTTCACTCCTGAATCATGAAGATCCTTGTTCTCACTCAGGTCCAGCTCTCTCAGATGGGAGGGGTTGGACTTCAGAGCTGAGGCTAAAGAAGAACAGCTGATCTCTGACAAACTGCACTCCTCCAGCCTGAATAAAGAAGAGAGAATGAAGAGAAAAACTATTTAGGATCCAATCAGATGAGTCCACATCACACAGTCTGCTCAGCAGAGCCAATCAGCTGCTGCTCTGCCTCCTGTACTTCAGTTTGTCTCAGCTGCTTTCACACACGTCTTGATCCATTCCTCCTGTTTCTCTAAACTGTAAACAGCAGAGCTCAGATTTTTCTGTCAGGATCAAACATTCACATCTAAACACTTCAATCTGAGCTCACAGTCAAAGTCTGCTGTCACATGGTTCACACTGCAGTCCAGATGAACTTCATTAGAATTAATGATCAGAAAATGTTCAAGAAGAAAAACTTGATCCCACCTGGACAGGTGAGAGAAGTCCAGGTTCTGCATCCTTGCTTTACTTTCTATTCGTTATTTGCTTCAATTGTTCAGCTCATGTTGTCCTTTTATTCGTTATAGAGGTTATTATTATAGGACTACTGGATGGATTTACATAAAATTTTAACAGGGGTGTGGTTTGGTCCAAGGAAGAATCCATTACATTTTGGTGGTGATCTGGATATTTGTCTGGATGCAAAAAAAAACCCAAAATTCAAAAAATCCCATAGGTTAACAATGTGTGGAATTGGGTGGAATAAAATCATATCTCTGTCATTTCTTAACTGATTGCTTCCAATATTACAGGATAAAATGGGGTCCATGTCTCTATCAGCAAGGTCAATTTCATCCAGATTGACGTCACAAAAACCATTGATGTTTATAATGGCAAATCCTTTTTACGATATTCAATAATTCATATAAAATCAAAATATCAAGTGATGTTCCCAAAAGTTGTTGTGTTCACACAGGATAGCAACCTCCATGTCTGTACTGAGTTTGGTCTGGATCCTGGCTCTATTCTGGACCTGATGATCTGTTTGGTACAGGAGTGCTGAGTCTAGTTTTGGCTCTTTTATTGTTTCTTAACTTCTTCATGTTCATGGATCAATCTGTTATGAATTTTTACATCATTTTCTAGCTTTTCTTGTCTTACTGCTTCTATTGTTTTTTTTTTTTCTCATTGCTTCTTCCCTATTTTATTCATTCATTCATTTATTCATTTTCTAAACCAACTGTCCCTTTCGGGGTTGGGGGGGGGGGGGGGGGGGGGGGGGGGGGGTGGGGGTGCTGGAGCCTATCCCAGCTGTCATTGGGTGAGAGGCGAGGTACACCCTGAACCGGTCGCCAGTTGATTGCTGTTCCAGGCTGTTCCTGTCTGCCCTGCCCCCTCTCGTCACACCTGCACCCTGAGTGTTTCTCCCCACCTGTTTCCCATCACCCCTCATTACCTCCTGTGTTTAACCTCGTGTCTCCATTTGTCCTGTGTCAGTTCGTTTGCTCCCTTGTGTCGTGTTTCAACATTCCTTTGTGTTCCTAGCTCTCACCTGTTTCCTTTTTTTTAGATCTTGCCTCTTTGCCTCACAATTCTCGGATACCTCTGCCTGATTTTGACTGCCATTTTGTGTACCAACTTGTTTCTGAATAAACAGACTTTGAGCCTTGTTACACCTTGTGTTTGCATTTGGGTCCTTCAACCTGGTTCATAACACTTGCTTCATTGTTGGGAGAGTTTGTTCACCTGGAGCCTCAGTCAGCACTTTAAATAATATTGATCTTATTTCACTGCAGAAAAACTGATAAAGCTCATATTCAGACCAACAGAGCCAGGGCATTTGTCCATATGCAAATGATTGAATTCATTATCTAATTCTTCCATTGTTATTTCAGCATCACAGAGGCTCTTGAATTCTTCATTGATTGTAGAGATCTCATGTTTAATCAGTTCTAAAATGTAAAACAGTCTTTTTCAGAGTATGATTTGTTATACAGTTAGTTGTTAGAGGAGAATATTTGGTCAGAAATTGCTTCGGGATCATTACACTCCTCGACATCAGTAAATAGCTTTAATTGCATTTGTTATTGATATCTTTATTCTGGTTTGTAAAAGTATGAGGTGTTACATTCCCCCTCCTCAGTTGATCTGGCCTTTGGTCTTATAAAGTCACCTTTAGCTTTGGAGATAAAAAGAGCATCAAGTTTGTTTTGACGGGCTGAGATGTTCAGCTCCTCCTCTTCTGTGAGGGTGTTTTTATTGCATAGTGTGTTTAGCTCTTCTACCAAATCTCTCTCTGTTTTCTGCTCATCACAGCTTTCTCCTTACTACATGTTCTTGAGTATCTTCTGAGTTTGGACTTTAAAAATTCACATTTGTTCACATATGACTGACTTTCTGGGTTGGTGAGAGAGTCCTGGATCATGGTTCTGATGCTCTGACAGTAAGTCTCATTGTTTAACAGACCAGAGTTGAATTTCCACAATCCTTTGTCATGTCTTTCATTATTGTCTGCTTTCAGCTCCAGGTGCATGAAGCTCTGATCTGTTCAGGGTCAAATATCCAAAGATATATCAGAGACATTTTCTCATGGATTATGTGAAAGTAGCCAACAGTCAGTTCTAGACTTGCAGCTTCTATCTGCTTTAAACCAGGAGGATTTCAGCATTTCAGGACTTGAACTCTCCATGTATCCTCTAAATTTACTGTTACAAAAGTCCATTATTATGTTGTTAAATAATGTTTGTCAAATCTTGATGGCCGTCTGTCCTTCCATTGGTCTGGGGTCATATTAAAATCCCCCCACAATGATATTATCAGTGGGATAAAGGCTTTTCATCTCCATAACTGGAGCACTAACTGTTGACATCAGATCTTTATTTTGGGCCTTATTATTGTCACCATAAAGACTGGAAAGAATCAAAAAGAATCATCTCTGTTCATGACTGTCACTGTCCAATGAGCATTTGTGTCTGCTGTGTGGGTTATAATCTTTCCTGGACCAGAAAGATGATCAGACTGATGTTTACGGTGAGTTAAGTAATTCTGTAAGGGCACAATTGGTGACACCAACCACCCAATACCACTCTTGGAATTGCTGGTTGAGCATAAAAAACTTGTAAACAGGTAGGATATAGACTTATAAGAAGCAATACCGTTATTTTTATTATTACTATTTATGACATTTGAGAAAGTATCAGACAATACAGCAAGATTTACTCTCTGAAATTTTACAGTTTATTGTCCCCCCCAACAATGAAGACGGATTTTCGCCCCTGCTCTGGCCTCTTTGACCTTTGGCCTCACTGCATCCCTCCCCTCTTTGTCAGCTTTGGTCAGGTCCTCTGACAAGCACATCTTCAGACCCTCACATGTAGTTTGGTTCTTGAAGCTCTCTAAGGTGCATCTGGGTGAAGCCTCATGGTGACCTGCACCATGATTTGTCTGCTTGACGTGTTCTGTTGGGGTCAGACAAGATGCCGCCAGGGTGCTCGGCTTACTGTCTGTTGCTTTGCTCTGTGTTTGCTGTGTGCTTAGTCTTTTACCTGATCTGTCAAGAGGTATCATCTCTTCTCACCTATGATCATCAAACTCTGCTTGAGATTGGAGACTTCTTCCATCAGCTCAAATATGATAAACTAGTGAGCTCTCCTCCATGCCTGGCGGAAATCCCGGTGTTTTTAAGTGTCCTCCCCTCTACCCTGCACGCCAGAGACGACGGAGAAGACGTGGTAAATGCTGAGGCCTCTGGGTTCGGCTCAAAGCTCACCCGAGGTCTGTGCTCTATAAGAACTAGAGATTGATGGATCCGACCAACTTTTTTACTCAATGATTTCTTTACCTCACGCAAACTGAATTTTATGTTTTTAATGGAAATCTGGCTCCGTGAAGGGGAACTTGCTCCTCTGTCAGAACTCCTTCCCCCTGGATGTAGTTTCTTCAGCTCCCCTTGCATCACCGGCAAAGACAGAGGACTCGCATCCATTTTCAAATCCACCTTTCACTGCCGGCAGCCTCCAGCTTCATGCTCCAACTTTTGGAGGTAAGCCTCCCCGTGACTGCTCTCTGTGTGGTGGTCTATCAACCACCGAAATTCAACAAAGACTTCATACAGGACTTTGCAGACTTTGTGTCAGGGGTCCTTCTTAAATATGATCATTTTTTAATTGTCGGCGATTTCAACATGCATGTCTGCGGTGACGTGAGAGCTCTAGTCAGGGATTTTCTCAGTCTCATCGCCTCTTTTAATCTCGTTCAGTCTGTTTCGAACCTGGCGCATGAGTCAGGCCATATTTTGGATCTCGTGTTGTCACATGGATTAAATGTACAGATAACCATAATCTGCCACACACCTTTATCCAACCATCTACCTGTTTTATTTTCCCTCTCACTGCCTGCACACTCCACCACTGCCTCTGGCCCTGTTTGCCGTCTCCATTCTTTTAACTCTTCAACTCCGCTGCAGTCCTCTGCTGCCTTTAAAGACTCGTTCTTGTATTCTATAGATGATTTTGGGGACCTCATTGTGGATGTCTGTTTGAATATGTTTGATTCACTTAAAGCATGTAAAGTCAGACACTGAGCCATGGCTGAACGAGTCCACTCATGCGCTCAGACGTGCATGCAGATAGCCGGAAGAAGGTGGAAAAAGGACAAACTCCAAATTTCTAGGGATCTCCTTTGTGACTGTGTCTGCTAACTTATCAGCAGACTGTAAAAGCTGCAAAAACTGATTATTTTTACTCACTTGTGTCCGCAAATGCTCACAAACTGCTCTCTTGTTTTTTTTTTCTTTTTTATGTATTTGACTCTCTTGTTAATTAATCCTTGTGATGATGTCTGTGTTAAGCCTTCCTCTGCTCTGTGTGTGGATTTTCTGCAGTTCTTTATCAATAAGACTTCTGCTCTCAGGTCCTTGCACCCTCAGTCAGCTCAGGACCCTTCAGTTCCTACTGCAAGCTCAGCTGTTTTTCATCAGTTTGAGCCTGTTTTTCTGTCTAAACTTGTTGATATAGTGGAGCACCTGCGTCCTGCTAACTGCCCATCTGACAGCATTCCATCCCGTTTGTTTAAAGAGGGTTTTAGCTCAGTTCAGTCTATCAATTTGTTTCTTATTAATCGATGTCTCAGCTCTGGATGTGTTCCGACCTCTTTTAAACATGCCATGGTACAGCCTCTTTTGAAAAAGAAAAATTTGGTTCCTTTGGTTTTGTCTAACTTTAGGCCTATTTCCAAAGTCCCTTTTATTTCCAAGGTTTTAGAGAAAGTCGTTTCTTACCAACTCCATGAATTTTTACAAAGGGCCAATGTTTGTGAAGCGTTTCAGTCTGGTTTTAAGTCTCTTTACAGCACTGAAACTGCTCTTTTAAAAGTTTTTAATGATCTATTGTTAAACCTTGATTCTGGTAACTGTTTTTTTTAATTCTTCTTCACCTGACAATGGCGTTTGACACAGTAAATCACCCGATTCTCCTGTCATGCCTCCAGTACTGTATAGGCAACAAAAGCACTGCCTTAAGTTGGTTTAAATCGTACCTCTCTGAGAGATCATTCTCTGTGTGCATGGGCCAGTTTTCCTTCACTGTGGGCCCTCTGACATGCGGGGTCTCCCAGGGTTCAGTCCTGGGCCCTCTAGTGTTCTCCCTTGATATGCTATGGGGTTGAGTTTTAGGAAGCATGGTATTCCTTTTCATTGCTTTGCCGATGATTTGCAGGCCCCTACCAAAGATGCTCTTCAGGCCGTGCTTAACTGCATGAGTGTCATTAAAACATGGATGGATTTAATTTTTTTGGAATTAAAACAAAAAGGAGGTTGTCCTGTTTGGTTGTTCTGATCCAGTGCAGGTCCTTGCCAGTTCCCTTGGCCCACTAGCACCTTATATTGGATCCAGCTCCAGGAATCTTGGTGCAATCGTTTAGATGGTGCCTTTAAATTGGACAAACAGGTCAGCCCAGTGGTCATGTCTAGATTTTTCAGCTGAGGCTTCTAGTCAAACCCTATCTGGACCGGAAAGACCTTGAAAAAGTTATCCATGCTTTTATTACATCTTGTTTAGATTACTGTAACTCCCTGTACGTCGGCATTGAACCGCCTGCAGCTTGTCCAAAACGCAGCTGCTCATCTCTTAACTGTGACTAATAATCACGAGCACATAACTCCAGTGCTTTCTCCCCTTCACTGGCTTCTGGTTAGGTACAGGATGGATTTTAGGAATTTTTTTAAAATTTGTTTTTAAGTCTCAGAATACCTGTCTGAACTTATAAAGGTACATCAACCCTCCAGAGCTTTTCGGTAAGGAAATCAGATGGTCTTGGACATTCCTTGATGCTGTTTAAAAACAAGAGGAGATCGAGCCTTCTCAGTTGTGGCTCCCACTCTGTTGAACACATTATCTTTAAATGTGCGGACTGCGAATTGCCTCTCCACTTTTAAAACACGGCTTAAGACGCACTTGTTCACTTTGGTCTTTGGTAGAGTATAGTCACTTTTATTGGGTTTTTATTGGTTTTATTGGTTTTTAATTTATTTATACTGTATTGTTTTTGTTATATTGCTTTTATTGTTTTTATTGTGTCTACTTATCCTAGTGTAAAGCACTTAGGTAGGCCACTGGCTGTTTTAAACATGGTATGTAAATAAAGCTGGCATTGACATTGACATTGTTTTTCCCCTCTACTTGCGATGTGCAGAATCAACAATGTGGTCTTCTTCTCTGTCCACTGTGGTGTAATCTTTGATAGTATTTTAATCAGTGCCTCCCCCTCCAAAATTCAACAGAGGAAGTCTCCAACATAATTTGTCACTAAATTATAAAAAATAACACATAAAAATGTTTATTTGTACCACACAGTAATAGTCTGTCAGCAGCACCTGTCACTATTCAATAAAAGGGGTTTCACAATGTATTACTTAATAACTATGTTGTGAATGCATAGTTTACGTACAGAGGGGTGCCAGTCTAATGGGAGTCAATGCAAGTCCTTCAACCGTTGCCCAGCATGTGACCTGAGGCTTCCTTGGGATTTGCCGCTTCAACTTTGCCTGCGGGCTGCAGAGAAGTGTGTCCTGGACACTCCCACTTTGATTGACAGTGAATAAGCATTGTTCTGGTGTTTCTTTTCCTCGTGTGACGGGACAACGATTGCTGTCAATCATATCAACACGTCACCGCAGCAGGTATGATTTACTCATGCACAACCATTTCATGCGCCCTCACATGTCCGATCAACGCTCCCATGGACCGAAGAGACGTCAGGTACTCGGTCCAGAGAACCATCAGAGGATCACAGAAGAGGTGAGATTGCATTGGAGGAAAAAGTCATTAAGAGGCTATTCTACACTGAAGATTAGATTAGGATGTGTCTTACCTAGTAGACATAACATAATTCAGGGGCAAAATTTACCATTTTATTTCACACGTGGCACTAAACTACAGATTAGGAGCTACAAAATAAGTTTGCCAAGAGGATTTAAATTCTTTGATCAGTAGAATATTATACTTTTGCAGACTTAAGTTCTAAAAAATCTATACAGTTTTTTAATTCTTGCATATTTTTACAAAAACAACATAATTTTAGAAGGAATTGGGGCTTATATTGGGTGGGTAAGTTTGTTTGTACCCTACTAGAAGTTCATTTTAAATTAAATTTACAAAATTGATACATTACTTTGTTGAAAATATTATATAAAGGGACCTAAAAATATATATTTCTAAAAATCATGGCAAAGCAGGAATAATGCACACTAATGAAAAGTAAAAATAGGTACACACAAAGTTTGAAGTACAAAGAAACATACTTAAGATAGGACAAACTGTAATTTTAATATTATATACAAGTTCATGCAGAAATTGCAAAGGTTTTATGCACTGCTCATTAAATATTACTGTTACATTGTGTGAAAGCCTTTGAAAAAATACAAAAAGAAGAATTGATAATGCTATTAAGTTATGTGTTGCAATTTACTGGTTTAAATAATGTTGTTTTTGTCCCAAAAGTGTAAACAATACATTATTTACCTCTTAAGTGTTTCACAGAGCTTATAAACCCACCAATGAATTATTACATCTTACAATTTTTAATTTTAAATAAACCCTTTCAGTTCTGTTATCTATGCCAAATAGGTTACTCTTCACTTTCAGTGAAATCTGTCTGAAAATGAACTGTATGTCCATTACAGAATTATTTTTTAATCTACTGGAGCTTTTAGATTTGACACTTACCCTGTACCTTCCCAGCTTGTACCATTGTGCACAGAATAAAATCAATGAAAACAGACCAACAAAATGTATCATCCTGCCTCCAAATGTAGTAGTTTTATTATTGCAATTTAACATGTGATATAAAATAATAAGGATCAATATAAATATATACAATATTGTTATTTTATATAATTGTATATCATATGTTTAGTTGCAATAATAAAATGTTCTATTTTGATACAAAAATTATACATTCTTTTGGTGTTTTTGCTGACTGAATACTGAACATAATGGTACAAAGTACATGTTGTATCCAAACGCTCCAGCAGATGGAAACAGACTCCTGTAATGTAAAGTTTATTTTTTTGACTTTTTAAAATTTGAAGTAGTTTTGCTGAAAACTATAAATGTCATCCAAACACTGACAGCCTCCATTTCAGCTGTGAGAATCAGTCAGCTGGTGTGAGCTGTCTGCCCTTTGTGCTGCATGCTTGTATCTGATTTATTTTTCCTATTTATCTTTTGTTTTGTGCTTTTTACTGTTAATCTATACCAAAATATATATATCACATAGTTTTACCTTTAGTTTTAAAGCATCAGTTTAGTGGTACATAAGATTCTGTTTGTGTTTACAATCTTGAGCCATGAGACATCATGTATAAGATAAGACACTGTTCAGGTGACAAAGGAAATGTTCATAAATGGTGAAAATGACATAAATTACAGCTTTATTTCCTGGGAGCAGGTTAAGCTTTGGCTGTTTGATTTTTTTTTCAGTAAATACTGATGTTAACTTTTGATGTATTCTTTTAATGCTCTTCTGTAGGTCTACCACACCATACTGAGGGAAAGATTCTCCTTCACTGACCTTCTCATCAGTGCCACTTTGCTGCAGGGTCACAGGTTCACACAGTAACACGCCATGTTTCCTGAAGATGCCCTCCTTGAAGGCCGACCCAATGCTCAACAGAAGCAAGGTGAAGACAGAGCCTAGTCCTAATCTACAGCAAGGAGGAGTTCAAGGCCTGCTGTGGTGCTGTGGACCTTATCCACTTGTTGATGGAAAATAATCTTGGAGAGGTATTTTCAGAGACTGTCACTCTGCTAAAGATCCTCATCACCACACCCATGACCACTGCAGAAGCTGAGCTGCTTCTCAGAACTTTCCTCAGAAACACCATGAACCAGGACAGGCTGAATGCACTGGCCATGCTGTCAATGGAAGAGAGACTGGTGACGGATATGATGGACTTCAGTCAGAGGGTCACTGAGACATTTGCAGCCCAGAAGGAAAGGAGGGCAAAATTTCTGTTCAAATAGTGCATAGTTCAAAGTAGGTTGTATTGTGATTATGGTTTTTTTTTTTTTTTCACTGTAGTATGCGGTGCTTCTTTGGTTTGTTTCCTCCAAAGCTGCACCCCCCCCTTAAAATTTTTAGCACCAGCCGCCACGGATTTTAATGACCATCTCTCTCACATTCTCTCCCTCTTTTCCTTTAAGTCCATGGATTCTTGTACCTCTCACCAGTGGCGGCTTGTCAATAGGGGGCGCTGGGGCACCGCCCCCTCCAAAATTCAACAGAGAAAGTCCACTTAAACACAACATAATTTGTCTTTAAATTATAAAAAATAACGGATAAAAACATTTATTTTTACCACATAGTAATAGTCTGTCAGCAGCACCTGTCACCATTCAGTAAAAGGGGTTTCACAATGTTTTTTAGTAGTAACTCTGTTGTGAATACATAGTTTACGTACAGAGGGGCGCCGGCCTAATGGGTGTCTATGCAAGTCCTTAAACTTTTGCTCAGCATGTGACCTGAGGCGTCTTTGGGATTGGCCGCTTCAACTTTACCTGCAGGGCGCAGGCTGGAGCGCCCCGCACACTCCCACTTGGACTGGCAGCGAATCAGTATTGTTCTGGTGTTTCTTTTCCTCGTGTGACTGGACAACGAGCGCTGTCAATCATATCGACACGTCACCGCAGCAGATATGATTTACTCATGCGCAAGTATCTCACGTATCCTCACGCCTCTGACCGATGCTCCCATGCACCGAGGAGGCGTCGTCCAGAGATCCGTCAGAGGATCGCAGAAGAGGTGAGATTGCATTGGAGAAGAAAATCAGTAAGAGGCTATGCTGCACTGAAGATTAGATTAGGATGTGTCTTTCCTAGTAGACATAACATAATTCAAGGGGCAAAGTTTTCCATTTTATGTCACACATGGCACTAAACAATAGATCAGGAGCCACAAAATGAGTTTGCCAAGAGGATATAAATGCTTTGTTCAGTAGAACATTATCCTTTTGCAGACTTAAGTTCTCAAAAATCTATATAGTTTTTAATTCTTGCATATTTTTACAAAAACAACATACTTTTAGGAGGAATTGGGGCTTTTATTGGGTGGGTAAGTTTGTTTTTACCCTACTAGTAGTTCATTTTAAATTTAATTGACAAAATTGATGCATTATTTTGATTATAATATTATATTAAGGGACCTATAAAAATATATTTTAAAAAATCATGGCAAAGCAGGATCAAGATAGGAGAAACTGTAATACACAAATGCATGCAGATTATTGCTGAGGTTTTATTGCACTGCTCATTAAATATTACTGTTACATTGTGTGAAAGCCTTTGAAAAATTACAAAAAGAAGACTTGATAATGCTATCAAGTTATGTGTTGCAGTTTACTGGTGAAAACAGTGGGGTTTTATTAGTCTCAAAAGTGTAAACGTCACAAGTTCTTTACCTCTTAGGTTTATGTCCATCACAGAATTATTTTTTAATCTACTGGAGCTTTTAGATTTGACACTTACCTTGTACCTTTCCAGCTTGTACCATTGTGCACAGAATAAAATCAATGAAAACAGACCAACAGGATGTATCATCTTGTCTTTAAATGTTGTAATTTTATTGTGGCAACTAAACATGTGATAAAAAAAATAATAAATATCAGTATAAATATATATAGTATTGTCATTATATATAATTGTATACCATATGTTTAATTGCTATAATAAAATGTTTTATTTTGATACAAAAATTATACATTCTGTTCGTGGTTTTTGCTGACTAAATACTGCACATAACGATACAAAGTAAAAGGATTCAAAAGCTTTAGCATATGGAAACAGACTCCTGTAATGTAAAGTTTATTTTTTTGACTTTTTAAAATTTGAAGTAGTTTTGCTGAAAACTATAAATGTCATCCAAACACTGAGAGCCTCCATTTCAGCTGTGAGAATCAGTCAGCTGGTGTGAGTCGTCTGCCCTTTGTGCTGCATGCTTGTATCTG
This sequence comes from Cetoscarus ocellatus, assembly GCA_037902135.1. Classification (NCBI taxonomy): domain Eukaryota; kingdom Metazoa; phylum Chordata; class Actinopteri; order Labriformes; family Labridae; genus Cetoscarus; species Cetoscarus ocellatus. The sequence continues at coordinate 87,558 of JBAMNC010002143.1, read as the reverse complement.
ATTTTTTTTTTCTTATTTGTTTTTGTTTTGTTTTGTTCCTACTTTTTACTGTTAATCTAAACCAAAAACTGGATCACATAGTTTTACCCATAGTTTTAAAGCATCAGTTTAGTGGTACATAAGATTCTGTTTGTGTTTACAATCTTGAGCCATGAGACATCATGTATAAGATAAGACACTGTTCAGGTGACACAAGAAATGTTCATAAAATAGTGAAAATGACATAAATTACAGCTTTATTTTATGGGAGCAGGTTAAACTTTGGCTGTTTTACTGATTTTTTTCAGTAAATACTAATGTTAACTTTTGGTAATGTGTTTTTCTATGTATTTTTTAATGACAGATTCACACAGTACCACACCATGTTTCCTGAAGATTCTCTCAGCAGCACCTTGAAGGCCGACCCAGTGCTCAACTAAAGCTGAAGACAGAGCTCAGTCTGAATCTACAGCAAGGAGGAGTTCAAGGCCTGCTGTGGAGCTGTGGACCTTATCCTGTTGTTGATGGAAAATAATCTTGGAGAGGTATTTTCAGAGACTGTCACTCTGCTAAAGATCCTCATCACCACACCCATGACCACTGCAGAAGCTGAGGTGCTTCTCAGAACTTTCCTCAGAAACACCATGAACCAGGACAGGCTGAATGCACTGGCCATGCTGTCAATGGAGGAGAGACTGGTGACAGAGATGATGGACTTCAGTCAGAGGGTCACTGAGACATTTGCAGCCCAGAAGGAAAGGAGGGCAAAATTTCTGTTCAAATAGTGCATTGTTCAAAGTAGGTTGTACTGTGATTATGTTTTGTCTTTAGTTTCTTTTCACTGTAGTATGGAGCGCTTCTTTGGTTTGTTTCCTCCAAAGCTGCGCCCCCCTTAAAATTTTTGGCACCAGCCGCCACTGCCTCTCACTCTCCAGCGTCCACGTTTATAAGTAATTTTTTTCCTCTGTTACCGTCTGCAGCTGGTTTTTACTTTTTCTTTGTAATCGTTGATTTCTTGATGGTTGAAATCGAGGCTCTTTGCTAAGTTGGTAATAGCAAGAGTGTTCTCATGTAGTTGTGCATTAAAGTTTTCAATAATAAGAGTTAAATTATTCAGTGCTTATAAGATGGCTGCGTTGGATACCTCATTCTCAGAGGAGTGATCCGGGTAGAGTTGATCGTTGTCTGTTTTCTTTCATTATTGGGCACTGACATTTTAGTTGATGTCTGGAAGAAGCATTTGTTGTTTGGAGTGCTAGCAACCATTTCCATGCTTAAGCTAGCTGTAGCATGCTCATTGACTGACTTGTCCACTGCCGTCAGCATTTTCTGACCATTTGTTGTTCAGGTTTCAGGTTTCAACATTCATCCTCATTACTTTATAGTCAGGAAATGTTTTTAAAAGTTTGAGGTTTGGTAGGGGGGGATAACTTACAGTGACTGGACAAAGCTGTGAGGCTGCACAGAGTTCTTTGGCTGAATTTGTATTAATTGGTGTGAAAACAGAATCACAATTTTATGAAGAGACTGAGTTATACAACAGATCTTAAGGTCATTATAATAGTGCCGTACGCAGTAAAAAAATGAAGGGTGACATTTAGCTTGGTCTCTACTCCGCTCACTGTCTGTCAGCAGGTTGTTACAGTTCAGTTTGTGCATCTGAAGAAGTTTAACTCTACTGTGACAATTAAATCTGACATGATCAGTCAAACATCTGGACATGATGTAAAGTCAAACTCAAAAAATGATCTAGTCTAGTAAAATAGGCTTGATTAATAATTACTTAAGCTAATCTGATGATGTGAGGAGAAGAATAACAATATTAAATAATAATAATAATAATAGTAATATATATGAATAGATAGATGGATAGATAGATAGATATAGATTAAGAGTCTGATATTATGCTTTAAAATTAATACGCTAATTATCTGAATAAATGAATTCATAAGGATTAAATAAGTATATCCTAATCCATATAAATTATTAAAATGTCAGCATAATAGCGACATTTAAAGATTCTTAAAAGAAGAACTTTTTGGCACGTTGGATTCTTATTTGTATTTATTTATTTATTTTTCATGACTTGTTCCCATAGCATTATTTACTAGATTATTAAAAACATTAAATACTTTAGTTGCAAAAGGAAATACACCCTCTCCAAACCGGAAAAGCAGCAATCTCAGGCGTGCAAGGACACCTGAGGTGATATGAGCACAGGCGCTGCAGTTCGGGTGAGCAGACGGCGCGCACGAGACGGTGTTGCGTTTGAAGGAAGCCAAGGAGGCTGAATTTTGTGCGAACTGGTGTTCTACGAACCCAAAGAGGCAGCCGGTAAGATGCTGGACTCTCACACCTTAAAGGACTGTTGGTGGTATTGGGTGTTATGTTGCTGCGCTGCGGTGCCGGCGTGGGACGCGCGGAGACGCGCAGCGCAGTCTTTGTTAAATGAACTCTCAGAGCGTGCCTTCCTTAGTTTATAAAATTGTTTGTTTACTTGTGGTTTGGGTGAAGATGAATTAAGACACTGTAGATAAGCGCTTTAAAGGGACGCACGAGGTGCTGACGGACTTTTGTTTGTTTGATTGATTGATTATTCATTGATGGTTGTTTGCTGATTTGTGCGTCTCTTTGTCACATGCGGTGTGGTGGATATACATTAGGGGTGCGATAATTAACTTTCATCATCAGTATAAAATCTGTATATTTGAGGGGTGGAAATGCTTAAGGAGTTGCCTATATATTATGGTTTGGTGGGCTGTTTATTATCTGTATGGGGCATTTTTGTGAAAGTGTATTTTTTGTTTCCTTTTTTTTTTCTAAGGTTTTTCACCTGACCAACTGACCAACTGACTAATTAAACAAATAGATATGTAACTATCAGGCCAAGTAATGGACTAATGGATTGATCAAATAAACCAACAAGCTCAATAATCAAACCCTGGAAATTATACACTGTAAATAAAACTGGCAAAGTTAATTGAGTAACGGAACCTTGCAAATAAAGAAGAAAATAAATCACAGTCTGAGTGGAATCCAGTCAATCTCTTGGGTAGACGCCAGTCCTTTTCAAGTTGGGAGTTTGCACAATTTTAAGGAACTTGACAGTGAAAGACCGGTAACAACTGGTAAACTGAAAAGTCAAAACACAGTCTGTAAACTTTACAGAGGAAAATAAATTGAAACAAAAGCAAAGCTTCAAAAGTACTTACCTTCAGTTAACAACCTGTGGGACGAAGATTCAACATGGCAGAACAAGCCGACAAATCAGTTGAACAACTCAAAGCAGAAAGGACAACAGCAAAAAGATCATTCTCTCGCCTGGTAAACAGCATAATGAGGAGTTATAAAGACATGTCTGAAGAGGAGCTCATAGAAAGTTTCAGTAAAATCACACTAGAGGCTGGAAGAGTCATGGAGGCAAATGATGAGGTAGAAACTGGACTCGTTGCAGAGTTGGAGTCGGAGCTGGACACAGAAGAGGAAGCTGTGTTATCTGAGCAGCAGAAAGCCGACCTACAAAAAACTGCAAATGACTGCGAGTCGAGACTGCAAGAAGTCAGAGGCCTGATCCAAAAAACCCTCTGGTTTAACTTTGGTTGTGATGAATTGTCTACAGCACTCCAGGTGGCTGAGGCTGAAAGTGAATGTGTTGCTGCTGTTCAACCAGATGTTAACTGTGAAGCATACGATTACATGCTTAACCATTTACAGGAATTGGTGAAGTCGGCAAGACAGATGTATGCACGATGGAAAAGATGGATCCCCCCAACTGATCAGAAAGACTTCCAAAGCCAGCTTAAGGGGCTGGAGCTCTTTATCCCAAAGTTGATCTCTCGGAGAGGGGAGTTTTCCCAGACAAAGTTCAAAGATGATAGGGAAGAACTGCCACAGACACCCCTAACCCCAAGCTACCCAGTGCAGACAATCAGATTAAAACCCACATCCCTTCCCAGATTTACAGGTCACAAACGTGATTTTATTAGGTGGAGAAAAGACTGGGAAGCCCTTCAGAGTCAAGGAGAACCAACAGGCTCCAGAGAGGTAAAGAAGATGCAGTTGATTGACAGTCTTGATGAAAAAACAGTTAGAGACCTTCGACTTGTTTCATATAACACCGCAGATGACATCTTTCGTGTGCTGGAAAACCGCTTCGGAAACCGAACGGCCATCGCAATCGAAATAGTTGAAGAGCTTCAAAGAATGCCAGTTGTCAAAGGTCATCAACCACGCAAAATTGTCGAGTTGATTCAAGCTGTGGAGAAAGCGCTGCAAGATTTGATTGACCTCGGAGACACAGGTGCAATAAAAAACCCTCTGGTGACCAGATCAATCGAGAGCAAGCTTCCAGAATCTCTTAAAAAGGAATGGCTCGTCTACATAAGTGATGGGAAAAACAGGGTGGAGCCTGGAAATCGTTTCGACTGTCTCTTATCATTCCTCAAAGCACAGGAGTCCATATATGAGCAACTGGAGCAACTGCGGGAAGAAGAAACTCATAAACGAGATACAAGGTCAGAACCAAAGCACGCAAGAACCAGATCACTTAGGCTAAGTAGTGACCAAGCAGGTTGTGTTGTCTGTGGCGATAGTAGGCACAAAAAGAAGCTCTACTTTTGCAAAGAATTTAAAGCACTAAATCTGTCTGAGAGAAAGGCTGCAGTAAAAAAGTTGGGAGCGTGCAGAAAGTGTCTTGAGGTCCATGAGTATAGTTCAGACTGCAAGCCTGGCTTTTTATGCAGAAGTCAAGAGTGCAAAGATGAGCACATTCCTGAGCATCATTATTATCTCTGCCCAAACGTTGAAATAAAAAAGGGCACTACAGGCCAGAGAAAGAGCCAGTCTGGTCCATCTGAAGGCAAAGTCAGGAAGAAAAATACTGAGGAGCAAGAGGAATTCCTTAAGAGACTTCCCCCTGAGCTGGCAAAACAATGCCTAGACGTCTTCTCAAACACTGCATCAAGAGCCTTCAGTACTGTCAAGCAACCGGGACTTCTGTCAGAGAATGGCTTACAGGAGCTACCAGTCATAATGATGCTCCTAGAAGTCACAACTAATGCTGGCCAAACAATTGGTACACTGATAGATCTTGCCTCAGACACAAATTACATAACCCACAGGGCTGCAGAGCAACTGAACCTCAAAAGTGAGGATATCACTCTTGTTGTCCACGGAGTCGGAGGGATGAAATGTCATGTGGAGACAAGACGTTACCTCCTGAAAATCAGAGTCAACACCCCAAAAGGCACAGTCAAGTCACACCAGTTAATTTGCTATGGGCTGGACAGCATAGCTGATGTTCACAGACCAGTAACACCTAAGCAACTTCAAAAATTCTTCCCAGACATCCCATTCAAAGAACTGGTACGGCCCAAAGAAATAGACCTACTCATAAGTCACAGGGAAGGTCAGTTAGCACCCCAAAGGATCAGGGTCATGGGAGACCTCGTTCTTTGGGATGGTCCCTTGGGGAAAACTGTAGGAGGAGCTCATCCAGATCTCTTCGAGAAGCTAACAGTCTCAGCTCACATGTCAAATACACACTTCGCTCGATCAATGAGGGCAGCTGCTGTGCGGTATGAGGAACTGGCTGAAGAGGACAAATCTCCCCCTGACCTGAAAGGCTGCACAACTGCCCTCCAGTCGTATACATCAAGTGGCAACCGTGACTTTTTAGATTGGTGGAAGTGGGAAAGCATTGGTGCGGCTTGTGAGCCTAAATGTGGTGGCTGCCGCTGCGGAAACTGCCAGCCAGGCGGTAAAGAAATGACCCTTGCCGAAGAAAGAGAGCTGGAGATAATAAAAGAATGTCTCACTTATGTCACTGGAGATAGTCACAGCAAAGAGCCACATTGGCATGCCAGGTATCCGTGGTTGGAGGATCCCTGCTTCCCTGCCAAACAACAAAGCAACAGTTGAGGCCACCTTTCGCAGAACAGAAAAACAACTAGCCAGAGACCTAGACTGGAAAAGCACCTACACAGCCCAAGTGCATGAAATGGTCAATCGAAGAGCTGCAGTTAAACTTCCCAGAGAGACAATCCTCAGCTGGAGGGGACCTGTTTGGTACGTGAGTCACCTCATTGCTCCAAATGCCCACTCGGTCAGCACCCCAGTGAGATTGGTCTGGAACAGCAGCCAAAAGTTTAAGGGGGTTAGTATGAATGACTTGTTACTGAAAGGCCCTGATGTTCTTAACCAGATCCGTGCTGTTCTCCTTAGATTCAGGGATGGAGCGTACGCTGCTTTGGGAGACATCAGGAAGATGTACAACTCCGTTTGGTTGGAGGAACGAGAGGTGCATCTCCATAGATTCCTCTGGCGTGACTGTGAAGACGAAGAAATAGAGGAGTACGCCATCACCAGGGTGAACATGGGGGACAAGCCAGCAGGGTGTATCGCACAGCTAGCAATGCGCGAATCTGCCAATCTCCCTCCTTTCACTCACCTCAAGGAGGAGCGTCAAGTACTACAAAAAGACAGTTACGTGGATGACATCCTCACGTCTCATAACAACCTTGATCACCTGAGAACCATCACAGCCAATGTAGAGCAAATTCTAAAAGCAGGGGGTTTTGAACTGAAGCCTTGGGTCTTTTCTGGTCACAGTGGGAGGACGGAGAGCAAAGACCGTTCCGAGAAGAGCTGTACTAAGACCATGGTACTTCCAAATCAGATGCGTGATGATGATAACAAGGCGCTTGGTTTGGGCTACCTGGTTGAAGAGGACAAGCTGCATGTCATGATGGGGATCAATTTCTCAAGGAGAAGGAAAAAGATGAGGCTAGGCCAAGACCTTTTACAGGAGCAAATCAGAGCCCAAACACCAAACCCCTTGTCCAGGAGGGAACTGCTCAGCCAGGTGTCAGGTCTGTATGACCCATTGGGTCTGGTAGCCCCAGCTAAACAAAAGGGAGCTATTCTGGTGCGAAGAGCTTTCCAAGAGGCAAGAGGCGTAAATGACACAGTCAAGCAAACATGGGATCTGGCACTCTCAGACAGTCTCAGAGAGGATGCCATAAATCTCTTCAAGGAGTATGCAGAACTCAGCACGATCAAGTTCACTAGAGCTCTAACTCCTCTTTGTTTTCTTGAGGACCCCTTGGCGATCACATTCTCTGATGGCAGTGAACATGCTTTTGGAGCAGTAATGTACCTGAGATGGAACTCCAAGGAGGGCCCAATTGTCAGGCTTGTGGAGTCCAAAGCCAAGTTAACCCCTTTGGATCACAAAGGTGATGCGGTGAAGGCAGAGATGTGCAGGGCAGTGTTTGCCTCGCGTCTAAAAAAGTACTTTGAGCAAAACAGCAGCTTCAGAATTGGAAGGTGGTACCACTTTGTTGACAGCCAGACCATCTTAGGAGCAATACAAAGAGAAAGCTATGGCTATCAAACTTTCTTCGCAAATAGGATTGGAGAAATACAAAACGCCACAAAAGTCCAAGACTGGTGGTGGATACCGGGTCCACAAAACATTGCTGACATCATCACCAGAGGTGCTGGTCCTGGAAGCCTCAATGAGACATCAGAATGGCAGAATGGTCCACAATTTCTGAGTTTGCCAGTAGATGAGTGGCCAATGAAAGCAGCCAAAGAATTAGCTTCTACGGCAAGAGAGAATATCCACAAAATGCAGAAGAGAGCATTTGCAGCAGTACTTACCAGAGCCAGTGCAAAGAAACAAGAGCAAAAACAAGAGCTGAGCCTAAACCAGAATGCTCCCCAAGTAGACCCATTACCTCCTCCAAAAAGGCCGCCAGCTGGCTTAGTCATCCGAAATCTTGTTGAAATAACACGGTTCAGCAGTTTAACCCGGCTGGTGAAGACGGTAGCATGGTTCTGGAGAGCAGCAAAAATGTTCAGTAAGAAAAGTTCAACCATAAAAAGTCCGAAGTGGGAGGCTATCCAAACATCTGCAGTTATCTCCTTGAGGGAGCGAGAAGATGCCCTTAGAGACATATTTCTTGCAGCACAAGATGGAGCAACCTTCCCAAGCACCACCACAGACCGATTGGTGGTCTTCAAAGATCAAGACAGTGGGCTGTTATTATGTGGGGGCAGAGTGCAGACCTTCAAGGAGGACAAAATTGCTGTTCCACTCTTACCTTACAATGCCTGGGTGGATAGATAGATAGATAGATATAGATTAAGAGTCTGATATTATGCTTTAAAATTAATACGCTAATTATCTGAATAAATGAATTCATAAGGATTAAATAAGTATATCCTAATCCATATAAATTATTAAAATGTCAGCATAATAGCGACATTTAAAGATTCTTAAAAGAAGAACTTTTTGGCACGTTGGATTCTTATTTGTATTTATTTATTTATTTTTCATGACTTGTTCCCATAGCATTATTTACTAGATTATTAAAAACATTAAATACTTTAGTTGCAAAAGGAAATACACCCTCTCCAAACCGGAAAAGCAGCAATCTCAGGCGTGCAAGGACACCTGAGGTGATATGAGCACAGGCGCTGCAGTTCGGGTGAGCAGACGGCGCGCACGAGACGGTGTTGCGTTTGAATGAAGCCAAGGAGGCTGAATTTTGTGCAAACTGGTGTTCTACGAACCCAAAGAGGCAGCCGGTAAGATGCTGGACTCTCACACCTTAAAGGACTGTTGGTGGTATTGGGTGTTATGTTGCTGCGCTGCAGGTGCCGGCGTGGGACGCGCGGAGACGCGCAGCGCAGTCTTTGTTAAATGAACTCTCAGAGCGTGCCTTCCTTAGTTTATAAAATTGTTTGTTTACTTGTGGTTTGGGTGAAGATGAATTAAGACACTGTAGATAAGCGCTTTAAAGGGACGCACGAGGTGCTGACGGACTTTTGTTTGTTTGATTGATTGATTATTCATTGATGGTTGTTTGCTGATTTGTGCGTCTCTTTGTCACATGCGGTGTGGTGGATATACATTAGGGGTGCGATAATTAACTTTCATCATCAGTATAAAATCTGTATATTTGAGGGGTGGAAATGCTTAAGGAGTTGCCTATATATTATGGTTTGGTGGGCTGTTTATTATCTGTATGGGGCATTTTTGTGAAAGTGTATTTTTTGTTTCCTTTTTTTTTTCTAAGGTTTTTCACCTGACCAACTGACCAACTGACTAATTAAACAAATAGATATGTAACTATCAGGCCAAGTAATGGACTAATGGATTGATCAAATAAACCAACAAGCTCAATAATCAAACCCTGGAAATTATACACTGTAAATAAAACTGGCAAAGTTAATTGAGTAACGGAACCTTGCAAATAAAGAAGAAAATAAATCACAGTCTGAGAGGAATCCAGTCAATCTCTTGGGTAGACGCCAGTCCTTTTCAAGTTGGGAGTTTGCACAATTTTAAGGAACTTGACACATGAAGATGGTTCAGTTAATAATCACACACAGAAGATCTACAATAGAAACAGAGAACACATGAACTTACCTCAGAATCTCCAGTCTACAGTTTGGACTCTGCAGAAAATCACACAGCAGCTTCACTCCTGAATCATGAAGATTGCAGTTCCTGCTCAGGTCCAGCTCTCTCAGATGGGAGGGGTTGGACTTCAGAGCTGAGGCTAAAGAAGAACAGTTGATCTCTGACAAGGAGCACCAGCTCAGTCTGAATAAAGAAGAGAGAATGAAGAGAAAAACTATTTAGGATCCAATCAGATGAGTCCACATCACACAGTCTGCTCAGCAGAGCCAATCAGCTGCTGCTCTGCCTCCTGTGATAACATTACACATAAGTAGGGATGTACAATATCATCATCATCATGTTGGTGTTGGCAGATATGAGCTCAAAAGTTCATCATCAGTATCACAGATCTGAACATCTCTGCCTAAATGTTGGGCCCATATATCAGCCGTACATCTCAGCAGGATGTGAAGGAGCTGAATCATGAAGATGATGAAGTTTGAATCAGAACCATCAGACCTTCATCAGATGAAGACTTTGACTTCTTCATCCTCATCCTTTAAACTCTACAGTGAGCTCTAAAGACTGAAGTTTGAGCTCTAAACTACAGATAGTTTCATATGTCCCACTTGAGAAGAATGTGTTTGGATGTTATTTGAAGCTCTTTGTCAGGATGTTCTCAGAGGACCACCCTGCTGCTTCATCAGGAGAATTATGAGAAGATCCAGAAATTCAGATGTTCTGGTTTGAAAGTCTCAGCCTGGTGTTATTGGGGGTCTCAGAGGTTAAAAAGTTAATCTGGACTTCCGGGTAATGGCGAATGAGAACTATGTTTATTCTCCAACTTCTGGACTTTGCATTTTAACACTAAAAGGACCCTTTTTATTGGAAAATTTGAAAAACATTTGACTATACAATTTCTAACTTCTTGCTGAGACGACTTCCAAAACAACAAGAAAAGTCAGGAGGGATTCACCACCCAAGGAAAGCATGATGGACAGTGGAGTTAGCATTGATGTGCTATCTGAGCTACTAGAAGGCCATAAAGCTGCTCTATCCATGGAGCTCAAGACAGCTATCTCCATCCTAGATCTGAAGCTAGATCAGGTCCAAACTACCCTGAACACTCAGTGCATCTCTTCACTAGAATCCAACACAGACTCTGTTAGTGATCTTCTAGAGTCACTTGAGGCTGCTTGTGCAGAGCTAGCTACTAGCAATGCTAAGCTAAAGCTGTAGAATTGGAGGCCCGCAGCCGCCACAACAGCATGGGTATTATGGGACCATTAGAGTCGATTGAGGGCCCACAGCCAACTGATTTCTTTGCCTCTCTCTTACACCAGCTCCTGGGAAAAATAAAAAATAAAAAAAAATACCACCTCCCCATTTTGGATCGGGATCATAGGTCGCTGGCTGCAAAACCAAAGCAAGGAGAGAGACCTCTGTGGAAGACACTAAAGTATACCTGTCTGCCAAGCTCACTTAAGATCTGTCTCAGAAATGGTAACGTAAACCTGCAGAGTACAACGCTGAAGTTTACGCTCTTCTTGACTCTCTTTACTGCTAGTATGGTGTGAGCTGAACAGCATGACCTAACTGCATCAGAGAACAGCGCTGAAGTCCATTTCATTGAGGACAGTCCCTACTATTGTCTATGGATGATTGACTTTCTGTAGCAGTGACATGTCACCCACATGTAGGGATGTTTGTAAGCCTCTGATATTCTGCAAACATTGAGCATTGATCAGATTTTTCTTGTTTGAAACTACACTTAAATGTTTAATAGTAATGATGGATGTGCCACATAATATTCTGTTTAGATGTTCAACATTTTTTCATTTACCCTCAGAGTTAAAGTGAATATGTTTATTATACAAGTTTTGTACCTAAGTCTGTCGTACCCTTACAGACTTTTCTCAAACATTAATACTCTCCTCCATTTACACAGGTTAACCTAAGATTGTCCCACTGTGCTTCTTACTGGAAATGCACCTCCGCAACTCTGAAATTTTGTGTTTGAAAAGGGCTTTTATAGGCCACTTATTTCACTCTCAGAGAAGGACGCAAGTTCAGCTATTGTTATACACAGGGACATCACCTTTGAACAGTCCACAACTACATGTGATCCTCATGGTCATAGTTTCAGGTAAACTACAGAAAAGCCCTGTGGTCCTGGCCTCAGTTTATGCTCCCAAATGGAAAGATGCTAAATTTATTTCTAATTTTTTTCTGTTCCTTATATAATCTTGCATATCACCTTGTCATCATTGGGGGTGATTTGAACTTAGTTTAGGATACAGCTCTTGACAGCTCATCTACTAAATGTGCCACTCAAACTAAATCAGCGACTGTCTTAAAATCCATGCGGACTGCCTGGGGCTGACTGACCTGTGAAGAGCCAGATTTCCTTCTGGTAAAGAATTTTTTTGTTTTCTCACGTACACCAGAGCTATTCACAGACAGACTTTTTCCAACTGGACAACAAACTGCTGCAGGACATAGCTGCCTGTGAATATCACAGCATAATTATTTCTGATCATGCCCCCGCATCATTTAAGTTCACATCAATTCACATCAGTTCCTCCTCCAGCAAACCGGCTCACAAATTTTGGAAATTCAACTCACAGTTGCTCTATGAAGCTAAATTCAACGATTTTCTTTCAGATCATATACAGTTTTTCTACAAGGTTAATGATACACTGGATATTGGCAGTGATATAATTTAGGATTCGTTTAAGTCTTATCTGTGAGGGCAGATTATTTCTTTTGTATTCCATTTAAAAAAAGTCAGAACTCTTCAAATTAACCGTACTATCAGATGAAATTTATAATTTAGATGTCCAGTATGCCATCAACCCTTCTGCTGCATTGCAAACTCGAGTACAGCTATAGTCTCAATGTGATTTGTTATCCGCCAGATAAGTAGAAATCCAACTTTTACATACAAAATGTTTCTTTGAACATGGTGATTGGCCAAGCAAACTATTGACATACCAGGCCAGAGCCACTAGTGACTCCAAACGCATACTCCAAATGTTGACCCCTGCTGGGTTAGTTACAACTGACCCTGGGAGTTTCTGTAGTAATTATTTCAACTTTATTCTTCTGTGAACCCCTATCCCAGGTGGTCAGAACCTAATCCCTTAGACCATTTAAGGTTCCTTCAAGTTGACAAAGATCTCTCGTTAACTAGGAGCACCCAAAACAGACATTGAGGTCAAAGGGGCAATCAGGTCTCTACAAGGCTCTAAATCACCTGGACCTGATGGAAATTCTCTGAATTTTGTAAGAACTTTTCCAACACATCAGCTCCAATGAGTGTTTAATGATGCACTTGAAAGGGCAGTTGCCCTCTACATTGTCAGAAGCATTAATATCCCTGTTGCTTAAGAATGATAAAGACGCCACAGACGCTGTTGGCAGAGTCTGATTGTGTGCTTGGTTGGTAATCAGAAGTTGCAAATTCAAGCCTAGCTTCAGCTGTTACATGGCAATGTGTCCTTGGGCTAGACACTTAACCCAAAGTTGCTCCCACTGCTGCATCAGTGGTGTTTGAATGGGTATGAAAGAGTGTGTATGTTTTAGCTGATACTGACAGACAACTGACATAGAAACTACAACCATCAGTGAGTGAATGTGAGATTGAATGGGCAGATGTGACCTGCGGTGTAAAGCTGCTTTGAGTCATCAAAGAGACTAGAAAAGCACTTTATAAGGACAAGTCCATTTATCTTAATTGTTGTAGTTATAGACCCATTTCCCTCTTAAATCTTGATTTTAAAATTGTAGCTAAAGTGCTCTCTATCCATCTGCAGAAAGTCACCCAAACCCCAATAGACTCTTACAAGACTGGATTCATTTCTGGACAACAATCTTGCTTTAATACTAGACAATAATAGCTCATAATATTATTTTTTTCCTCCTCTGTTTCTGACTCAGCTGAAATCATCCTTTCACTAGACGCTGAAAAGGAGTTTGATGGAGTTGAGTGGAGTTATCTATTCTTTACTCTCAGAAAATCTGGTTTCAGCTCCAACTTCATATCATGGCTCAGACTTCTTTACACATCCCCCGTGAGAAGAATTATCATTAATGGGGTAAAATCCAAACTATTTTCTCTACCTTGGGACACCCGTCAGGGCTGCAGCTCTCACCATCCCTATTTCCACCTGCTGCTGAACCCCTGACCCTGTGGCTCCAAAGCTTCAAGAATTTTGAGGGATTTCTTGATTTGGCCTCTCTCACAAACTTTCCTTTACATGGATGACTTCCTCCATTATATCGCTGAATCAACATCCTCCCTACCTGCTATTATAGATATTCTAGAACAATTCTAATTTTATCTGGCTATAAAATTAATCTGAACAAAAGCGAGAGTCTTCCACTTCATCCCTCTGCTGAGTTAATCCACACTTTCTTTATTTCTTCCAACACATTCCTGTGTTCATTCTTAAATCATTTTTTTTCTACACTTGACCATCTCATTAATTTCTTTTTTATGGTGTAAAAAACATTCTCATATAAAAAGATCAACTCTCCAACTCTCAAAATCCTTGGGGGTTGTGACCTTGCCAGACTTCTGCAGGTACTATTGAGCACCAATATCAATAAGATCCTTTTCTGGAGTGTTCAGATCCCTCTCAACAATCACCCTCAGTGGACCTGTATGAAATTGTCCTCTTCATCAGTTACATTACGGTCTGTGGCTTGCACACAGTTACCTTTTCCAACTAAACCAATGGTCCAGAATCCTGTTGTTCCAGATACTCTGAGAATATAGAGTCAATCTAGAGGACAGTTTGGTCTACACCCCTCATCAAAACTAGCCCCGTTGACCACAATCTTTCATTCTTACCTTCCTGCTCTGACCAAACCTTTGAATCTTGGTCTAACAAAAGTCTGCAAATCATTTATGACCTCTATATTGAAGGTGTTTTCCCTTGATTTGAAGATTTACCAAAAAATCGCTCTCCCTAAGTCTCTTTTATTCTCCTTTTTCTAGGTCAGACATTTTTTCCATAATCAATTCCCCTCTTCTCTAATTGACTCCCAGATATTCTGATGGATTCCCTTCTTTCACTCAACACACCACAAAAAGCCCTCACTTCAGTTTTGTATGAAATCATTTTTAAGTTAATCCAACCTCCCTGGACTCTCTGAGAGCTGTCTGGGATCAGGACCTCGGGATTACAATTTCTGAGGAGCAGTGCTCTTAATCTTGTTCACACATCCTCAAAATGCACTCGACATAAACTTTTACAGAGTCAGATTTTGCACAGGAGCCTCTTCAGTAAAGACAGATTAGCCAGGATTCATCCAGACAGAGTGCACAGTTTCAACAGATGTAAACTCTCACCAGCTGATCACACGCACATGTTTTGGTCATGCCCCCTATGCCCTCGGAACTTTGGCAGGCCATTTTGGACATGTAGAACATGGTCCTCTGTAGAACTGTTGACCCTGACCCCTTTAATGCTCTTTATGGGACTCTCCCAGCATCCAGTTGGTCTAAATCTGCCCAACAAGTCATCCCCTTTTACCACTTTACTTGCTCGAAGGTTCATTCTCCTTAAATGGACAAAGCCGGTCTGGGATTAACTCAGTCCCTCACCTTCAGTCAGGTAGGACATTATTCTTGAATTTAAAATCCTACAGAAAAGTTTCCTCATGTTAGAGTTCACACAGACTCCTCTGTGATGATCTGGATCTAAGTGATCATCTTTTTGTAAACAGGACTCATCAGGCCCTCGTTCCAAATCTCAGGATAAACTCCACTTTTAATACCAAATGAAACAGTTTGAGAACAGCTTTTAGTTCACTGCTGCTGTGTTTTGACATTTCATTTCTGACACCATCCAAGCCACAAGCTTTTCCATTTTTCAGATCAGACATTTGATCCTGCAGCTCTTGGATTGTTATTGGACTGTCCAGAGTATTTTGGTTGTCACTTATCATTTTTTCTAAAGAAGACAGTTTGTTTATTGTGGTTGCCTGATGTGCGTAAAGTCCAAATGTTCTGGATTTTGAGTCTGGTAAAATAGTTCATCCAAATACTTACATCCTGTATGGCAGTGTTATTGTTATGATCTGATGAGTTGATTTTTTCCATAGATTCCAAGAACAGCTTTGATCAATTTTATTTTGAATTTTTAACAAGTTCATTCTCTTCATTTTGGGCCTTTTTCTGGCTGAAAGTTTTCTTGTATTTTCTGAGGGCTGTGTGACACTGATAAGGTACTTCTTAGTTTGCAGGGTTATAGTGTTTCCTGCTCGATGGGTTGATGAGATGTTTCCTGAGTTTCCCACGTTTGGCTGTATTTTGAGCGTTTTGCCATTGTCCTTAAAAATAAATAGACTGGAGCATTCACAGGTGTTTTTACTTTACTTCTTTTTTACTTTTACTTCTATGTAATTTAACTGAAACAATGATTTATACAATGTTTAAAAAAATCAAACCCTAATTACATTAGAGGAAATTACAGTACTTGTAATACATGATGAGTAGTAATCACTACTCCCATTATCTACTTCTATCTAATGATTTTGAGTACACACTACTAATGAAGATAAATACAGCCTGTGTAAAAACTTAAGGTTTCATGTCAGTATAACTTAACATATTTAGTTTAAGCTTGTGTAAAAACTAAAGTGGTATAGGGAAATGGGTTTCCATGCGATTTGCGAGTAAAGCCAACTAATTCGGGTTAAGAGTTTGCACGTTCTCCCTGTGCATGCGTGGGTTCTCTACAGGCACTCTGTCTTCCTCCCACGGACTAAAAACATGCTCATTAGGTTGACTGGTGACTCTAAATTGCCCTTAGATATGAGTGTGGCCCTGCAAAAGACTGGCGACCGGTTCAGGGTGTACCCAGCCTCTCCGCCCCCGCAACCTTGATAAGCGGTATAGAAAATGAATGTTTTATACTGTTATATTACTTCAAATATAAATGAATTTACAGCCTTTTTACATAAAATGATGAATCATTAAAACCAACTAATAACAGCACATCTCCATAAATTCAAACATTATTATTCGTATTACAACATTTATTTGCCATATTCATAGGTGATTTCATTGTTTTAGAACATGAAAACATCTCTAATTTAACATTAAAATCAACCTCGAAAAAGGCAAAATCTCCTGAAAATTACAACTATAAACTGTATTTTATTTATGGAGAACAACCGTATTTTTACGAGAAAGTTATTTTCTGTTATTTTACAGTATTTTTTGGCGCCCCAGCTGCCAGAAAATTACTTTGTTTTTTACTTTTTTTTTTTACAGTGTGCTGATTTCATAAAAATGATGATTTCTGATGAAACAACCACTGACCAGAGAGATCATATGACGATCTATTCAGGGATTATGACCGCTGTTTGTTTTGGATAGATGAGAATACTTCTATGAACACGGAATACACACAGCAAACACGTCTTGCTGATGGAGACTGATGGCATTTGAATGATGAAAGGCAGGAACCTCAATGTGAACAGGAGGACATGAGGACATCCAGGTTACCTGTTGATACAGGTATATACAATACAACGAAAACAGCTGAAAACAGAGCATTTCTGTTGCGTTTGTGCCTTCCATTTACACGAGAATGGTGCCCCAATCCACAAACTTTTGAAACCTGGGTCCAAAGTGAAAAGTTCAGAAAACGTTTTTGATTTTGTCTCTGTGTAAACAGGAATTGCCGTTGTCAGGGAAAAAGGGAACGTACATGCGCAGCACTCTTTCAGATAAAGGTTTTCCCGCACAACCAGGAACAATAACAGCTATGGCCGACTACAGAGCAACATGTGTGCTGCTAACTGTGCTTAGTTTGTTATTGTCTCCAAAAAAATGTGGATTTGCTGCATCAATACGCTGACCAGTGGAGACGCATTTGTTATATTTGCCAAGGACCCTCTTCACCAGAAAGCGTAAGTGCGCAGACGTGTGTTGTAACACCGCTGCACAAACTTACATCACCAACTACTGGCCTAACTATCTGTTCTTGTGGATCCGTGTGAAAAACCTGTTTCTATTTGTGGAGACAACACTGTGGTGTAAACGGGCCTTAAACACTTCAGGATGTTTCAGGATCAGAGGACAGCAGCAGCTGATGTGAGTAAATCTGCAGTCTGTTGCTCTGGTCATGCAGATCCTCCTTGATGTGATGAACATTTATAGGTGAGCAGTGCAGGTGAGAAACAGACAGGTGAGCAGGAACAGAGTGGAAATGTGGCAGGTGAGCACACACAGGAGGGTGAGGGGCCACAGAGCACGCAGGTGAGCAGAAACAGAAAAGTGGGGGTGAGGAGCAGACAGGTGAGCAGACAGAAGAGGGTGAAGGAACAGACATGGATGTCTGCTCCCTTCACCTCCTCTGAGGGGGCAGATGGAGGTGGAGACAGGTGAACAGGTGGAGGCTGCAGAAGAGGAGATGGAGGGGGAGGAGTTAACTCTCCAGACTCCACCTTTAAAAAGGAAAACCACAGAGTCATGAAAATGTGTCACAGGAAAAGGAAAGACTTTACGTGAGCTGGTCTTAATGAACATTTACAGCCACCGCTCCACACAGACTGACCTTTCTGAATGAACTGACCTCTCTTTGAAATAATGTGACCCCAGAGGAGCAGACTTTAACTACACTAAAGACCCCTCTGTGGACAGAAACCATGCAGAGACATATCCTGCTCCAAACACCTGATGATCCAGATCACAGAGAACCATGACCTGACAGAGGTTTGGAGACACTCCATCCCAGAGACAGACAGGACGCCTG
Organism: Cetoscarus ocellatus; assembly: GCA_037902135.1. NCBI lineage: Eukaryota > Metazoa > Chordata > Actinopteri > Labriformes > Labridae > Cetoscarus > Cetoscarus ocellatus. The sequence continues at coordinate 69,399 of JBAMNC010002143.1, read as the reverse complement.
GTCCCATGTCAGAGAGGGTTTGATGTCTTTGTCCAGACTTGATGGTTGTTATTGTTTTAAACGCCAGATGAATGTTTTTAAGGACGCTTTGGTCATACCTGCTGGTTTTACTGGTCACTCTTTTGTCCTCTGTAGTTTTTTAGGAGTCTTTTTAAACCTCAAAGGGCTTTTTGGCATTTTAACACCTCTTTGCTTTTAGATAAGATTTTTTTAGAGAGTTTCAGGTTTTTATGGAGAAATTTGAGAGCATTTTTTTAATTTTAGGGGACAAGGCATCTGTACAGAAAAACTGTGAGGGGGTGATAGAGAGGGTGAAGGGGAGGTTGGAGAAATGGAAATGGCTTCTTCCTCAATGTCCTACAGGGGGAGGCAGTGGGTGTTCTACATAGAATGGCGCCCAGGGCGAGATCCCTATAGAGTTGTAACAAGTTAAACTTTACTTTGTCATGAAAGTTGTGATGGGCTTTAGAGCCGCTGCAGTCTGTGACTGAGACACAGGAGTCCTGAGTGAAGGCTCTCCCTCTTGTTCAGGGTTGGCAGAGTCAGACGCGCTTCTCCAGAAGCTTCCTGCCAGCTCCTTTTGATTTAGAGGAGATCATCCCGGGGGTTTAATGAAAGTTAAAGTGGCTTTTGAAAATGTGAGCTGGTGCTTTTAAATGCTCCCACGAATGCCCTGGAGAGGATGGCATTTTTAAATATTTTAATCAACAGTTAAAACTGTCATGTTGGTGATTTGATGTTTTTAGGAGGTGATTTTAACTGCACTGAAGCACCTCTTTTAGACAGAAATCATTCAGAGCCTCATCGCCCTCCTCCAGCAAATATTCATTAAGAAAGTACTTATTGGCATTTTATACTGCTCTTTTAATCATTTAGGATTGTAAAACTGCTTTTTAGTATTTTTGGGTGACCCACAGAGAGAGCAGGCCTGAAAATCCTATGAAATATTATGATATGAAAGTTACCATAGCAAAGGATTGCTGTGAAGGAAAATTCAATAACTTCACCATGAAGAGATGTAACAACTTCAAAAACACAGTAGGCCTACACAGAAACAGTCTTATGCTATTCATACTACTTGTCATAGTTTGAAAAGATTGGAATTAAAATCTTTCACAGGATATTTTGATTGAAAATAAAGCCAGTGCCATCAAATGTATGAAGTCTACTGACAAAATGATAATAAACTATGAATGTTGATCCCTTCTTCTTTATACTACAGCTCTCACTTTAGAGAAATAGGTTTTAATTTATGTTTTTTAATACTGAATGTGTGAGGAGGCCTTCTCTGCTGCCCTGCTTCCCCCCCTCCCTCTCTGTTTCCCTGCTGCTTGAGGAGTAGGCGTGGTCTTCTCGCTCTCAAGCTGCACACCTGCTCCTACTCACCTCATCACCACTCTCTCTTTAAGCCGGCTCTGGACACCTCTGCAGCGTCAGTGGATTTCCACTTCTTGGTTTGTTCGTGGTTTGTTCCTACGATCGTTTTCTCTTTTTGTATCTCCCTTTGGGAGTGTTTTTTTGCCTCGTGTGCTTTGGTGACTGAGAGCCTTTTTGTGACTGTTGCACTGACCTGCTTTTCTGCTCCTCTCTCCGCAGTGTTCTCCACGAGCCCTCACCACCGCTGCAACCTGTAATTACTCACCTGTTTCACTGGAATCCCTCACGGACACAAAGATCCCCCTTGCCCCCCTTTCAGCTTGTGTGATCAATAAAACCACTGTCAAATTTTCACCTGCCTCCATCATTGAGCTTTTGGATCCAACTACTCGTACTAAAGGGTCATATCCTAACAGAATGGTGTTAATTAATAGGCACTGACCATAATAACTGTAATAACTGCACTGTTAACTGTCGTGACACCAGACTCAGTCTGATGATCCCCCTTTAGATTATACTACAACTCTCACTTAAGAGAAATAGGTTTTAATTAAATGGGGGGTTACTGAATTATGTTAATTAATAGGTAATGACCATAATACCTCTAATACTGAGATCAACATTTATATTTTATGATCTTTTTGTCAGTAGACCTCATAGATATGATGGCATTGGCTGTTATTTTCAATCAAAAAGCCCTGTAAGATATTTTTATGAATTACATGTAGTATGAATAGCATAAGGTCATTTATGTGTACTGTGTTTCGAAAGACGTTACATCTCTTCATGGTGAAGTTAACTGTTTTTTCACAGCATTCCTTTGCTATGGTAACTTTGTAACAGTTCCTAAGCCGCCGAGCCGTCACTGTCAGCATATTGAGACAGATTGAAGCTGTCTGACTCTGAGGATGGCTCGATTCGGGTTAGTAGCTCTGTTGATTCATTGATGTGTTATTGGCCGCAGAAAGTTCAAGTCAATGACGTGGAATCTCACATGCTCACGCACTGTCGGTTTCTCGTGAGCATGAGATACATTTCTCGCGCTCACCAGAAACTCATAATTTATTTTTTTTTTCTGCCTATGTCTCTTTAGGGGCTCCGAATAAAGTTAATAGAAGAGTTGTATAAAACTAAAATCGAATCCCTCTACCACAAGAACATGCAATTATAAATGTATTAATCAGACAGATATTAAACTTCAATGACCATCAGCTTTTCTGGCCGGCCCAACTATCTATCTGCTGTCTAAGGAAACCCCTCAATCCTGGATAGTATGCAATGTTTTATAAGATGCTGGAGACAAACCTCTCGAGACATGACTGAGGGATTATCTGGATGGATTATTATATGGCCGTGGCACAGTCCTGGTGGACCGACACTTGGGAGAACTGGCACCTGTTGACATGTATATCACTAGCTTATACATGTTAACAGACATGGGTCAGGTTCTGTGTATGGTCAGTGTAACTCTACACAACATGGTCAGTGGTCATGCTGTTCTTTGCTGAGTGCCAGAATTTTAGTCACTGTGAAGATTAAATACAGAGATTATGTGGGCTTAATACATGGATAACTGAAAGGTGGAGAACGTGACAGAAATATGGAAAACCAAAAGAAGAGATAAAATTCATCCTTACAGTCTGAGAGATTTAAATATGATCAATAGACAATTTTCAGTTTATTATTTTACACAAGGTTAAAGGTCAATCACTAAAGAATAGATGAACTCACCTCAGAGCCTCCAGTCTACAGTTTGGACTCTTCAGTCCAGCACACAGAAGCTCCACTCCTGAATCCTGAAGATAGTTCTCACTCAGGTCCAGCTCTCTCAGATGGGAGGGGTTAGACATCAGAGCTGAGGCCACGACTTTAACATGAGGCTCTGATAGTCTACGGTGACATAATCTGTAAAGATATTAATATTTCAAATGATGTAGTTATTTAGATAATTCAGATATATTGACACATTATAGTTTTATTTTCACATGTTCTTCACTGATTTTGCTGATCTAAATTCATCTTTGTGAACACAAAATTATGATTTACATTCCTTTTTAGTAAACACAGTTTTTATTACAGCTGTGACAGTGTCCTGGTATTCACAATAACTGTCTTTAAACAAAACACACATTCATCCTGAGCTGATATCATGCATATGGTGACACTGTGTCATTAACTGGTTTATAACTGGAGACAGCTCAACCTTTGGACCACAGTGACGGAGAAATACGAGCAGAGAGCAGAGAGATTATCAGAGACAGACAGAGAGACACAACAGCACACACACACACACACACACACACCAACTGTGGTTGGAGTCATTTATATCCATTTCAAAGCTTCAACAGCAGCTGAATGAGTGTCTGAACTTATAACTCGCTTGTTTTGAGCCCAAAATGATTTGAAGAAGCAGCTGAAAACCCTTCAGCTCCACACTCACAGCTAACAGAAGCATGAAGCTCTGCCAGGAACAAACATGAGACTTCTGAAAAGTTTTTCACAATAAAAGTCCTCGTCTGTAATTATGGGAAATGCTTTTATTTTGAAAAACCAAAACAGGTTGTTGTGTTTTTAGTAAGAGCTTAACACAGTCAGGAGGTAATTGAAGCAGCTCTTCAGTCTGAGCTGCAGCTCATGAACTCCCTCCCTTCTCATGCAGCCGTCCACTCTGCAGTCGAGCCTGAGCGCTGAATAAACACGCTCATATTTGATGAACGCTGGATAAAACAGTTCAGTGTTGGAGTCATGGACGAGACGTGAGTGTGGTTCACTGTAAAGACAGGAAACGAGTGTGTGTGCTTCAGCGATGCCCAGAGTTTCAGTCTGTGTGTGCTGAGGCTCACTGCACTGCCAACAGGCTTCAACACACAGCAGGGAGACTTCAGGGAGGATTTCAGAGTAAAAGCCTGGTCTGTTGTTTATAATGATGAGACTATCTGTGTTTTTACACCATGCTTTTATTCTGAAAGGGTCTCCTGGTCAGTTATTCAGTCACTGATGTGACTCACAGTCATGCAGCTTGTTTCCTTCGTCTCTTATCAACTCTCCTCACAACAAAGCATCAGTTTTAAACCCCAGAGGTGATGGACCCGCTGTTTAAACCATCAGACTATTACAGTCCTGCTTGTGTTGGTGCCAATAAATCTGAGTCACTGATTGGCTGATAAACTGTCCCAAAGCAAACGTATGGCAGTGACGTCAGAGTAACTGACAGAATGACTCGAGGGTACAGAGGATACCTCGTTAGCTGAACGCACACCTTGGCAGACATTTTGGATAAATGTTTGATGAAAAAAGCAAAAATATCCTGTGATGTTAGACTTTCTTCTGCTGTGACCTCCTCCCTCTAACAAGTCTCTTTTTTGTCTATTTTTTCCCCCTTGTCTGCATTATCTTTCTGGCTGAGCACTGTGTCCGATGACAGCGTTGAAAAGACCAATGCATTTTTTCTTTGCAGTGAGAGATATGTAAATATCATTCACTGCTACCAGTGACCATCACCAGCCCTCCCTGTAGGCTACTCCATCAAATCAAACTTCATTTAACCCCCGATGTGAGCTGAATTGGAGGGCTGTGTTACACCACAGTGTGAAAGAAGGGGAAATAGTGACAGATAGGATGAAAAAAAGACAAACAGGGAGGAGGACAAACAGGTAATGCTATTAATTTGAGATAGCAGTCCAAGTGCTGTGCTGATCTATGTCCATACAGGAAGTAAAGGCTGTAGGAAACCAGGGACACCAGAGATGTGGGGTCCCGGATGGGATAGGGAGGGAGCATGCATCACAGGACATGAGAAAATGTATGAAAGTGCCCAACTCAGCATGTTCTGACGGAACAAATCACTTCTTTACAGTAAGTCTGGACAGGAGCTTGAGTATCTGTACAGGCATGCATGTGAGGTAATCACCGAATACCCAAGTAGTTGCTCATACCCAGGGAGACCACGGCCAAGGGCCTTCCCCGAGCCACAAGGGCATCCAAGACCCACCACATGGGCCCCAAAAGCTACCGGACCCAGGAACAGCCCCAGGAACAGCCCCAGGACCCAAAGGGGCACCAACCCACCTCCCCAAAGGCACCAAGAACACCACCAGCGGGTCCGGCGCGGCAGATGTTGTTCATTGCAGCTAGCCGCAAGTGGCAGAGAGGGAGGAGAGAAGGCGTGAATGGGTTTAACACAGCCAAGTGTAATCTTCACCAATCAAATGAACGCCTCTCCTTGCCTTTAAATGCGCTGCGGGTGAGGCACAGTGCCAATTTCAATCTCTCCTCCATTGACTCCAGCCTCAGTAGACTGGCCGATGCAGCTGACCGAGGCCGTTGAGACCCCGGACCAGGGGAGGACGGCTCTCCTCAGGCTTCGTCCTTCCTTCTCCAACCAGCAGTCCAAGCTGCTGACGAGGAACAGGAAGGAGACGCGTTTAAATCAAATTTATTTTTGTCATGAATGATTTTGTGTATCTTTAATGTGACTGAGTAAATTGTGGCCAAAACATGTATAAACGGTAGGCATATACTCCCATTTAAGGACAGAGCTGTGCAGCCAGGTGGTCTCTCCTCTCTCTGAATCACTGATGTGTATACTTAATCAGTGACCCTGATTGAATTTTAGCATTGCAAACATATTTATGGGTATTTGTGTTTAAATGTGAAGACGTCTGAACACCAAACATGTTTTTTTCTGGACTCTGATCATTTTTAAGTTTTTATTCTGTCCGTATCTGGAAACTTTAAAATCATGATTCTGTCTTTTCATATTTTTCTAAATGTCTTTGAATACATTCACAGAGATGTGGACTCATTACTCAATCGTGTATCTTTTGTTATAAATGATGATAATTCGATATATCAATACACATGAATGTATTTTACACCCCTACTGTGTTCACAAACCTTGAATGTTTGTTTCTGCAGAATTAAACTGCTCATTTATTAAGTCTGGGAGTTTATTGTGACATCAGTGTCTGAGTTCTGGTGTTTCCTTATAAACACTCAGGCACTCGTTCATCATCTTGTGTCCCACATGGACCCTCTGACGACTCACTTTGTGGTCTGAGGCGACTCAGCAGCTCTTTAAATCCAGTTATTAACAACATTTAAGTGAGGCTGACATAACAGGGGGCTTCAGATGTCCCTCAACAGAGTAAAGGTCCACAGCCCTGGAGTTTGAACCAGACGGTGCCGTCGTCACTGTCAAATCTTCAAAAGTACAAAACTCTTATTTTCACCTTCAAAATAAAAGACCCTTGAACAGCAAACTGTCTCCAAGAGATCCTCTTAAGTGACAGAGTGTTAAACTACTTGAGGACAACAGAGGCTAACAGAAACAAACTGTTCTGATACTCCAGAGAGATCTGTCTGTCTGTTACTTTAGCCACACTCTATAAATGAGCTCTCAGGTCTGCTGCTCTGTCCTCAGAAAACATCTCTTCCTCTCTCTGTTGTTTGTGGTGATGGCGACCTTTAACCCTGCTCAAAAAGTCACCAGCTCGCTCTCACCATTACAGTCCACAAAACTTATCAGGAGCATGTCTCCAGTCATCTGTGTCTATACAAGCAGGCTGATCTTCTCCGCTCTGCATCATGACAACAACAACAGAGCATGCTAGCTGGTGCTAACAAGGTTAGCAATGATATGACATGTGCCGTCCTGTCACTGCTGTTTTCTCCACATGCACTGAGGTCATCGTTACACCCTGACCTGATATTTCTCTAAAATCAACCTGTTTGTCAGATTTCTGTCAAAGTCTTCAGAGAAGTCACTCCTGGTCCTCCCAGTTAAAATCCTGAAGGTTTAAATGTTTGTGTGTCGAGTATTTTGACCCCGGTGTTGCCGTAGCTGCTGTGAAGCAGCTCTCATTGTAAATGATGCCAAAGCTGTGGTCAGAGGACCTCTGTGAACCGTTTACTGCTGTCGTCCTTCTGTGATGAATTTTTACTGAATATTCAGTGAGGTGAGTCTAGAAAGGTCAATTAATACTGAAGGAGGTCAAATATTGTCTCCAAAAACAAGGTCTACCGTGTGTGAGTAATAAAACGTTATGTGAACTCAGACGTCCTGAACAAGAGCTTGAATACTCTGACCCATCCCTATGATCTACATCTTATTCAGACTCAGACTTCAGAACATCTGGACTTACCTGGCCTTTCTGCAGTTCCTCACAGCTGGCATCAGTCTCAGTCGTCCCTGGTCCGATGTTAGGTACTTCAACAGATCAAACTCATCCAGAACCTCCTCTGATATCTGCAGCATGTGGGCCAGAGCCGAGCAGTGGATGTCAGAGAGTTCCATCCATGATCTGGTCATTCGCTTCAGCAACTTTTGGACCTCCTGATGGACTGAGAGGTTGTTCACCTCCATCAGACAGTGGAAGATGTTGATGCTTCTGTCAGGAGAGATACCATCACTGTTCATCTTCTTCAGGTTGTTGATGACTCTCTGGATCATTTCTGGACTGTTGTCTGTCTGACCCAGCAGATCTCCTAAGAGCCTCTGGTTGGACTGCAGAGTGAGGCCGTGAAGGAAACGAACAAACAGGTCCAAGTGACCATTTGAACTCCTCAGGGATTTCTCCATGACGTTCATCAGGAAGACATCCAGGGATGAGTCAGAGCTCTCAGGAGTGTGAAAAAGATCAGGAATCATTTCATAATTGTTTGTAAAAGTCTCTCTGTGTTCAATGTCATCAACATACGCCTTCACAACACCTGCTTGCTTTGCTGTGAAGCAGTTGAAGATGTAGACTGCAGCCAGAAACTCCTGAACGCTCAGATGAACAAAGCAGTAGACTGTTTTCTGGAAGATCACACTCTCTCTTTTGAAGATCTCAGTACAAACTCCAGAGTACACTGAGGCCTCTGTGACATCCAGACCACACCGCTCCAGGTCTTCTTTGTAGAACATGATGTTTCCGTTCTCCAGATGTTCATAGGCCAGCCTCCCCAGCTTCAGAAGAACTTCTCTGTCAGACTCGCTGAGTTCCTGAGGATGTCCCTCAGCATACTTGTTCTTCTTCCTCTTTGTCTGAACCATCAGGAAGTGTGAGTACATGTCAGTCAGGGTCTTGGGCAGCTCTCCTCTCTGCTCCGTGCTCATCATGTGCTCCAGGACTGTGGCGGTGATCCAGCAGAAGACCGGGATCAGACACATGATGTGGAGGCTCCTGGAGGTCTTGATGTGTGAGATGATTCTGCTGGAAAGATCTTCATCAGTGAACCTCCTCCTGAAGTACTCCTCCTTCTGGGCGTCAGTGAAGCCTCGTATTTCTGTTACCCTGTCAACACATGAAGGAGGGATCTGATGGGCTGCTGCAGGTCGAGAAGTGATCCAGATGAGAGCTGAGGGGAGCATGTCCCCCTTGATGAGGCTAGTTAACACAACATTTAACGATGACCTCTGTGTGACATCAGACACAACCTCCTCCTTGTTAAAATCCAGAGAGAGCCTGCATTCATCCAGGCCGTCAAAGATGAACAACAGTTTACAGACAGCCAGAGTCTCTGCTCTGACCTCCTGCAGTGTTGGATGGAAAACATGGAGCAGCTCCAGAAGACTGTAGGGCTCATCTCTGATCAAGTTCAGCTCCCTGAATGACAGCAGAGCCACCAGACTGAGGTCTTGGTTTTCTGAGCCCTCAGCCCAGTCCAGAGTGAACTTCTGCACTGAGAAGGTTTTTCCAACACCGGCCACGCCGTTTGTCAGAACCACTCTGATGGGTTTCTGTTGTTCAGCTGAGGCTTCAAAGATTTCATGGCACCTGATTGGAGTCTCATGGAGGGTCTCCATCTTGGAGGCTGTCTCAAGCTGTCTGACCTCATGTTGGGTGTTGACCTCTTCACTCTGTCCCTCTGTGATGTAGAGCTCAGTGTAGATCCTGTTCAGGAGGGTTCTACTTCCTGCTTCATCAGTTCCTTCAGTCACATGTTCACATCTTCTCCTCAGACTGATCTTATGATCATCTAGAACCTTCTGCAGACCTTTATCTGACAAACAAGCAGAAATATATCAGACTGGTTTAATTAAATGAACTAAATCAAATGTCCCATTTTCCTCATTAATCATTAAGAACACAGAGTAACTCAGAGATTCCCCTGTAATAAAGCTGAACTGCTAAGACAGAATAAACTGACAGCAAGAGTCAGGTTATATTCAAATGTTATATTTATGTATTAATTACAGTATGATCTCCATTACATGACACAAATGTAAGAGATGGTGAAGTTCTGTTCCCGCTCACAAAGACATCAGTCTTACCTTCTGCAGTGCTGGACTGAAGAACTGGATCTGTCAGGACGTCCTGGATCAAAGCCCTGTGGAGGAGGGACAATGAGACTATGATGAGGGATGTGGATCAGAACTCTAGTCCATCAAGACCCAATTTTACATTTCATTTAATCTTGCTCCATAAAACCTAAAACAAAATGAGATGCTGCAGAGAAAGGCCGAGAAATGAAACAGCACAGAGCAGCCCTCACTTGTGGGGCATAGGCAGATAAGAGACAGACACTTCATTTTATCTTCTGTTCTCATGTGTCTGAGCTGATCAGATCACACAGCAGACTGTTCACTGATCCGCTCTGTCACATAGAGGACGTGTGCTGTGGGCCTGAGGCACATGGACCGTTATTGATCAGTGAATAATGAAACACAAACAGCTCAGGGATATGTCTGGATGAGCCCCTGCTGTGACTCTGTTCTTCACCTGCTGTATAGATTTCCAAGGGGAATGATTTCTTCATTGATAAATAACTCAATGGTCTCTTCCTCCCAGTCATCCACGTTGCTGTCCAGCTCATCAGTGTCCACTCCTCTGAGCTCTAGGCAGATGCTCTCCTGTTCTTGGTAAGACTGCGGTGGTGCTTCCCAGCAGGGATGGTACTTCTCCATCATGGCCCTGCGCTTGTCTACCAGCTCCTTGAAAGCCTTGGACTGGCTGAGACGATCCTTCTGCTCAACGATCTTGAAATACTTTCTCAGATCCTTTTTATCATCTTGATCACTGTAAGAATGAATTTCCTCCATATTCATCAGGAAAAATCAGAGGAGCTGAATGAAGGTTTTTCTTCCGAGGAAGTGTTCAGACTGATTGTCCATTGGATAACAACACAGCCATGGTTTTAATAACAAGCTTACTTGATGGAAACACTGTATGTTTCATTGTTGACGAGGTGGTGCAGTAATATTTGTGTACCAGACAAAATGAAAATTGGATCGTATTTTGACCAGTACTCTGCTGGCAGAAGGATGGTGTTGCCATGTGCCACATAAGTGCCAAGACAAAGCAGCTGGATAATGGAACAGTAAGTGGTTGTAAATGTGTTCAATACACATTGTTGTACACATAAACAAAAAGCCAAATAAACGTACACCTCAAATAAACCTGCAATCACACTTCCAGGTAATCTTATACACATCATCTCACAGAGACCACAGATCCATCACAAACAGAAATCCTGCACATGGCACTTTTAAATGTAAGATTTCTGAAATAATGACCTGATTTTAGATCACAACATTGACTGTTCATAACTGGAACCTGGCTTGGCACAGATGGACCCACCACTCTGCTTGAATGAGCACCATATAATTATGTTTTTGTTTTTTGTTTTTTACATTCTTTTAGACAGGAAAAAAGGGGTGGGGAGTTGGCCACTATTCTTTTAACATCATTTGGTTTTAAGGAGATTTTATTTGGTGATTTTAATTTGTTTGAGTATCAGTCCACCTATATTTATTAACACTATACTGACCCCCACAAATATTGCAACTCTTTTATCACAGAATTTTCAGAACTACTCTCAATAATCACACAAAATAAAACAGGGTAATGATTTTAGGTGATTTTAACATTCATATGAACAATCAATCAAAGTCTCTTACCTCAGATTTTTTAAACCTAATCTACCTACTGCTTTTATAACATCAATGGTCAAACCCCTTTTGAGGAGAAATAATATGGACCCATCAATTTTAGATAACTACAGGCCAGCTTCCAATCTGCCAATTTGAAGTAATATTTTAGAGAAACTTCTTTTTAATCAAATCAATGATTTTATGAAATCTTTAAACATAGATGAATTAAAACAGTCTGGTTTTAGGGCCAATCACAGCACAGAGTCAGCATAAGCTAAATTAGTCAACGATCTCAGGTCAAACATGGATCATAATATGCCTTCTGTGCTTGTGCTGCTCGACCTGAGTGCAGCATTTGACACTGTAGATCAGCAATTTCTCTAAAATAGACTCAATAGTTTTATTGGAATATTTGCCACTGTTTTTTTATTGGTTTAAATCATATCTCAATGACAGAAGTTTTATGTGAACATGGGGAAATGCCAGTCTGAACTTCACAATGTTAACTGTGGTGCAGACGCGGTGGCATGGGTGGGCATTGGGGGGCTGTGCCCATCCACGGAGTCTGCCGTGCCCGCCCTGGACTATCAGCAAAGTTTTCTTTTCATTTTATTTGGGTTTTGTTTTTTCCGTCGGAGTAGCCATCTTCAGTTAATCCTATCTATCTTGATATGTCAATCCATCCAACCAATCCAACCAAACGAAGGCAACATGTTAGCCAATCAGAGGCAGAAGGGGGCGGGTCACTGAGTCATAGTGATTACAGAGTTAAATATTCATGGTTTGCTGTCGCAACAACAACGGATACCCAAAGTTATTTCCCAAAGTCAGGGAGAAGTGACAGTGCGACCAGGAGTGAGTAGGGAGGAGCGCCATACAGCTCCACTTCGACTAGAACCACAACCACTGAAGTCAACAGTCACACTGCAGTAAACATTCATGCTAGGAGGGTTAGCTTCAGCAGCTAGGGAGCAGGCGGAGCAGCGTGAACCTGCTGCCTGGAAGAAACGTGAGTGCCGACGTTAATAATAACAGAGGTGAGGATGTACATGGAAACTACAGCTGCGAGGAACAGCAACAGGCCATCAGTCATAGTTCTGAGGGGGGAAACACTGTAAAATCAATACAGTTGTACAAACTATAACTCTAACAAATAGAGTTACAAACCATGAACACTTCTGTTATATCTTTAAGACATTAAGACAATGAAATTTAGAAACAAGGTCCAGCAGGTTTAAAGAACTTCCACACACAAAGCTCACTAAAATACTGAATCACTAACAGCTCAACCACTTGTCTTTTGGTGCACTGCACTACACTACTGTATTTATTTTATACAAACGTGGCAAAAATTGTTGGTACCCTTCCGTTAAAGAACGAAAGACCTACATGGTGATTGAAATAACTTGAAACTGACAAAAGTAATAATAAATAAAAAATTTACTGAAAATCAACTAATGAAAATCAGACATTGCTTTTGAATTGTGGTTCAACAGAATCATTTTAAAAAACAAACTAATGAAACTCCTAGAAAAGATTGAAAATGATTTGACCATAGGGACATGTCAAACTAAGGTGTATCCTGTAATTAGCATCACAGGTGTCTTCAAGCTTAAAATCAGTCAGTCTGCCTATTTAAAGGGTGAAAAGTAGTCCCTGTGCTGTTTGGTATTGTGGTGTGTACCACACTGAACATGGACCACAGAAAGCGAAGGAGAGAGTTGTCTCAGGAGATTAGAAAGAAAATTATAGACAACCATGTTAAAGGTAAAGGCTATTAGACCATCTCCAAGCAGCTTGATGTTCGTGTGACTACAGCTGCACATATTATTCAGAAGTTTAAGGTCCACGGGACTGTAGCCAACCTCCCTGGACGTGGCTGCAAGAGGAAAATTGATGACAAATGAAAAGACGGATAATACGAATGGTAACCAAAGAGCCCAGAACAACTTCCAAAGGGATTAGAGGTGAAATCCAAGGTCAAGGTACATCAGTATCAGATCACACCATCCGTCACTGTTTGAGCCAAAGTGGACTTAATGGAAGACGACGGAGGAGGACCCCACTGCTGAAAGCAAATTATAAAAAAGTGAGACTGGAATTCGCCAAAATGCATATTGACAAGCCACAAAGCTTCTGGGACAATGTCCTTTGGACAGATGAGACAAAACTGGAGCTTTTTGGTAAGTCACATCAGCTCTATGTTCACAGACACAAAAATGAAGCATACAAAGAAAAGAACACTGTACCTACTGTGAAACATGGAGGAGGCTCAGTTATGTTCTGGGGCTGCTTTGCTGCATCTGGCACAGGGTGTCTTGAATCTGTGCAGGGTACAATGAAATCTCAAGACTATCAAGACATTCTGGAGCCAAATGTGCTGCTCAGTGTCAGAAAGCTTGGTCTCAGCTGCAGCTCATGGGTCCTCCAAACAGGATAATGACCCAAAACACACAGCTAAAAACACCCAAGAATGGCTCAGAACAAAACATTGGACTATTCTGAAGTGGCCTTCTATGAGCCCTGATCTAAATCCTATTGAACATTTGTTGAAGGAGCTGAAACATGCAGTCTGGAGAAGACACCCTTCAAACCTGAGACGGCTGGAGCAGTTTGCTCAAGAGGAGTGGGCCAGAATACCTGTTGACAGGTGCAGAAGTCTCATTGAGAGTTACAGAAATCGCCTGATTGCAGTGATTGCCTCAAGGGCACCATCATTTTTGTCCAGGCCAGTTTCATTAGTTTGTTTATATAAAATGATTCTGTTGAAGCACAATTCAAAAGCAATGTCTGATTTTCATTAGTTGATTTTCAGTAAATTTTTATTTATTATTGCTTTTGTCAGTTTCAAGTCATTTCAGTGACCATGTGAGTTTTTCTGTTTTTAACGGAAGGGTACCAACAATTTTTGCCACAGCTGTATATAAATTTTAGGATGAACTGCCCCTTTTTAGTGAGAGAAAATATATGTCAATACTGTAGGAGTGGCCACAGAGCCACTGTCCCCCCTCCACAATTTGTTTTTTGCAGCCAGGTCTGTTGTGGTGTCCCCCAGGGTCCTACACTTTTTAACATTTATATGTTACCTTTGGGAGATATCATCAGGAGACACGGTATCAACTTTCACAGCTATGCTGATGACACACAGCTTTACACAGCCATCTCTCCTGATGACACAGGGCTCATTGATGCCCTTTAACTGTATTTTAGACATCAGGTCTTGGATGGCAGACGACTTTCTTCAGCTCAACCAGGTCAAAAATCTTGGTGATAGGACTTCCGGGTTCGCAGGTAGATGGAGTAGACGTGCGCCATTTGTGCTCTGGTAATAATTTCACTATCTTGCTCCACTCAGCCCTCTGACACTCGAGTCCAAGGGATTCCCTCTTGTTTTTCTGGTTTTTCTAGTTTTTTCCCGCTTGAAAGACACTTTTGAACACGAGAATGACAAAGAAGAATGGCAAGTCCGGCAATAGCGGGGATGTTGCTAACACTGCTAACGCTACGGACACTGCTAATGATAGCCTCACACTGGCAGCCATCACCGGACTTCTCGAGCAGCACCGCAAGGCTTTGGCCAAGGATTTCAAAACATCATTTAATGCGCTGGACTCAAAACTTGAAGAAATCCGGCTCACGGTGGAAGATCATGGACAACGTGTCTTGTCCCTAGAACTCGCTTCGGAAGACCTTAGCCAGTGGGTCACGGACCTTGAGGGCCTTGCTCAACCTTGCGTGACGATAATGCTAAGCTAAAGGCTAAGGTATCTGATCTGGAGAGCCGAAGCAGGCGCCAAAACATACGTATTCTGGGCCTACCTGAAGACAGTGAAAGCGGACGTCCCACGGAGGTTTTCTCAAAGCTGCTGCATGAGATATTTGGCAACAAAATACTACCATCACCGCCAGAAATCGACAGGGCCCACTGCTCCTCTGCTGATCGGCTGAAGCTGCCGAGTGGAGCCAGAAAGTGGATCAGCTCCGTCGAGGAAGCACTGAGGTACATTGACAGCCTTCCCAAACCACCGCAGCCATCATGATGGATCTGTTTCGAGTCTTTAGCGGACTTGTAGCACAGTTTAGCTCCCAGGTACATACGGCCAGCAGCATGTATGCTTACGAGGTTTATATACATGGAATAAAATGTTAAGCTCTTTGTCAGGTGAGAGTATGATCGTTTTGCTTCCTTATGGTATTGAACTGTATCTTTTCCTTTTCAAAAACATATGTTTTTTTATTTATATTCTTTGAATGGAAGATTTACCAAAGACTGTGAGTTTGATCTGCTTTTATTCCTGATCTATTATTTGAGTCTAAACTATTATTTTATTATTTATTGGCAACCTTTTTTTGTTTCCTTGTAACTCTAATACCAGTAGGACTATTGTTTTATTGCCATACACATTATAGATTGAAGCTACTCTGGGCTTGTCTGCTGACCTGACTGACTGTTAGTTTGATTCTCATCTGTTAAAATTTGTACAATTTTAGAAGACTGAAAATGCCCTTTGTGCTACAGAGCCCCAATTTAGAGGGTTTTTCCTTCATGGGTTGTTTCCAATTTTTTTTTTTATGACTCGTTTGAAGCGCCTAGTTTTTGGACCTGAATGTTAAGTTCGAGGTGCTCAATTTGATCATGTTCAGCTTGTGTTACCGGAGTAATGTTTAATGTAAGACAGGAAGAGGTATTAATGATAATGTTATTTCATCATGACTGTTTTATATCTCATACAATGCACAAGTCACTCTGAATGTCCCTCAAGTCTTATGTTCAGGCTACTGCAATCAAATATCAAACTCCACTATCAAACTATATGTCTAGGTGCCTGAAACTGTTGAGCTGGAATGTTAAAGGTCTAAACCATCCAATTAAAAGGAGGAAGGTTTTTTCACACCTTAAACAACTAAAAACTGAAATAACCTTCCTACAAGAAACTCATATTCGCAGTTCAGACAATAACCGTCTGATGTCAAAGTGGTCTGGCCAAGGGTTTCATTCCTCTTTTCAAGCTAAAGCCCGAGGTGTTTCAATACTTATCAGCCAGGATTTTCCCTTTGAGTTATATAATGTTATTTCAGACAATTATGGACGATATGTGATGGTCTCTGGTAAGTTACACAACCTGTTAGTTGTCCTTGTAAATGTTTATGCTCCCAATGTGGATGATGTAGGATTTTTTGAAAAGTTGTTTACATTACTCCCAGATCTTAAAACATACTCTATAATACTTGAGGGTGACTTTAATTGCTGGTTAGACCCAGTTTTAGACCGCTCCTCTTCCAACCCCAGCACACCTCGCAGGTCAGCCAGTTTTATTCAGTCTTTCCTCTCTAGCTATGGTGTTTGTGATGTGTGGCACTCTTTACATCCTAACGACAGAGAGTATTCCTTTTTCTCACACGTCCACCACACGTACTCTCGAATAGATTATTTCTTCATTGATAATCAACTTCTCCCCCAAGTCCAGTCTTGTACTTACCAGAGTATCGTGATTTCAGACCATGCGCCTATTGTCATGACGTTGTCTCTCCCTGGCCTTCCTCAGAGGAACAGTCAAACGGTCAATTAACTACAGACCACCAACAAATTAATGACACATTTAAGGATTTTTACGCCCAGCTTTACACCTCAGAATTGCAGACTGGAAAAAATACTATTCTTGACTTTTTAAATGACCTTATCATCCCCACAATCTCACCAGACCTCAAGAAGAGACTGGAGGAGCCTATCACCCAAGCAGAAATAACTCTTGCCATCTCTTCAATGCAGTCAGGCAAATGCCCGGGACCGGATGGCTTTCCGGCTGAATTTTTTAAAAAGTTCTCTACACTGCTTTCCCCTTTTTTATGTTCAGTTCTTTCTGATTCTGGCAAAATAAATTCCCTTCCACCCTCATTTATGGATGCCTGTATAACCTTCATTGCTAAAAAAGGTAAAGACCCAACTGAATGTGCCTCCTACAGGCCTATCTCCCTTTTAAACACGGATGCCAAAATTTTTGCAAAAACCTTAGCCCATCGATTAGAGAATGTCCTCCCCACAATTATTTCCAAAGACCAAACTGGCTTCATTAGAAATAGGCAGTCTTACTTTAACATAAGACGACTGTTTGATATAATCTACTCTGCCCCCGAGGATGTGCCTGAATGCGTAATTTCTCTCGACGCAGAAAAAGCGTTCGATCGTGTGGAGTGGTGCTATCTGTTTACTGTACCGGATACATTTGGTTTTGGACCAAACTTCACCTCATGGATAAAACTACTCTATTCACACCCAACAGCCTCAATTCATACAAACTCACAGCAGTCAAAGCCTTTTAGTTTGTATCATGGAACCTGCCAGGGGTGTCCTTTAAGTCCCATGCTTTTCAATCTGGCCATAGAACTACTCGCCACAGCACTACGCGCAGAGGTAATACTGAGCATAAGGTTTCATTATATGCAGACGACCTTTTACTTTTCATTTCCTGCCCAACTGTCTCATTACCCCCTGCTCTGTCGCTGCTCAGTCAGTATGGTAAACTTTCAGGCTATAAATTAAATCTTGATAAAAGTGAGTTTTTTCCTATTAATAATGAAGCACAAGCCTTAGGCCTTAGCTATTTGCCCTTTAAAATTCAGTATAACAGTTTTTCATACCTAGGCATCTCAGTCACAAGGAAACACAGAGACCTGTTCAGAGAAAACTTCACTCCCTTGTTTAACCAAACAAAAGAAATATTGTCACAGTGGTCTCCTCTCTCATTGTCTCTTGTAGGACGCATCAACTCGGTTAAGATGACCATTCTGCCTAAATTTCTATACCTCTTCCAGACCTTACCACTTTTTATCCCTGCATCCTATCTGTGGCAGGGTAAAAAGCCCCGTCTAAACAGGACCCACCTTCAGAAAACAAAAGTTACAGGTGGTCCAACGCTCCCAAATTTTCGTTTTTATTACTGGGCTGCTAATTTGCGCTGCTTTGCATTCTGGTCCTTTTATTATAAGCGACCTGTCTGTCCTGACTGGGTAGCGATGGAACTGCATCCAGATGAAAATCTGTGCATTCCTGCATTTCTTGGATCCTCTCTTCCACTCCCTCCAACAGATTCAATCAAAAACCCAGTAGTTAAACACTCTCTAAGGATATGGTCCTAATTCAGGAAATATTTTGGTTTTTGTGGTTTTTCCCTTCTAAGTCCCATTGCTTCAAATCATCTCTTTAAACCATCATTGGATGACTCTGCTTTTCAAGAATGGCATAATAAGGGTATTCTGCACTTCAAAGATTTATACATTGGAAATACCATGGCATCATTTGAACAGTTAAGTGAAAAATTCAGTCTCTCTAAATCAAACTTTTTTTAGGTATCTTCAGGTGAGACATTTTGTTCTCTCTCAGCTTTCAGGCTCTCCTGCTCTAGCAGAGTCATCTGTAGTTGATACTGTCCTTTCTTTAGACCCATCGAAGAGAGGACTCATTTCAACTTTATACGGCATGATTTTAGATCTTGGACATGCCTCCACAGAAAAGCTGAGATTAGCATGGGAGGAAGATCTAGGTCTGTCCCTTCCAGAAGATACTTGGACATCTAAACTCAAACTGGTTAACTCTACCTTTTTATGTGCCCGTCACTGCTTAATTCAATTTAAAGTGGTGCACAGAGCTCATGTATCCAAAACAAGATTATCCTCTATGTACCCTGATATAAGCCCACTTTGTGACAAATGTAAATCTGCTGAAGCATCTCTTATCCACATGTACTGGTCCTGTTCTAGTCTTAACAAATACTGGAGAGACGTTTTTACAACCCTTTCTAAAATATTTAATATCAAGTTGGAGCCAAATCCTTTGACTGCATTGTTTGGGGTCATAGGTAGGGAGGTACAGCTATCTGCAGGGAAGCGCTGCACTCTGTCCTTTTCCTCTCTGCTTGCTCGGAGAGCAGTTCTGCTGAGGTGGAGGGACAGTTTACCACCCACTCATGCACAATGGCTTGAAGACATCATGACCTGCTTAAAATTAGAGAAAATTAGATTTTCCCTCCAGCATTCTAATGGGAAATTTGAGAAAACATTGGGTTCATTTCTAAGTACATTCCAGACTCTATAGTAATTTAATCAACAGGTGCTATTTAACATCTCCAGCAATATCATATTGCACTACTTGGACAGACTTTTGGTGTGACAGTGCTTTTATGATGTGTGTGTTGGGCTGGTAGTGACTGGGGAGGGATTGTTTTTATTTTTATTTATTTATTTTTATTTTTTATTATTATTATTATTTTTTGATTTCTGTAAGAGTATAGTTTTTGTACTCTTTGCTTTATTTTTGTTACCCCCCTTTTTTTTCTTATTCTCTTTATCTTATTCTTTTTCTTCTCTTTTCAACTTATTATCATCTGTACATGTTTGTCAAACTATTAGGTGTCAGCTGCTATTCTGTGAACCAATGGCATGTTTTTGCTTAACAGTCATCCAGCACTGCACCTTTGTGTTATAATATGAAAAATTTCAATAAAAAAATCTTGAGTAAAAAAAAAATCTTGGTGTTATATTTGATACAGTCCTCAGCTATGACCTGCAAATCAGAGATATTACAAAAAAAATCATTTTATCATTTGAAAACATTTCCAGAGCGCACCAGTTTCTCTCTCAGGCCAATGCAAAGGCTCTTATTCATGCTTTTATTCAGATTCAGAGCAGACGTACTGTAGGCTTCTTGATTTTTCCAGCAGGAGTTAGGGCATGATTACCAGTCATGAGCCACTCTGTGTATCTTTAACACAAATTATCCTTGAATGGCTTGTTGACGATCAGATCCAGCACCTGAACCTTGCTTGTCATGAATGACCACTAGGCCTCCGTTCATCACGGGCAGTCTTTTTTTCACAGAATCGGTCAATGCCCACGGACTGAATCTTACACAAGCATGCTCCTTGTTTTTCTGAGTCCCCCAAGCCATCAAGCCCCACACGACTTTGAGCCAGTCCACCACAAGTTAAGTTTCCATCCAGCCCTTTTGCTAGAAATGCACTGTAATGCCAGCTGGCATCATCTCTTTGGGTTCGGTCTTGCATGTTAAACATACGGGGCTAGCTTGGTCCCGTTGGCTAGGCATGCCAACATGACAGTGATACGGCTCTTTTCATTCCCCGAAGACTTGACAAAGACCGTTTTATCACCTTTCTTATGCACAATGAAGCCATGTCAAAAAACATAGGCGACTGATCAGCACTGCCAGTCTGATCAAGGGCATATCTGTGGTTTTTGCGCAACTTAATCACGTAATGCTGATAAGACATCAGCTTCTCATTGAAGTCCTGGGACAGATGTTAGGCAAGTGTTGTCCTGCGATGGAGAGAAAGGCCATTCTTTTACACCAGGTAAGGCGAGCTTTAAATTCAGTGGGTGGTATATTGAGCTCTTCAGCCACCTCCAGAGCTGCATTGTGGCTCTTTTAACAGGCATATCATTTCTACATTTTTCTACAATATACTCACACACTAGCCTGTTGATTTCTTGGAAGCAATGGTGCCCTCAGGGGAAAATTGCTGGCCCCCCCACTGGCCCCCCCAGTGGTCTCGACAATTTCCCTGACTGACTGAGGCGCTGGCTCAATTTAAATGTCCACCTGTGGGAGGTGCTAATGTGGAAAGGCCCATTAGCATCATCTTTTTAATGAAAAAGAATCAGGGGGAATGCAATCAATCAATCAATCAATCTTTATTTGTATAGCCCCAATTCATAACAAGTGTTATCTCAAGACACTTTACAATAGAGCACAAAGCTCTTCATATTATGGATACACATATATGCATAGATACATATATACATATAAAAATACACATATACATATATATACAAATATATACATCCAACACCCAACATGAATCCATATAGCCAATCATGAATCCCTCCATCATGGCGGCAAGAAAAAACCTTCTGTTAAGCAGCAGGAAATCTTGAATGTGGACCCCAGTCTCATGATGAACAGCAAATCCACACCATGCTGTGTTGGGTGTGTGGGCAAAGGGAGGGAGGTAAGTGGAGACAAGTGGACTAAAGTAAGAACTAAAGCTAGTGACAGATCAATGGACCAATCATAGACCTGTTGTCGTCAAATTTGTTTCTGCTAAAAAAAAAATTATTAGAGGTTAGCCTCTTGAGATACTACATCTTGTTTTCAGGAGGGTCCTCATGTCTGTGTGGTTGTGGTGATAATTTTATAGAAGTATAATCATTAATAGTCATACTGAAAATAAGATGCATCCCTACCATATTTGTCTCCGTTAAGTATAAATGTATTAATGGTAGACCTCTTGAGATGTGACATCCCATTTTCAAGAGGGACCTCATGTCTATGTGGAGCTAAAGATAGTTACTATAGATGTATCAACCATGGATAGAAAGATCATGTTAATGTCTACATTAACAGCTATAATGATTATGAACTGGAGTGAGATGGCCAAATATGTGTTACGTCTGTAATTGTAGTTATTGAGGCTTCGTGACTCCACAGCAGCAGGCAGTCTCCACCAAGGATCCCAGACCACCTAAAAGACCAGAGCCAGAGACGAGTACAGGAGCAAACAGAAAGGGGCAGAGGCAGATATGGAGAGAGAGTGAGAGAGAGAGAGGGATAGAGCCCAGTGTGCCAGATCCCCCCGGCAGTCTAAGCCTATTGCATCTTAACTATGTGTCTAAACTATGGACTATGAGCTGGTCCCTAACTGAAAGCTTTATCAAAGAGGAATGTTTTAAGTCTAACCTTAAAGGTAGAGAGGGTGTCTGCCTCCCGAACCGTGGTCGGTAAATGGTTCCAGAGAAGAGGAGCCTGATAACTGAAGGCTCTACCTCCCAGACTACTTCTAGAGACTGATGGAACCACGAGCAGGCCAGCATTTTGGGAGCCTAATGTTCTAGAGGGGTTGTACGGCACTACAAGCTCTTTGAGGTAAACTGGTGCCTGTCCACTGAGAGCTTTATAGGTGAGAAGAAGAATCTTGAACACAGACTGAAACTGAATCTGAGTTGCCACAAGAAGCACCAATTTGGTATGCCACCCGAAGATTTTTACTGGCCCCATCTGGCCACCCCTATGAAAATGTTCTGGTGGCACAAATGCTTGGAAGCGGCCACCTTTGCTTTTTGCTGAGTGCTGGTGTTTTTAAGACGTTCTTTCTGAGCATGCCATCTTCCCACGTCACATTCTGTGACTCTGTATTGTTTGGCTGCTTGAACATTGTTAGAAGCCTCTGCAGCATTCACCACAATAATCTTAAAGTTAGCATCATAACTTTTTCTGATTAGCTTGTTCACTTGTACAGCTGTCAAGCCACATTGCTCTGGTATGTTGCTCCTCTCTGCCATTTGGTATGTAAGCTGTCACTCCACTCACTGTAGGGAGCTGTTGTGGAGTGATGAGAGAGAGAGAGATGGTGGCACAGCTTTTCAAAGCCTGGTCCCTGAAAATAAAATGACCCCACTTTTTCGAAGGGAATTTCCAGGGAAAAAAACATTATCTTGTTTTCAGGACAATAAGGTATTGATTTTAATCCTCTTTATCCGTTTTATTTCTCCATTTCAGTTCAAATTTATTGTTTTGGAATTTTATTCTCTTTTTGATTTTCTTTCATTGGCATACTTTAGCAGATTTTATTACGCATTTGGTGTTTGGCTGTCTCATTTAACCATATTATCATTTACATGTTATTTTATTTATTTTTCCCCTAAGTATTTTTTTAACTCATTTCTTACCATGTTTTTTTTATTGTTATGTCATTTTAGTCTTAGCCCCTGTGTTTCGTCATATTTAATTCAAGAAGGCGTTTCCTCACTTCAGTTTTCTGTTAGAATCTCCTCTTAATGTCTTTGTGTGTGTGAGTAAGTGAGTGTGTCAGCTGTATATGGATAGCAATGATGACGGAGTACAATATGATTCATAAAGGAACCAGCAGCCACCGCAGTGCACTCTATAACAGCGTCCTAATGCGCACACACCTTCAGATTGTTGTAACACTAGAAGAGTTTTAACATCACAGTTTTCTCCAATCAGGTATAAGATAGGGGCCACATGATGATTCATTTTTCCCTGATCACACACAGTGGCTGTCAGGGCTGGACAGGGAAAATAATGTTAAACAAGAAATGTACTTCATTTTGTTTGGTTCTAAGACTTACTGTGACTGAAATTTTTCTCTCTCAGGCAAATGTGTTGCATTTTCCTCTATCCATTTTCAGACAACTAGCTGATAGGGTTGGGCTGGGTTGTAAATGAAACAGAAAAAATGTGGGCAGCTAAAATCTACAAAATTTCAGCAAAAATGCTGGCAACTTTTTTTGAAAAACGCTGACGGAGAAATAGTTAATAATAAAGATTGGAAAGATTGGATCATTTTGACTGTTTTTTTTTTTTGAATACTGAGGACCCTTTATTTGGGAAATACTTTATGCGGCCCAGCCTCACCCAGACTCTACCTCCAGTGGCCCCCCGGTAATTTGAGTTTGAGACCCCTGATCTACATGCTTCCACTGACTGAGATAATAAGGAACAACAAAATAAGTTACCAAAACTATATAGACGACACACAGCTGCACATCTCAATGACACCAGCCGAGCATGGTCCCATACCAGCACTGGGTAAATGCATAGACCAAATGAATGAATGGACATGCCATAATCTTCTCCAGTAAAACATGAAATAAACAAGGTCATTGTTCTTGGACAAAACCAGCTACAGTACCTCCAGACCGTATAAGTCCTCTAGTTCAGGTCTGCTGTCTGTCCCCAAAACATGGAGCAACATTCAGGTTTTATGCTCCACGAATCTGAACAAACTTTCAGAAAGCTGCAGGTCTGTTAAAACTGTTCCTCCTCTAATCAAGGTTAAAGACTCATTTGTTTACTGCTACCTTTGATTACATTATATCTTTCATTTTTTTCATGACTGTTTTAAATGCATCACTGCACTATAACTTTGATAATGAATTAAATGTAATATTTTCTTTACAGGACTGCAGTGCACCTTTTAAACATCATTTAATTTTGAATTTTAATAAATCAATTATGTCCTCTATATTTTAGCTTTTGTTTTAGCTCAGTGTTTCTTCTCTTTTTCATCTTTGTCTGAATTTCTTTGTTTTTACATTTTTATTTTGATGTGTTTTTTTTTCTTTTGTCCTTGTGTTCTGATTTATTTTACGAAGCACATTGTATTATCTGGTAGCAGAAACGTGCTATACAATTAAACCTGCCCTGCCTTGCTAAGACTAGCAGTGTGTCTGAGGGATATTATATGATATAATGATAAAACTGCCCTAGATGACCCTAGAGGCCTCCCTGAATGTACATTTAAACCTCTGCAGATGATCCAAAATGCAGCAGCACCTCTGGTCTTTAACCAGGCGCAGGTGGGGCGCACCTGCCCTGTGCCGCGCCTTCGCCGCGACAACAGGGTGTGTCCAGGGCATTTTGCAAGTTTTGTGCACCGTGCAGTCTGGTGCAGAGAGGCGCACCCATGCCTCTATCCCTCCCAGAGGCGCAAGTAGCAGAGAGGGAGGAGAGAAGACGTGAGTGGGTTTAACACAGCCGAGTATAGTCTTCACCAATCGAATGAACGCCTCTCCTCACCTTTAAATGCGCCGCGGGCGAGGCACAGTGACAATTTCACCTCTGTGGCAAAGAAGGTCAGAGCCGCTGTCACTTTTGCAGCAACTGGGAGAGCGCACCGGGCCGCGCATCGGAGGCCACGATGCACGTCACCGTGTGGACCACCGCGCGGGACAGATGTTATCTGTTCCTGTGTCATAAAGAGAAGTACAACATTAAGTGATAATTACATTTAAACACAGCAGCAGGCTAATCCATTCATGCTTGTGATCCACCTGCATTCCTGGTCTGTCATGGCCGAACCTTTGGTGAAATATTCCCCCCGATATCTCATCCTCCTTGCAATAATGTTCTCCATCTTTTTAGATCACGTTAAGAATAAAGATTAAAATAGAGAAATATGGGCAATCACAGGTAAATCCTTAAGACACAGAGTGACTTACATTTATTCAGCGAGCGTCTCTCTCTTTTTTCTTTTCTTTTGAATTTCATGAGATGAGAGAAGCCGGATACTCCGTATCGGATGATGTGGCTGTTTGTGGTTGGCTGAGAGATGTGAACTCGTTAGTTATGACAAACGTCTCTGATCTGACATCAGATGTGACGGGACAATAAATATAGATACCAATGTATGTGCTGGTTCAGGCGGTTACATTAAATAGTGGTTGCTCGAAAAGGCTCCGCGATGGGGTTGGAGATGCAGCTTCTTGGCTCTCTGGTTCCTCTCGGATGGAGACGTAGTGGCACAGGGGTCTCGACTCGTTCAGGAAAACATTCTTGAATTACCTCAAAAAAGGCTTCGTAGCCAGACGGCGCTAATTCCAAAGTTAGTAAAAATTTAATGACTGTGGAATAGCATTAGGAAAATTCTTTAGGTCACTTGCACAAAAACTCGAATCGTTAGGGCGGCGTTAACTTTAAAAGAGTCGGGACACAAGAAAAGGGCTTGTCGACAACGGAGACAGGGGAGACACAGACGAAGAGAAAGAGACGTCTTGAAGAAAAAGTAAAAGAAGAAGAAGAAGAGCAAGAGAGAGAACTGGAAATTTGTCTCCAGTTTTAAACTCATTGAAGTGGGCGTGCATTCCCGCACTGTGGGAAGGTCCATGTAATACTTTAACAAAACTTACATCAACTTAAGTTTTGCAGATATTAAGTTGTATAATGAGAATCACTCAATATAACCAACATAAAGAAAAAGGTTATCTCATTGTGAGTGGTTTGATACCAAACACATATTATTAAAATGTCAAGAAATCATTAAACCGTTATATTGTTCCAAAACACAAATAAACAAGCAGCATGTATGATTAAACTTAAATGCATAGGTTTCTTTATCATTATAGGTTATACTGTCAAGCCTAGGGTATAAAGATCTTATTCTAAACATGAAATAAAACAAAAGCATTTAATATATACCAGCGTTACATGTATATTTCTGAGAAACAACGGTCACAAGTTATTCCACATGAGGGCGCTGTGGACCATGAAAAGAGTGAGCATTAAAAGTTGTAACTTGCCTTCAGGCAAGGTCAGCAGGTCAATCTGGGCGACTGGTTTGAGGAGATTAGTGGCTGCAGCATTTCCTGCCACAAATGACTTTAATGGAGTCCTTTGGTTAATAAATCATGATTTCAGTCAAACAGTGTTCTGTTTTAGGGTCCTCACAAAGAATAAAAGTCTTAAAGAAATGGCCTTTGTCCCTGGCTCTTCCTGTCTCTGGTCCAATTTGAGAGGTAGTGGGGGAGGAAGTCTGTAAACAGTCCTCTCAGAGAGTTGAAGAGATGGAATGATCAGAAAGGGGTTAGAGCTGGAGATGCAAGAGTCTATCCTTGAAAAGTTAAAAAGTTATTTCACAACAACAGACTTGTGAACAGGGGCATTTTGTCCATTTTGCAAAAGTCACTTGCCTTGTTTACTTTACAGTGCTACCTCTTCGACATAAACTGACCAAATGACACCAGTCTTGAGGTACACAGCCTTAAATAGTCAGGGAATAGTAGAGCCGAAAAAGGACATCCCTGCTTATCTTCTCCAAAAAAGGCTCCCAACTTATCAATCAGCCCTCGTAGAACGAGTTTAAGGGTTTAAGACCGGCTTTTTGTGAACAACCACAAACTGAGTATGTTGGTTCTTAATATGATGAAGATTTTAATGAAATGAGGACTTGATGATGATGATGAAGATAGTAATGATGATGATATTGAGGTTGCTTGACAAGGTTTTCTGTTGGTTGTGTGGTTTAAACAAAAAATAAATAAATAAAAGTCACTGCCTCAAGCTCTACATGGCAGCACTTGTGTCCAAAGAGATTTGAAACAGTTTGTTGCTGTTACTCATGTTGTTCCCCCCAGTTTAAATTCTTAATTGTGTTGTTCTTCCTTTCAGATATACATCGCTTTGGACAAAAAAGTCTGATCAAAATGTAGATTGCATCAGCCTGACACAAAGCACTGCTGTTAAAAATCCTAGGGTTCTGTTTGATCAGGATTTATCCTTCAACTCTTACATAAACCAAATTTCAAGAACAGCCTTTTTTCATCTTCATAACATAGATAAAATCAGGCCTATCCTGTCCCAGAGCGATGCTGAAAAGCCAGTCCATGTTTTTGTTACCTCTAGACAAGATTATTGTAATTCTCTTCTTTCAGGCTGTCCCAGTAAGTCGCTTAAGACGCTTCAGCTGGTTCAAAATGCTGCAGCACGTGTACTGACTAGAACTAGAAGAAACCACATTACTCCTGTATTAGCTTCTCTGCATTGGCTTCCCATAAACATAGAATAGAGGATTCGTTTCTGGGTCACATACAAGATGGCAGCCTGATTCCGGTGCTCTCTGACAGATACAGAAAATAGCCCTAACATACTGAAAATATGTAGAGCAACAAACTTTAATCATCATGACATGAAGTAGGGCTAATAAGAAGTCAGACAGGAGAACTCAAAACGCAGAAGCGTCGAAAAAATGAAGAAGAATGGCCTCCGTTAACGGGTGCTAGCCCAGCTAGCTCACTGGTACACGGACCTATGAAGACAATGAAGCGGAAGGCGCTGCACTGCGCGGTATTCTAAGTGAGATAAAGAACTTCAGGCAAGATAGCAACTAACAACTGGCAGAGATTAAGAATGAACTACAGAGAAGGAACAACAGACTTGAGGAAGCTGAAGGAAGAATCGAGGAAGTGGGGACGGCATTGCAGGCTCTGGCTACATTAACAAAGAGGCTGATCTTCCGCCAAGACAGCTTAGAGGCAAAGCTAACCGGCCAGGAAGGGCGAGCTTGCCGGGCCAACCTGATTCATGGAATACCTGAAAAGGAAGAGGGGGATGACATATGTGCTTTTTTTGAGAAACTATTGGGAAAGGCACTGGACATTCCTAAAAAAATGTCAATTCAAAGATTGAGCAAGCACATAGGATCCAGACGGCTAACACGGAGAAGGCGTAGGGGACACTGCGGCCTATTACTGCAAACTTTGCAAGTTACAGAGTAAAGGAGGAAGTGTTCCGCTGCACCTAGCAGAAGAAAGCAGTGTATTACAACAACAACCCCTTCTTTGTAGACCATGATTATCCAGCCATAATCCTCAAGAAATGCTTTGAATATGCAGAAGTGAAGAAGGTACTAAGGGAATGGAAAATTGAATTCCAAGCGCCCTACCCAGCTTAACTGAAAGTTCACTACGAAGACGGCATCCAGATGTACCACAGTTCAACATGAATGTTTCTAGGATGTGTATGTTCTTACAAAACATAACTCAACATGGGGAGAAGGAAGGCACAAATAACAAAAACCATGACAGACAATCACAATCTTAAGATTATATTATATAATATAAATGGTGTTAACAATCCAATAAAAAGATGTAAAATTTTGAGTAACCTTAAAAAGAAAAAGCACATATTGCATCATTACAGGAAACACCTTAACTTTACAACTATATGTATATATATAAATATATGTTTGTATGTGTCTATATATATATATATATATATATATATATATATATATATATATATATATATATATATATATATATACTGTATATGTACATAGAATATAGAGCCTTCAAATATCAGGCTGGGACCACTGTTCGTGGGGCAGACACCCTCTCTACCTTTAAGGTCAGCCTGAAAACATTCCTCTTTGATAAAGCTTTTTAGTCAGGGACCAGCTCATAGCTCGTAGTTAAGTTGCAATAGGCTTAGACTGCCAGGAGATTTGGCACACTGAGCTCCCCCCTCTCTATCTCTCTAACACTCTCTCTCCATCCTCTATCTATATCTCTTTAACCCTTTTTTTTGCTCTAGTACTCGTCTTTGTTTTTTGTCTTGTAGGTCACCTGGGATCGTTAATGTGGACAGCTTGTGGACTTATAAAGTTTCAGTTACTACAATTACAAATATTTGACCTTTCCTTTCGCCCCAATCCATTACAGTTCCTGATATGAAGTTCAGAGATCAACAAAATTAAATACATGGTTTTTCCTGCAAACAGTAAACATGACCTCAACAATCAATCATGGATGACCTGCTGCTTTGGATCTACTCGGCTTCATGAGCTTTATCCTGCATCAACCATCAACAGAAATGACATCATTTAACATAAATTCATATTTTAGACCAGTTAAACCCATTTTAATGGCAGTTCAGCTGGATGCTGCGATATTAATCAACATCATTCCTCCCCAGTTTATAATCATTATAGATATTAATGTTAACATTGGATTGATCTCTCTATCCATGGTTGTTGTTGATTATACCTTCATAATAAACACCTTCACAACCACGTAGACCTTTGGAAAACCAGATGTCACATCTCAAGGGGCTAACCTCGAATAAATTTACATTCAGCAGAGACAAATATGACAAGGACAGATTTATGGTGTGGGTGTCCATGAATTTGATGCTATAATAACTTCTTATTTTAGTCCTTTTTTCTCTGCCTGGCTTTCCACCTCTGCCATCAACCCCAACACAGTGGATGGCTGCTCAACATGAGACTGGCTCTGCTTTAGATTTCCTACTGCTTAACACTGTCAGCCATCTACTGTGACGCAGTGCTGTGCTCATGGTGGATTCATGTTGGGTTTGGATGTACATATATATTAAAATATGCTTATTTTATATATTTACAAATGTGTATATTTGATATATTTAAATGTGTGTATATGTGTATTTCATGTATGTATATATGTACTTTAATTAACCAGAAAAACCTTGTTGAGATTAAAAATCTTCTTTGCAACAGTGTTCTGGCCAAGACAAGCAGCAGCACATTTACAAAGTTACAGACATAAAACAATTACAGACACAGAGACAAACATATTAACCAACAAGGTCCAAGTCGAAAACAAGTAGAAAAGTAGAAAACAATCAATGTATCTACAGCCTGCTTCATTCTCCTCCAGCGCCTTTAATCTGTACTTAAAAAGAGTTAAAGAGACCAGCTCTCCAATACCCAGTCTTTCTTGTAGCAGATTCCGGTCTGCAGGAGCAGCAGGTCTGAAACTTATTTTGCCCATTTCAAGACGAACTTTGAGGACAGATAGCAAAAGTAAATTTTGTGACTGAGTCACAGAACAAAGACTGAAGCTTCCAGAACTTCTCATGTGAATATAGTTACTCAGTCATGATGAAAGTAGGCCAAGTATAGCTTTATAAATCAGGATGTGCCAATGATTCAGTCTGTTGATGTTCAGAGGGACCCACCCAACTTGTTCATACAGAGACCAATGACGAGTTAGAGTCTTGAAATTTGTTATAAACCTTAGAGCTCCATGATAAACAGTATCCAATGATTTAAGGCATTGAGGAGATGCATGCAAATAAAAAAAAAATCACCATAATCAACCAGAGACGTGAAAGTAGCAGCAACAAGATGCTTTTTGTAGCAAAAGAAAAACAAGACTGATTTCTAAAGTAAAGCCCAGCCACAGCCTTAGCTTCTTCAGAAAGCTGCTTAATATGAAACTTTAAATATAGAATCATCAATCACAAACTCAAAGTATTTATAAGAAGATACAGACAAACACACACACGCACACACGTATATGTTTTTATTTATATACATATATACACCTATATACACACACACACACACACACACACACACACACACACATATATATATATATATATATATATATATACATACAAAATGAAGACTTTGTTTTCAGTCGGCTCTATTGTTAAGTATGTTGAGATCTCTGTATCCCTGTTTGCATTAGCCATGACAATGCTTGTGAAATCAGCCGAAGTAGAGTGCAGAGGCCCCTTGTCCGGATCTGGCACCTGACAACCTCCGATTAGGGCTTACATGGATAACCTAACCGTAACCACAACATCGGTGTCTGGGTGCAGGTGGATCCTACAAGGCCTTGAAAAGCTCACCACTTGGGCAAGAATGAGCTTCAAGGCTGTCAAATCCAGGTCCCTTCTTCTCAGGAAGGGCAAAGTAACAGATCAGTTCCACTTCCTCCTGGGGGATGCAACGATTCCATCTGTGTCAGAGAAACCAGTTAAGAGTTTGGGGAAGCTCTTCACTGATGACCTGAAGGACACTGCTTCTTGCAAGGCAACCAGCGATGACCTCAGCTCTTGGGTTTCTGCAGTGGACAGGTCAGGACTTCCTGGGAAATTCAAGGCCTGGATTCACCAACATGGAATCCTGCCCAGACTTCTTTGGCCTCCTCTGGTTTATGAAGTTCCAATTTCCACCGTGGAGAGCTTCGAGCAGAAGATAAACTGCTTCCTGCATAGGTGGCTGGGCCTGCCACGGAGTCTCAGCAGCATTGCCATTTATGGGTGCAACACCAAGCTGCAGCTCCCATTCAGCAGTCTAGTGGAGGAGTTCAAGGTGACAGGAGCCAGAGAAGTCCTAGTCTACGGAGACTCTACTGACACCAAGGTCTCGTCTGCTGGAGTGGAGCTCAAGATGGGAAGGAAATGGCATGCCCAGGAATTGGTCAACCAAGCTGAGGCAAGGCTGCAGCATAAAATCTTGCTGGGAACAGTGGCGACCAGCCGGGCAGGGCTTGGGAGCACCCCCACACCTTCCTACAGCACAGCCAGAGGAAAGGAGAGGAGAAGGCTTATCCAGGCTGAGGTGTGGGCAGAAGAGGAAGAAATTTGCCTCAGCAGGATGGTGGGCATGGGCAAGCAGGGGGCCTGGACCAAGTGGGAACATACGGCTGGCTAGAAAATCACGTGGGCAGAACTGTGGAGATCGGAGCCGCTCCGATTCAAGTTCTTGGTCCAGTCAGTATTTGATGTCCTCCCAACTCCTTCCAATCTGTTCACCTGGAGCCTGGCGGACTCACCTGCCTGTCAACTCTGCCAGAAGAGGGGATCAATTGAGCATTCCTTGAGCTGCTGCTCTAAGGCCTTGGGAGAGGGGCGATACCAGTGGCGCCACGACAAAGTCCTGCAGGAAGTAGCTGATACCATCTGCACTGGCATCTGCTCAAGCAAGTCTCAACATCCGGCAAAGTGCTCCATCTCTTTTGTTTGTGCCGGAGAGAAGCCTCAACCACATCTAAAGGCCCAGGGAGGGCTTCTCTCAGCAGCAAGGGACTGGCAGCTCAGTGTTGACTTACTAAGACAGCTGAAGTTCCCAGACATAATTACATCAACCACTCTCAGACCTGACATGGTCCTGATGTCTGAGGCAACCAAACAAGTGGTGCTGCTGGAACTCACAGTCCCCTGGGAGGACAGAATGGAAGAGGCACAGGAGAGAAAGAGAGCCAAATATGCTCCCTTGGACACAGAGTGTCGGAGGCTGGAGTGGAAGGCCTGCTGTGAGCCTGTCGAAGTTGGCTGCAGGGGCTTTGCAGGGCAATCTTTACACCGAGTCCTGGGACTCTTGGGAATCTGTGGGCAGCAGAGATGACGGGCCACCAAGAACATCTTGGAAGCTGCTAAAAAGGCCTCCCAGTGGCTCTGGATTAAGAGGGGTGATGAGTGGCGCACTGAGCTACCTGGACACAGGCATGGGACTGATCACCCCCAGCTGGGTCGCCTGGAAGAGGGTATCTGAAAATAAGACCCGAAACACCTGATGACGTCAGGTCCTTCACTGATGATGTGTCCAGGTTGCACCGAGAGGTGTATTGCATGACAGATAACATCTGTTTTGATCTTTCGCTATACAAATATAGATTGATTGATTGAATACAATGTATAATCACCCTACACTGTTTTGCAGCTTATTTTGACCAAAAAACTTCTTAAATTACACAGAGTGGTGCTCTCCTTTGTTGCAGGTTAATGCAGAGCTGATCTCCATCACAGTGGCCTAAATTCAGGATAATGCTATGTCCCTCATACAACCCCAAAAAAAGTCTGAACTGTCCCTTTAGTTCTCTTACCATGGATCTGAGGGTCCTGGTTCATTATTGAAGACCTGTGGTTTGCCTTTAGACCAGTCACTCTTCATGGAGACAGCACTGGACAGGGAAGACCTTGATCCTGGTCCTGGTTCATCACTGAAGAGTGGATCGTTGCCTTTAGACAAGTCACTCTTCATAGAGACAGCACTGGACTGGGGGGGCCTTGCTCTGTCCTTCTCTTTGCCCTCTTGATCACCCATCTTCCTGTTCCAAGGTTGCGCAGAGGGTTAGGGTTAGTCAATAGACAATATTTGATGTGCATGCAGTTAAAACAACCTGTGGACGACAAAGACAAGAGGATGAGACTCCTGCTGAAAGAGTGTTTAGAATGGAGTCAGTCAAACCTTATATCTCAGACTCTAAAGCTGCGTTCACAGCAAACGTGATTTGGTGACCGAAATCACGTCGCCCACCAAAGTCATTGCCAGTCAATAAATATCTCATGTTGGTCACCGTCACTGTCACTCAGTGACGTCAGGCCTGCTCAAGTTTCACCACGATCATATCATGATATACAAAACCCAAAACCAGTGAAGTTGGCACGTTGTGTAAATCGTAAATAAAAACAGAATACAATGATTTGCAAATCCCTTTCAACCTATATTCAATTGAATACACTGCAAAGACAAGATACTTAACGTTCGAACTGGTAAACTGTGTTATTTTTTGCAAATATTAGCTCATTTTGAATTTGATGCCTGCAACATGTTTCAAAAAAGCTGGCACAAGTGGCAAAAAAGACTGAGAAAGTTGAGGAATGCTCATCAAACACTTATTTGGATCATCCCACAGGTGAACAGGCTAATTGAGAACAGGTGGGTGCCATGATTGGGTATAAAAGCAGCTTCCCTGAAATGGTCAGTCATTCACAAACAAGGATGGGGCGAGGGTCACCACTTTGTGAACAAATGTGTGAGCAAATTGTCCAACAGTTTAAGAACAACATTTCTCAACGAGCTATTGCAAGGAATTTAGGGATTTCATCATCTACGGTCCGTAATATCATCAAAAGGTTCAGAGAATCTGGAGAAATTACTCCACGTAAGTGGCAAGGCCGAAAACCAACAATGAATGCCCGTGACCTTCGATCCCTCAGGCGGTACTGCATCAAAAACCGGCATCACTGTGTAAAGGATATCACCACGTGGGCTCAGGAACACTTCAGAAAACCACTGTCAGTAACTACAGTTTGTCGCTACATCTGTAAGTGCAAGTTAAAACTCTACTATGCAAAACGAAAGCCATTTATCAACAGCACCCAGAAACGTCGCCGGCTTTGCTGGGCCCGAGCTCATCTAAGATGGACTGATGCAAAGTGGAAAAGTGTTCTGTGGTCTGACGAGTCCACATTTCAAATTGTTTTTGGAAAGTGTGGTCGTCGTGTCCTCCGGACCAAAGAGGAAAAGAACCAGCCGGACTGTTATAGGCGCAAAGTTCAAAAGCCAGCATCTGTGATGGTATGGGGGTGTATTAGTGCCCAAGGCATGGGTAACTTACACATCTGTGAAGGCACCATTAATGCTGAAAGGTACATACAGGTTTTGGAGCAACATATGTTGCCATCCAAGCAACATCTTTTTCATGGACGCCCCTGCTTATTTCAGCAAGACAATGCCAAGCCACATTCTGCACGTGTTACAACAGCGTGGCTTCGTAGTAAAAGAGTGCGGGTACTAGACTGGCCTGCCTGTAGTCCAGACCTGTCCCCCATTGAAAATGTGTGGCGCATTATGAAGTGTAAAATACAACAACGGAGACCCCGGACTGTTGAACAACTTAAGCTGTACATCAAGCAAGAATGGGAAAGAATTCCACCCGAAAAGCTTCAAAAATTGGTCTCCTCAGTTCCCAAACGTTTACTGAGTGTTGTTAAAAGGAAAGGCGATGTAACACAGTGGTAAAAATGCCCCTGTGCCAACTTTTTTGCAATGTGTTGCTGCCATTAAATTCTAAGTTGATGATTATTTGCAAAAGAAAATAAAGTTTCTCAGTTCGAACATTAATATCTTGTCTTTGCAGTGTATTCAATTGAATATAAGTTGAAAAGGATTTGCAAATCATTGTATTCTGTTTTTATTTACGATTTACACAATGTGCCAATTTCACTGGTTTTGGGTTTTGTATAATAATACGTATTAGCTGACATTATTCCTACTGTATCCTTTTCACTCACCAACCAACCACAAAACACTGCAGCTGATGGCCCTGCAGCAGCATCGTCTGTGAGTTTTCTGCTGTCACGTCTAGGCAGAACAAATGCACTCACTAACTAATGTTCCCCACACAGACATGGATTGTCACTCTGTGAACCAGAATAAAATCTGTCTGTCCCGGGTACCGCCATACACCCACACAACGCTGATTGGCTGTTGCCGCACAGCCACACACAATGTCGCCTGAGAAGTTCGAATTTTCAACTTTGGCGACCAAGCAAGGAGTTACACAGTCACCTACATCGCGTACGTCGCATCACGGGCGGGTCAACCCCGCCCCAACGCAGCTGTACATTGACTTTACATGGAGAGTGGCTGCCCAGGTCACCGAGTCGTGATCCGTGTGTAGGCGGCTTTAGTGTGGAAGGTTGTCTGAGTACCAGAGCTGTGTATGTCCATAAAATGCCAGTTAAGTAATTCAATACCTGTTTCTGTATTGTGTCAAAAAAGAAAACACAGTAATAAGTGTGCTTTGATCAATTGTATTTATTGTATTTTACAACATTCAGCATAGAAAGTGCAGATCAAGGAAGAAGAACTGAACACCTGAGTACAAATTTCTCAGAGGTTTCCTTGTGTTGTGCACTAAAATGTTCTTTAACATTAATGTTTGTCTGAAATGTCTCTGATTTTACTCTAAATGTCGTTGAATAATAAATTCAATAGTAAAAATAAGGTAACAAAATAAGAACATGATATTGATTTAAAATTACTTGCCACTGTGGTCTAAGTGATTATTTTCTGTTATGTTAATAATTTTTTGCAGCCATGCATCTGATTCTTGATCTGTTTTGTTTGTTTAAAACTTAATGGAATTTTAAAAAGATGGTATCGAAAAGGTTTAGCCTTACTGAGGTTATACTAAGGCTCCAAATGTTTGCTAAAATGTGAATCATCCTTGTTTTCTTCCCACAGAATTGAGATTGAAATACTCTCATGTAATTCTTACAAACAGTAATGCAATCAGGCAAAATCACCAGCTGTCTGTAACAACAGAATACTGAAGAGCTGGGCTCAGTCTGCACAAAGTGTCTCATCTTTATTATTTATAAAACACTTTAAAGCAGCACTGCAGATCTTTGAGCCTTCAAATATTCTCTCCAAAGTCTGTTCAGTGGAGCTCAGCGCTGTAACAGAGAGAATGCCCCCCCTTCCCCCTACAGCACTTCCCTGCTCTGTTTAGGGGCTATGTAACTTTTGCTCCCGTGACAGGGACACATATCGCAAGATGCTGCGAGAAGTGCAAACTGCTTTACGGCACTATGCGAGATTAGGCTTCCAGCTAAAGAAGCCGGTGTTTTGCATGCAGTATTAGCAGCCATGGCATCCGTAAAGCGTGTGAGGCGGACTCTTTCTCCAGATTCAAGGGCCAAAAAGAGACTATCGGACAACGCAAGGAACAAAACTAGAATTAACATTGGAGCCCACTTTGCTCGGTGGCGAGAGCGTCGGGAGATGGAAAATTACAAGATGGATGCCGAGCTTGCAAAGTTACTGCTGGAGAGGTAAGTTATGTTTTCGTCGGGTTTTCCTCCGTTCAACACTTGGTTTCAGTCGGTGGTTGCTCCGTAGCATTGCATGCTTTGTGTAACTTGGCGGACGTTGTTTTGTCACTAAATGCTACCACCGGTTATTTGCCGGCGAGTTTCTCAGATTGCTGGAGATATTCATGGCGCCGTGACGCTTGGTCATTTATTATTTCACTATTTCTTCTATGTCTTCGGACATCCTGTCCACTCGCTTCTCCCCGCTCTGTATGTCAACAAATGCACGTTGCTGTGAGGCGCTGTGTTACGACAGTGCGATTACACCCAAAGACCAGAGCGGCCCCTCGAGAGCAGACAAACCTGAATCTTACATAGTGGGGCTTTAAGTAAATAACTTAAATGCTGCAGGACAACATCAAACTGCTGCTCCTCAGCCACACGCTGATCTTCTGTGACTGATGCCTTACAACTCTAACTCAGTTACTGAGGAAATTCAAAGTCTATTATGATCAAACCCTAATGGATGAAGATCAGTGAAAATGTGCCCCTTTTATAATTCTATTCTTAATTTATAGGAGGAATCACTCAACAAGCCAAACACACAAACACCTGATGATTTGTTCTGATAGTATATTTACTTAAAGTTTATTTATTTATTTATAAATAGGCAGTTATCTGTGAAATTAAGCAAACTGTCACTGAAGCTGGGACCGTAATAAGATCGTCAGTCTCTTATGATGAGTGCATAGCGCTAAGCTGGTAGGTCTGAATTATGAGTGTTGATGTCTGATAACGCTATCTCTACTGGTTAGAAAAAAGCACCAGAAGAGCAGCAGGTGTAACCTTAAAAGCATCAATAACAGAAAAGTTACACAAAATTAAAGCTGTCTGGCTCAGAGGACAGCTCATTTTGAGGAAATGGAGGTTGTAGCTCACAGTCTTCATGACAGAGACTAAAAAGAGGGTCAGGTTTGTAACTACGGTGTTTCATTGATGAGTTTTTGACCCTGAAAGCCTGAATCTGTGAATATGTTTTTAACGTGGTGGGAGACAGACTTAAGACGAAACCTGCTGTTTTGCGGCTTATTTTGTTGCCGTTCGAGGACAGCTGCATGCTCCCTCAGAAACTCTGGCACAGATGTGGACATGGTGGTGATATTCCTGCTGTTTCTGAAAACGTGTACCACAGTCTGTGGTGCCAGCACAACCTTCACACTCTCCTGTCATCTTTTCTCCTCTCACATTGTGCAGCAGTACGGTCTGAAGATGAAGAGCAGTCACTGACATCACTCTCCTGCGCTGCTTGGGATTGCCAATTTATTTGAATTATGGACCACTTTTTGCAGGGCGGGCATGAAAACGAAAAAGCAATGTCCTCTTTGTTTCCTTTTTAATTGTGTCAGAAAATGTGCAGCCTAAAGAAGAAAATGAAAATGCAGTTTGGATGATTTAGTATTATTTTAATGTATGAGTTAAATAATGCAGCCATAACTTTGAAATGTAAAGGCCTTTCAGCTAATGCATTTTAGTTTTTCAGTTTGACAATTGAAATTGAATTTTGGTAACTATTTGCTGGGACATCTTTTGAAAATCATATCTTAATTGTCCTTTTCTTTTTCTTTTTAATTAGGTCACAGAATGAGCAGTCTTGAAGAAGGAAAACAAAATGCAGCTTGGATTATTTATTATTCATTATATTTATGAGTCAAAAAATGTAGCTTTATTATGAACATGATGGCTTTCAAAATAAAATCATGTCCAAAAATTGGCCCTCAAATGAAAATGATCTACTCCTAGGCCGTAAATGGTATCAGCTTGATCAAAACTTCTGAATAACTTAGTAATTCTTGGAACAGTTTCCAAAGGAGAAGCCCTCAAAGTTGGTCATCCTGAAGCAACCCTCCTCCATCCTCCAATGCAATTGAATGGGAAGAAAATGAGAGGTGATCAACACAAAAAACAAAAGTGCAGCTTTCAAACTTACAGAGATTCAGAAATTCAGAATCAGTCCCCATGAATTTATCCATGCTCTCTTCAGATATGAAACTGATCATTAGACAAAAACTTGTCACTTTAATGAGATGAATGAAGTTTACAGCTGATAATCCTCATCTGAGCTCACAGTGATCAAAACTTTAGACTGTAAATAAATTCTGTGTTACGTTAAACAGGTACAGCCTGTGTTCAAACATTTCTTTGGTTCAAATCAGCCATGGTAAAATGATCTCTCATGTCAGTCAGCACAGAGAAGATCCTACTGAGCATGTGCAGAAAACAACAGAGGGATTTAACTGACGGTGACTGAGACTAGAAGCTCCTCCCACTGAGGGTCAAAGGGCAGAGCCTGTGAACAGGAGTCAGAGGAAGAAAACAGGTAAACACTTTAATGGATCTAGACAGGCCTGATTTATTTTCTTCATGATCTTCATGATGTGCAATAGTCCTCAGCTGATGTATGTTCAAAAAATGATGAATCAAACTTTTGAAACCATAAAGTTATAAAGAAGCAATAATAAACCAAAGAAGAAGAGGACAGACTTTATTTCCTCCTCATGGTGAAGTTCAGTGTTGTGCAGACCTGCTCCACACTCAGAGGCAAAGCCCCAGGATGAAGCCCTGAGGGACCAGAACTCTGTGGATCAACATGAGCTCACTGATCCAGTCTACCTGAGAGCACACACTTCTGTTTAACTGTTGCTGCTCCTCTTTGTCTTCACTGGGACACCTGCACTCAGTCTGGAGCTTTAAAGGTCCCATATTAACATGTTTAACATGGATCTTTGATGTCTTCATGAAACATTAATTACATGCTTTGGTCCAAAAAGCCTATGAATAAAGCACAGCTGCATTTTTTTCCACGCTCACATAACCCCTCTGTTCAGAACGGCCGGTTTTGAGGGCGGTCATCTTCATATGCTAATGAGCCAGAGCAGAGCAGCGTACATACGGGAATTTATGATAGACCTGCAGCATAACTCGAGCGAAGTGGCTGTCCAGCTTACAGTCCTGAACACACACGAACGGCAAATTCATTCAGGTTATCAGATAACAGCGATCTCGTTTCCCCCAAACATCACAGGCTAACATAAAACATGCTAACCTCAGCCTAGTCACTGCAGTGGGACTGATTATATTAAGCCAACTGCTCAACTTCTCTTGACTAATGTAAGAATGCTCATGCATTGAAGTTTATCCTTCTGACTTTCAACAAGTACTGTAAACATTGACGAACATGTTGTGAAAGTTACCTCCAGTTCACTTCCCTCTGTTGCTATGGTTAGTTTATAGCAATGAGCAAAATAAATACTACACAGCATTAAAATACTCACATTTCCATCATCAGGTTTGGCAAAGGATTGTTGGTACTGAGCCTGGATTCAGGAAAAGTCTAGTTTCCAGCCCTGTGTTGAACTGACTGAAGTTGAAGAAGTAGCCTGACGTGAAGTGACTGGCACACACATACTGGTTTTAGCTGACTGTAGCTGCTCATTCCCTTCAAAAACAAAATTAATCCACTTTGGTCCTCTGAGGCTGGTAGCCTATATGTGAAGATATATGTGGCTGTTTATAGCCAACAATCAAGCAGTGACAGATTCTGAGCTTAGGCATGCTGAACACAAAACTCTTGTTAATGGTAAAAACAACAATAGCCGCACTTCACAAAAAGTTTTCAGAGTTGAAGTAAAATGATGAGAACAATTTCACCACAATACATCAAAATGGACTCTGCCATCACAAACAGTGTCTGACTGGAGGTCCTCTGATTCTAATTGGTTGATCAGTGAACTAATCAGAGAGCTGAAAATGGTCAATAGACTTGTCTGGGTTTATTGTAGGCTGATCCCATTGCTCTTTAAAGGCAGGGTTGGTAATCACGCAAAACTAGCATGAATTTGATTGTAGCATCTCCTCAGGACCCTGTCTCGCCCCCCACCCCCTCAACCACCCGGAGCTCTCCCAAAACAACGCCCCTGCTCACATGCACAAGCGCGGCTGATTCACGACCATATGACTGATTCAAAACCCCCAACTCACCAACACCTTCTCTGCCTCTGTCTCTCTTTTCTTGCTCTGTTTAGCAGGAGGAGTGGTTACCAGTAATCTGGGTAGTTTCTCTGCCATTCTCCAGCGCACTTGGATCCCTCTCAGCTCGGCTACGTGCATTGAATCAGGGTGAGTGCACGCCAGCAAAATGTACTCACAGAAGGTGGCAGTACTGGATTTGATTGGTTTAATAAATTCAGTCCAAATTGCTGTGATTGGTTGGTGTTTTCCCTGTTTTACTCCCGCTGTAGACAGCAGCTATTTTTCACTCTCTTTTAAGCACACAACATGCATTGATTGCCATCAGGACATAACGATCATTTTAACCAGTATAACAAAAAGTGTATCTAAATCTGATTACCAACCCTGCCTTTAACTGTTTTTCTGTAAAATCAGTCCTGTTATATTATTTAGTACCAGAAATTTCAAACAGTTTTTAAGAAAGTATAAAATGTTTTGCAAGATTCGTTAGACAGCTGGGGCTGCATCTCAGTAAAAGCTAATTTATTTAACTATTTTTATTTTTGTCATGAAGTATCTGATGTGAATGTTTTAGATAAATAGGTGTCCTTAGGGTGAGGACATGAGAGG
The DNA here is from genome assembly GCA_037902135.1 of Cetoscarus ocellatus. NCBI lineage: Eukaryota > Metazoa > Chordata > Actinopteri > Labriformes > Labridae > Cetoscarus > Cetoscarus ocellatus. The sequence goes on along the minus strand of JBAMNC010002143.1, from coordinate 27,847 downwards.
ACTGAAGTCGGCCTGTTTTCACTCAGGATACAGATGGCCGGATACAATGTCCAGGAGGCTTCACACAAACATTCTTCACATGCTTGTTTCTTGGAAGGCTGAACCCCTGTTGTTGGGTAAACTGAACCCCTGTTGTTGGGTACATAGCTGAAGGCTTAATACAGACACCTAGGGTGATAAACCCTGTCTCAAAGGTAAAAGGTCCTTCACTTTAGGCTATCATGGGGTTTGCCCTTTAGTCATTTATCTAAGATGCTCTGGTCCAATGAGAGTCCATGCTTCATGCATGTCTGTGTATAGCTCAAACAATGAGTCTGGTATAAATACATGTACTCTTAAATGTTCGGGAGGTTCATTTTTGCTTGGGCCTCTCAGGCTGTCCGGAGTGCCTGATTCAGACACTTGCTTGGTTTGTAATGAACTTCCTTTATATGCAAACAAGTCTGTGTCGGCGAAGCTTCTTCATCATCTGCATCTACACATCAACACATCGAGAAACTACAATTTGGCATCACGAACAGGATCGTGTTCTGGCCTTGGGAGGACCGGCGGCCCGGCGTGCAAACCGTGCTTCAACGCCGGCATAAAAGGGTGAGCAGGTCTGTGACAGGAATTTTTGCCAAAGTAAGGAATTTATTTAAATTTGAATTAGGATTCTAGGAGCTGGTGTTGTTTGTGTTTTTGGAGATAGACCTAAAAGTTTGTTGAAATTGGTTTTTGTCTGTTTTTTTCTGTGCGTGTATGAGGTACCTTTGTATGTTTACGTGCTTGAGGGAGGTCTTTGTGTGTGCATGCTTGAAGATACTGTCTGTGTGTCTGTAACTGCAGTTGTTTTATTGTGGATCTTGGCTTTAGTTCTTCTTCCTGGGGGTTTATATCTTTCTTGGGAGCTGTAAGAGTATTGAGAAAAGAAGTGGATTAATTGAAGGTTTTGTGCTAAAGCTTGGATTGTAACATATGTATATACATGTGTATGAGTTCAGGCGGCAGCATAATGCTGGCAAATTGTCCAGGGATTGTTGTCTCTAAATAAGTCACTGTTCCAGGAAGATCTGACTTGTTTTTGAACATAAGTCTGTTAACCCTTTGGGAACAAGCGGTTCGAACATCATTGAAACTGGGACTTTGCATAAGAGACAATCAATCAGGTCTGCTGGGGCTCCAGTGGTTACTGGACCACTTGTCTGACTTCATAATCAGACAATTGGCTTGTTAGGACAGCTTTCCCTGTGCGTGTGCGTGCATGGGTGTGACTTGTGAGGCTGTGTATTTTTAAATAGGGTTAGTTTAGTAGTGGAGGTGTAACTTGGTTTAATTTGAGAGAAGATTTAGTACTTTTACAAATCTTGAAACACATAAATACTATCTAATGAGCCTTCAAGGAGACTTTTGAAAAAAAAAAAAAAAACATGAGCCTTTTTCTTTTGAGGGACGTTTTTTGGATCTGCTAAATAATATGAGCTCCTGAAGGACTTTATTATTATAAGAACATGCAGGATTAAAGTGTAAGTTTTTATGGGGACTTTTGTAAAAAATATAATGAGCCAAACATTCTTCACATGCTTGTTTCTTGAAAGACTGACCCCTGTTGTTGGGTAAATAGCTGAAGACTTAATACAGACACCTAAGGTGATAAACCCTGTGTCAAAGGTTAAAGGTCCTTCACTTTAGGCTATCATGGGGTTTGCCCTTTAGTTCACGAGTCATTTATCTAAGTTGCTCTGGTCCAATGAGAGTCCACGCTACATGCATGTCTGTGTATAGTTCAAACAATGAGTCTGGTATTAATACATGTACAGAACCCAAAACCAGTGAAGTTGGCACGTTGTGTAAATCGTAAATAAAAGCAGAATACAATGATTTGCAAATCCCTTTCAACCTATATTCAATTGAATACACAGCAAAGACAAGATACTTAAAGAAGTGAATTTCCCTCAAAGCAAAGAGCTTTAGTTCAGCTGGAGCTCTTTGGCTTTAGAAGAGGACCTGAAGCTCCACTTCATCTGAACTCTCTGCTGCCCCAAAGAAGACCTGCTGTGGGTTAAAGCATCTACATGTTTACTGTCTTTGCTGTTCTCACTCTGAATAAAGACATTTGGACCTCATCCTGGAGTCCTTCTCCAAGAGAGAGAGCCTGAGGACAGACCCAGGGCCTGACATCCATCTGTGCTGTGGGGGTCAGTGTGAACACACTGAGGAGTTTTGATGTGGTTATGAAATGGACAGAAATGAACAACAGCCTCTGTTAATGCCCACAGGATCAATAATGTTTGTTCTGTACTAAATCAGTATTTAAATGTTTGTCATGGCCTCACATCACTGTGACAAAAACAATTTACCAGCACACAGACCAGGAGTGAGTTCTTTAACAATTTACAGGGAAAAGATTCAGAGGAGGTCAAACAGCTGAATATTCAAATACACACATATTTTATTAAAACACTTCTTTAACAGTCCAGAGCTCAAGATCAGTAAAAATCTGATTCATCTGTTTATTTTTCTTACCAAAGTTTCCAAAATCAACTTCTCACAAACTTCTCAGGGTAGTTTCTTTGACAAAAGTCAGGATTATTGCACGGTTTCAGTGAAGTTAGTGAAAAAAAGACCTTGTCAACATGGAGAACCCTGAGGAGGAGCTGCTGTGTTCATTTACTGAGACAAAAAAGAAAGAGGAGGAGGTCTACACATCTGCTGAATGAAGAGAGGACAGGACGGGGGGACAATGATGTACCTGTTATATGTCAGGGGCTCAGTCTGGTGGTTCTTGCCACCATCATTCAAGAGGTTGAGAGTTTGAACCAAACTCTGGCTCTCAGATGTTGATGTGTCCTTGGTCAAGACACCTAACCCCCAGTTGCTCCCACTGCTGTGGTGTTAAAGCACTTTGAGTGGTCAGAGGTACGAGAACAGAACTAAAGACACTCAGGTCCATGTCGTCCATGTAGTGTCTGTTAGGACAAAGCCACAGAGAGATGAAGAAGGACATGTTGTATGAGAACATATTCAGAAATATATCTGGAGCTGATTTCTGAACCAGTGACAGCAGCAGATTCTCCCTGTTAAATTAACCAGTGAAATTTTTGTGATGTTCATGGTCGGGTGAGAACTGGGTGTGCAGACCCCCATGAAGGGCTGTGTCCAAATGTTTGACATCACGCTGCAGCGTGGACACTTGCTGGCTCACAGATGCATCGAGCATAAAACAGGCTTCAGGGAGCTTCGGTGATGTTGTACTTTGTGTTGATGATGTAAAAGGCCATCAAACTTTTTTGCCGTCTGTTTTGCTCTCTCAACAGAACTCATCATTCTGCTGCTCTTCTGAGATCTTGAACACTGTTTTTCATTTTACCATCAAGCCTTTGTTTAGGACAGCAACAACTATATCAAGGAGGGTCAGTACGACTGTGATGCTGATCCTTAGGATGGGCGTTCACTCTGGTTCATCAGTCAGAATGGAGACGACAGGACCCCGAGGAACTAAACATTCCAGATAAAGGCACAGCAACACACACAGCACTTATTCCCAAATCAGACTGTATCTGTCAGCAGGTGTGGTTTTGCACATAAAAATAGAAATATAAGCTAAAGTCTCTGTGGGCATTAACAAGCCCGTAATTTGCACCGGGGATACGGGGGTCATGACCCCCCAAAAAATCAGATCCAGCCAATATAACCCCCCCAATATTATCACATCATTCAGATTTAATAAAAATATGAATTATCTTGCATGAATATCTTGTTGATTTTCTTTATTAATATCATTTCCCAACATAACAGCAGCAAGTTTAATCATGTGTAATGTAACCCCCCCGTCCAACCCCGCTGAATACTTGTTATTACCCAACCCGCCTCCTCTACGTAACGTTCACTATTTCCTGTATGTTTGGTGTGGATGAAGACAACAAAACCGTGGAAACATGAAAAGAGCATGAAAAGGCGGACAAACAACATTTTTTCATTGTTGGTCGACACCAACGCCTGATAAAAAAAGAAAAAATCCTGACCAAAAAGAGGTAAACACCCGTATTGTTAAGTTAGCTGATGATTTGTGACTGGAGTTGGCAAGCTAGTTGTTAGTTTGCCCGTGTCCTGTGAGGTAAAGCCAAAGGGTGTCAGGGATGTACTTTGTAGGACCAATGCCAGTTTTCACTGATTTGTAACTTAAAGGGCTGTTTGCTGACTTTGCTCCAATCCACAGTGTTGGGTAGCGGCGTTACTAATTAAACTGCATTTCTCAGTAGCGAGGTCGTAATGTGGCTGTTTTCCACATCAAATATCTTTTAAGTACTGAAACTATTTTACTGATCAAACAACGCAATAGCCTACACAGAAGCTACATTTCTCCACACATTTCTAAATGTTAAATGCAGCGGAGTTTCTGCCGCAGCCTGAAGCGGTAACCATGGTGATGACAGATGCTCCTCCGTGTGACTTTACGTACCAATCCTGTTGCAGGGCAGCTGGAGAGCACACAGCAGCTGACAGACAGTGACAGAGGAGGGGGAGAGAAGTACGTCATCTCATGAATCTTGACAAGCTTTGGGAAATACCTGAATGTATTTCCTCAAATTCTGCTGTGACGTCACTTGTCATATTTAACCGGGCTGATACCATTTGAACATTAAAGCAACACTTAAGAACTTTCAGTTTTCGTTGATTATGGCGGCGCCGGTGGACAAAGGCGGTAGTGTTTTGCCTGAACGAAGACCACACTCCCCATGAGGCCCAGCGCGTAGCGCCGTAAAATCCTGATCTCCCGGTCGCCTGCAGTTAGACTGAACTACATTTCTGTTTCCAGCGGCTGTGTGAAGGATGAATAGCGACGAGGTAGTGAATCTAATTGTGGCTAAACAATATCATATGAAGATGTTGAAAATAAACGTGTAACTTTGTTTTGTACCGTATCCCCCCCCCTTACTTAGCGACTGACGCGCTGATGAGTTTTAGAGCCTTGAAACCGATAAATAAAACGCTATGTTGGCTAATTTCACAGTAAACACACGTACAGATCCCGGCAGGAGGAAGCTACTTACTAGTCCAGCAGGAACAGAGCCAAGGCAGCGTCGGTCGGAAATCCCTCCTCATCTTTGAGCTCACGCCAGAAAGTGAAAGCTGGGCCAATGTTAATCCTTGACTGTCCTTTTATCCGGGTAGCCTCCCTCTTTCTTCTTTTGTCTCCTCAGACAAAACTTTTCGTTTCTTCGTTTGTTTTGCAGCTTCTGCCATGATAGCACTAGTTGCGTGTAGGCGTTCGACTCGACTTCTGTCTTTGTAGCGAATGGGGAAAGGGGGAAGTGACGTATGCGGTAAAGCAGTCAGCACATTTGTAGTCTTTTGTGTGGGAGGTTTCGTGCCACCCTCCTCAAAGTTACTTAGTGCCAGTGAAAGCGATACATACCCCCCCAGGCCATGACAGAGGTGTCATTCAACTAGCTGTAAGTCGATGTTTCATCACAAAAGTTATGAAAATATTTTATGAAGGTGTTGGTTTAACTAAGCTTTTTTTTTTATATCAGGTTCAAGAATATGATTGCTGAACAGGTGACCAGAGAGGGAGACGAGGAAGCACAGATTAGAAGAGAGAGTGAGAAGGAGGTGACAGAGGAGGTGCAGCAGTTGAGCAAGAGAGAGGAGGAGGAGGTGACGGAGGAAGTGCAGGCGACGGAGGATCAGGTGACCAAAGAGAGGGAGAGAGAGCACAGAGAAAGGCAGCACAGGAGGCACAGATGACCAGGTAACAGACCTTAACCCTTGCACTGTGTTACCTTTCTGTATACAGGCTCTGCGCTAGGGTTGGTTTTGACCTGTGCCTTAAATCAGCTGTAAATTACACACAAAAAAAATTATCTATCATGCAATTTTTTTCCCTTACCTTGTCAGGCTTCATTATCCATGAATTATTGGTTTTAATATCTTTTGGTGTGGGTCTTTGGGTCTTTCTTTGTCTGTATACCCCTTCATTTTAATAAAAAAAATGTAAATACAGGTATGCAATTGATTAATCTTTAAAGTTCTTGATTTTTTTTTGTAGATAGTTGTCACAAATACAAAATCAATTGAGTGGAAGCTGCCACGGTCTTGCTAGCTAGTGCTTAAACAAATAGGAATTAACTACTGTGTCATTGTGGCATAAATAGTCAAGTACACAGCTGCAACAACATCAAGTAAATCACAGTAAAAATATCACAATGCATTTCAAATACAGACACGCCAAATAACCCCGACTCCTTTTACAAAAGTAAATGATTCAATAAATAAATAAACAGGCAAAGAGTTTAACCCCCCCAATGGCAGACCCAAAGTTACACCCTTGGGCATTAATACAGCAGGCAGCGACACAAACATCCTGAAATTCACATCCCAATAAACTGTAGAAATCCCCCTTATCCCTCATCATGAAATCTGACCTTCACACTCAGAGTGTCTGTGCATCCACAAAGTCTGCTCTACAGAATACAAAGGCTCCAGTAAGACCATAAAGACAGTTTACAGCCAGAAGAAGACGACACTAAACACAAGGGACTATCCACTCCTCCTGTCTTCAGCCTTTTCTGTGTTAGAGAGCTCCCTCCAGAGGACAGGACCAGTCTAGCATGAGCCACACATTAGAGGGGCTTCAACAGACATCAATTAAGCACTGTGAGTCACAGCGATTAAAAAATGCAGCAAGTGAAGAGCTCAGACTGAAGTGCTGAACAGAAAACTGACACTTACACCAAATCAGAGTCAAATGTAGATGCTTTATGGCAGAGAGAGCAGGAGAAGACGCTCTGATCACCTGTTTCATGGTTCATCTCTTATGAATCCTGCAGCACGGTCACCTCCAGCACTCTGCAGGCATTGAGTTTCACTCTTACTGCTCAGTTCTGTTTCTGTCTTGCTCCTTCATTTAGACACCATTTGTTTTGAGACACATCTGCACAGAAAGGTGGTAAAAGCATCTCCGTGTGCCACACATCCCTGATGCACAGCTCATGAAGATACCTCAGTCTGTGGGCAGTGACAACAGCCTTCAACCCTGAGTGTGTTTGGGGATTTCTACATGTGGGTCATCATTTGCAGCTCTAATTGTAACAAAAGCAGTGAAGTCCTGCTGTGAGTCAGCATGTCTTATTTAATTATTCATAAGACCAGGGGTAGCATTAACTGAATATTTTCCATCACTGACTGAATTTTTTGATGAATGACGTGAGGATTTGGAGGCTGTCTGTCGTTATGATGGACTGGAAAAAGAGGGACGATCCAGTGTGCCATCATACTCATGCAGACACACACATAAGGTAAACCCTCTCTGTTTTGTGCTCTTCATGGAGGAGGTACTTTAACCTAAGTAAAAAGATCCCCTTCATAGCCAGAATCACTCAGTTTGTCACTCAGAGCTGACTGCGTCACACTCTTTACACACTGAGAGCAGGATTAGGAGCTGTGATACTTCAGGTCTGTCACAGGGCACTAGAGCGCCCTTGTGGCTGCAAATTCTTCTCCCGCTGCAGTATGTGCTTGATATCACAATAAATCGTGTATTTAGTTATAGGTTAAAAGTGTTCTTCACCTAATTATCTTATTATTTTCTTGGTTATTTTCTCAGATCAATGGATTGTGCAGGTTTTCAGTTTTTAAATATATTTTCCTAACTTTACACGCAGATTTACAGACTAGACATGATTTTATAATTTGTACCATATCAGGTTTAAGAAAATGATTTGTTTTACAAACAATTTGGTTGGGATAACACCTGTGTTTCACAAAGTAGGCCGAACAGTGCTGAAAGTGGTGAAGTTTTGAAATTTGAAGCACTGAATCAAACCGACTACACTGCTTTTGCTGCTATAAAAACTGACAGACTGGTCAAAAAGAATCTTAATAAATTAGAAAAACCACACGAGGTTAAATGCAATCTTACACTTGCATGGATCATCCTGCTGGAGACACAGACATGCTCCACTTTCAGTGTGGGAAAAGGATGTTCAAGATAAATGTTCAGTCTGTGTGTGTGTAACTGTAAGACTGCTTTTTAGATGAGAGGTTATTGATGATGAAGCTGTGTCACTATGTGACTGCTGTCATTTAAAATATGTTTAATTGGAATCAGAAAAGGAAAATTAAAAATGACGGATAAAAATGTGGTATTAGGGAAAAGTGACGACCTTGTCCGCCAAACTGACAAACTACAAATTAGGTTAATGTGACCTCTGCATAAGACCTAATAATATTAAAGGTATAAAATCATGTTTACAGTCTGCACGTCTGTGCGTGAAGTGAGGAAGACGATCTGACAAACTGAACATCTGTGCACTCCATCCATCCGTTTGGATAAGAAGTCAAATAAATGGGCACCAAACCCTTTTTACTCAGAACTGATCCTTGGGGCTGAAAAACACAGTCAGACTCCCTGAATGAAGGATTAACTGTGACTGCAGGCTCACACTGCAGCAGGAGGAAGTCCTGCAGAGAGCCGCCCTGCTGCAGGGGCCGCTCCATAACCCTGAGAATGACCTGTGGGGCCCACAGCTCCAGAAACCTGAGACTGACCTGTGGACTCACAGCTCCAGAACCCTGAGACTGACCTGTGGACTCACAGCTCCATAACCCTGAGAATGACCCATGGGGCCCACAGCTCCAGAACCCTGAGACTGACCTGTGGACTCACAGCTCCAGAACCCTGAGACTGACCTGTGGACTCACAGCTCCATAACCCTGAGAATGACCCGTGGGGCCCACACCTCCTGAAACCTGAGACTGACCTGTGGACTCACAGCTCCTGAGCCAGTCTGTGGATAGAGTGATGCAGTCAACAGCTCTGAGTGTCAGCACAGTGATTGTCATCGACTCTGAAGGGGGTCATAGTTTAAATGACCTCCTCCAGGATCCTGTGGTGTGAAAAACAGGAAGGGTTTGTGTCTGCAGGAGTATGAAGGCACACTGGATCCTCTCTCTTTTTCAGTCCATCATGATGACGGACAGCCTCACAAACATTCAGACATTTATCAACAAATCTGTCAAATAATATTCAGCTAACAGGACCCTGCTGTGCCGCTGATCCTTTTCAGGGTCAGAGCTGACATGGGGGAGAGGCAGAGTGCACCCTGGACCAGCCAATCACAGGGCCACATGGAGAGACCAATCATTCACACACTCACCCACACCCAGGGGTAAGTTAGAGGTACCAGTTCACCTAACAAGCATGTTTTTGGTCTGTGGGAGGAAGCTGAAGCAGCTGGAGAAAACCCACACAGGTACAGTGAGAACATGCTCACCCCACACTCCCTGTACCACACAGGGTTCAAACCAGCAACCTTCTTGCTGTGAGTCACTCACACTACCTGCTGTGCTGCCCTTAAACTAGAAAAGCTTTGTTCAAATGAACTGAAAATCACCCTCATTGTAGGTCACCATGGAGACTCAGTCAGAATCAGTCCTCATGAATTTATCAATGACTCTGCAGGAATGAAACTGATCAGACAAAAACTTGTCACTTTAATGAGATTAATGAAGTTTACAGCTGATAATCCTCGTCTGAGCTCACAGTGATCAAAACTTTAGACTGTAAATAAACTTTGTGTCACGTCAAACAGGTACAGCCTGTGTTCAAACATTTCTTTGGTTCAAATCAGCCGTGGTAAAATGATCTCTCATGTCAGTCAGCAAAGAGAAGATCCTACTGAGCATGTGCAGAAAACAACAGAGGGGATTAACTGACAGTGCCGGGAATTTGAAACCATAAAGTTATAAAGAGGCAATAATTAACCAAAGAAGAAGAAGAAGAAGAAGAGGACAGACTTTATTAACCAAAGAAGAAGAAGAGGAGGACAGACTTTATTGACCAAAGAAGAAGAAGAAGAGGACAGACTTTATTAACCAAAGAAGAAGAAGAAGAAGAGGACAGACTTTATTAACCAAAGAAGAAGAAGATGAGGACAGACTTTATTAACCAAAGAAGAAGAAGAGGAGGACAGACTTTATTGACCAAAGAAGAAGAAGAGGAGGACAGACTTTATTAACCAAAGAAGAAGAAGATGAGGACAGACTTTATTGACCAAAGAAGAAGAAGAGGAGGACAGACTTTATTAACCAAAGAAGAAGAAGAAGAGGACAGACTTTATTAACCAAAGAAGAAGAAGAAGAGGACAGACTTTATTAACCAAAGAAGAAGAAGAAGAAGAGGACAGACTTTATTAACCCCTCATGGTGAAGTTCAGTGTTGTGCAGACCTGCTCCACACACAGAGGCAAAGCCCCAGGATGAAGTCCTGAGGGACCAGAACTCTGTGGATCAACATGAGCTCACTGATCCAGTCTACCTGAGAGCACACACTTCTGTTTAACTGCTGCTGCTCCTCTTTGTCTTCACTGGGACACCTGCACTCAGTCTGGAGCTTTAATATCAGTTCAGTGCTGCGGCCCCGAGAGAAACTGGTCCAACACTTTCATCTCATGAAGATGATCTGACAGTAAAGTCAGTGTTTGGACAGAAAGGAGTCATTTTAATTTACTGGTTTCATTCGTTCATTTATTTTCTATACTGCTTATCCCTTTCAGGGTTGCGGGGGAGCTGGAGCCTATCCCAGCTGTCATTGGGCGAGAGGCGGGGTACACCCTGAATCGGTCACCAGTCAATCACAGGGCCACATAGAGAGACAGACAACCATTCATGCTCACACTCATACCTAGGGGCAATTTAGAGTCACCAATGTACCTAATGAGCGTGTTTTTGGTCAGCGGGAGAAAGCCACAGTGCCCGGAGAGAACCCACACACGCACGGGAAGAACATGCAAACTTCATACAGAAAGGCCCTGCCCGACTGGGGATCGAACCAGAGCTGAAAAATCGTCTATAGACTTGTCTGGGTTTATTGTAGGCTGATCATGTTGTTCTTTAATTGTTTCCCTGTAAAATCAGTCCTGTTATATTATTAGTGCCAGACATTTCAAACAGTTTTTAAGAAAATACCAAATGATTTGCAGGATTTGTTGCGACTGCATCTCAATATAATCTGATTTATTTAAGTATTTTAATTTTTGTCACAGATGCTGTGCTTAATAATTGTGATCTCAATATCAATCAACATAATTGTGATTATTAATTTTCCATAATCCAGCCCAGTCGGCCCAGTGCAGAGCAGAGACAGCAGAATATGTTGTTGACAACATGGTTCAGAGCAGCACTGAACTGACCAATAACCACAGAGTAGACTGATCAACCAATCAGAGCGGACTGGGCCCATGGAGGGAAGGGAGCCTTAAAGGTACAGGAGCTCTAACAGAGCGTCTCAGACTGACTGAGAATACAGCTGGATCAGGGGGACTCAGTAAATAAAGTCTAGAGGCCATTTGAACATTAGCATTTGTAATGTTAGCATAACTAATGGTGTGTCCATTGAGTCTCTGATATCAGCAAACATGAGTTTAAATTAGAGATGTCACTGGGAGCGCCCCCTTTGGTCTGAGTTTATACTCTGGAAGTGGGACGATCTTCAGGTACCCGAGGATACGAGCTGGGACCTGGAACACGTTTAACTGGGATGTGACGTGATTCCCAGTTCAGACGTCTGAGTTCTGAGGTGAATGTGACGCACCAATAATCAAACAGTTATTAAAAATAAATGTCTGAACCCCAGTTAAGGTGAAATATGAGCTCATTAATGTAGACGAGCCTCCTCATGTCCAGACCACATGGTTTACCTCTGATAACAACATCACAGCTGCTCTTTGACTCCAAGAGGAAACTTCAGTTTTCTTTGGTGACATGTTTAAATTTTATTAAACTTGTTTTCTGTCACTGCGAGAGGTAAAAATCCAATAAAATCTGCAAATTAGTTTTCTGTTAAAGAATCACGTGTTTTATTTTCAGACCGTATTTCCCAGCCTTAAGTTTAATATTTATTGAGTTGTTGTGGCCCTTGTGTTGACCCTGATAGCTAACGCTCAGAGTAAACATTAGCTGGCTCAGTCTGTGAGGTGTAATAATATAAAATGATGACAGCAGACGCAGACTCGTACTGTAACATGACGTCGTTTCATCCATTAAAGCTACAAACCTAAACATGTCATGTTGTTTTGGGAGGGAAGAGGGCAGCAGGAAATCACTCCCATGATTCCCTGCAAACCTAACAGTCATCTTTTGTTACTGTTTTGATTGAGAGCCCTCTAGTGGCACATGCCCTGAATTAAAGCCTGAACTATTTAATCCATGTGTTAATAATTGAACAGTGGTCATGATTTATGGAGCAGTGCTTGTATCTACAAGGATATGAAGCAAAGTCCATCATGCTTGTAGAGATTAAAGTGCCATAAAACAGACCTTTGGTCGCTCTAGATGAAGAACTGAGGCTCCATTTAGTGAGAACACTTTAAGAGTGACATTATTTTGTCATGAGGACGTCAAGAGTTCAGGAAAATACTGCCTTTAAAATCAAAATATCAGACAAAACTATCATTCCTGTTCATGTCAAAGAGAGCACAGATTAATGAGGATGTTTCAGGGTGTACAGCAGTTCACTCTGTAAACAGTCTTTAAATATATCTGCACAAATCACATGGCTGACAGAGAGAGGAGTCTGCTACAGTGATAAAGCCACCGTACAGAGACTTGATTTTTAATCTGGAGCTTCATAAAAACAAATAACAGAATTAAAGGAGAGAAAAGAGCCTCACATTGACTGAGCAGCATGTCTGTTATATCAGTGTCTCTGTGTTTCATTTTAAAGAGCATCACTCAGCATTCACTCACTTCACTGAACTGATCATCCAGACATTAAAACAGTAGAGAAATATTCAGACTGCATGAACACTCACCCTGTCTCAGATCAGTGTTTGTCCCTCTGCTTCAGTTAGTCCACTTCAAATGGAGTCTGAGCTCTGACTGATATCACCTTTACTGTTTTATTGTGTTTTCACTCAAACCTGTTTCACCTCCTCAGAGTCTCTCCTCCCCTTTTCCTTTACTAGAGATGAAGTTCATGATTGTCCTTCATCAGGTCAGTTTCTTCATCATCGTCTCCCTCTGCTGAGTTTCAAACATTTATTCAAGCTCAGCAGGTTTAGACAGATGCTCACCAAATCTAACAGTGATCTGGATCAGCTTAGACAAAGACTGTGGTCCTCAGAAAGTTCAACATTCATCTCAAAGAAGTGAATTTCCCTCAAAGCAAAGAGCTTTAGTTCAGCTGGAGCTCCTCGGCTTTAGAAGAGGACCTGAAGCTGCACTTCATCTGAACACTCTGCTGCCCCAAAGAAGACCTGCTGTGGGTTAAAGCGTCTACATGTTTACTGTCTTTGCTGTTCTCACTCTGAATAAAGACATTTGGACCTCATCCTGGAGTCCTTCTTCAAGAGAGAGAGCCTGAGGACAGACCCAGGGCCTGACATCCATCTGTGCTATGGGGGTCAGTGTGAACACACTGAGGAGTTTTGATGTGGTTATGAAATGGACAGAAATGAACAACACCCTGTCTTATTTAATTATTCATAAGACCAGGGGTAGCATTAACTGAATATTTTCCATCACTGACTGAATTTTTTGATGAATGACGTGAGGATTTGGAGGCTGTCTGTCGTTATGATGGACTGGAAAAAGAGGGACGATCCAGTGTGCCATCATACTCATGCAGACACACACATAAGGTAAACCCTCTCTGCTTTGTGCTCTTCGTGGAGGAGGTACTTTAACCTAAGTAAAAAGATCCCCTTCATAGCCAGAATCACTCAGTTTGTCACTCAGAGCTGACTGCGTCACACTCTCTACACACTGAGAGCAGGTTTAGGAGCTGTGATACTTCAGGTCTGTCACAGGGCACTAGAGCGGCCCTTGTGGCTGCAAATTCTTCTCCCGCTGCAGTATGTGCTTGCTATCACAATAAATCATGTATTCAGTTATAGGTTAAAAGTGTTCTTCACCTAATTATCTTATTATTTTCTTGGTTATTTTCTCAGATCAATGGATTGTGCAGATTTCCAGTTTTTGAATATATTTTCCTAACTTTACACGCAGATTTACAGACTAGACATGATTTTATAATTTGTACCATATCAGGTTTAAGAAAATGATTTGTTTTACAAACAATTTGGTTGGGATAACACCTGTGTTTCACAAAGTAGGCTGAACAGTGCTGAAAGTGGTGAAGTTTTGAAATTTGAAGCACTGAATCAAACCGACTACACTGCTTTTGCTGCTATAAAAACTGACAGACTGGTCAAAAGGAATCTTAATAAATTAGAAAAACCACACGAGGTTAAATGCAATCTTACACTTGCATGGATCATCCTGCTGGAGACACAGACATGCTCCACTTTCAGTGTTGGAAAAGGATGTTCAAGATAAATGTTCAGTCTGTGTGTGTGTAACTGTAAGACTGCTTTTTAGATGAGAGGTTACTGATGATGAAACTGTGTCACTATGTGACTGCTGTCATTTAAAATATGTTTAATTGGAATCAGAAAAGGAAAATTAAAAATGACGGATAAAAATGTGGCATTAGGGAAAAGTGACGACCTTGTCCGCCAAACTGACAAACTACAAATTAGGTTAATGTGACCTCTGCATAAGACCTAATAATATTAAAGGTATAAAATCATGTTTACAGTCTGCACGTCTGTGCGTGAAGTGAGGAAGACGATCTGACAAACTGAACATCTGTGCACTCCATCCATCCGTGTGGATAAGAAGTCAAATAAATGGGCACCAAACCCTTTTTACTCAGAACTGATCCTTGGGTCTGAAAAACACAGTCAGACTCCCTGAATGAAGGATTAACTGTGACTGCAGGCTCACACTGCAGCAGGAGGAAGTCCTGCAGAGAGCCGCCCTGCTGCAGGGGCCACTCCATAACCCTGAGAATGACCTGTGGGGCCCACAGTTCCAGAACCCTAAGACTGACCTGTGGACTCACAGCTCCAGAACCCTAAGAATGACCCGTGGGGCCCACAGCTCCAGAACCCTAAGACTGACCTGTGGACTCACAGCTCCAGAACCCTAAGAATGACCCGTGGGGCCCACAGCTCCAGAACCCTAAGACTGACCTGTGGACTCACAGCTCCAGAACCCTAAGAATGACCCGTGGGGCCCACAGCTCCAGAACCCTGAGAATGACCCGTGGGGCCCACAGCTCCAGAACCCTGAGAATGACCCGTGGGGCCCACAGCTCCAGAACCTTAAGACTGACCTGTGGACTCACAGCTCCTGAGCCAGTCTGTGGATAGAGTGATGCAGTCAACAGCTCTGAGTGTCAGCACAGTGATTGTCATCGACTCTGAAGGGGGTCATACTTTAAATGACCTCCTCCAGGATCCTGTGGTGTGACAAACAGGAAGGGTTTGTGTCTGCAGGAGTATGAAGGCACACTGGATCCTCTCTCTTTTTCAGTCCATCATGATGACGGACAGCCTCACAAACATTCAGACATTTATCAACAAATCTGTCAAATAATATTCAGCTAACAGGACTCTGCTGTACCGCTGATCCTTTTCAGGGTCAGAGCTGACATGGGGGAGAGGCAGAGTGCACCCTGGACCAGCCAATCACAGGGCCACATGGAGAGACCAATCATTCACACACTCACCCACACCCAGGGGTAAGTTAGAGGTACCAATTCACCTAACAAGCATGTTTTTGGTCTGTGGGAGGAAGCTGAAGCAGCTGGAGAAAACCCACACAGGCACAGTGAGAACACACTCACCCCACACTCCCTGTACCACACAGGGTTCAAACCAGCAACCTTCTTGCTGTGAGTCACTCACACTACCTGCTGTGCTGCCCTTAAACTAGAAAAGCTTTGTTCAACTGAACTGAAAATCACCCTCATTGTAGGTCACCATGGAGACTCAGTCAGAATCAGTCCTCATGAATTTATCAATGACTCTGCAGAAATGAAACTGATCATCAGACAAAAATTTGTCACTTTAATGAGATTAATGAAGTTTACAGCTGATAATCCTCGTCTGAGCTCACAGTGATCAAAACTTTAGACTGTAAATAAACTCTGTGTCACGTCAAACAGGTACAGCCTGTGTTCAAACATTTCTTTGGTTCAAGTCAGCCGTGGTAAAATGATCTCTCATGTCAGTCAGCACAGAGAAGATCCTACTGAGCATGTGCAGAAAACAACAGAGGGGATTAACTGACAGTGCCGGGAATTTGAAACCATAAAGTTATAAAGAAGCAATAATTAACCAAAGAAGAAGAAGAGGACAGACTTTATTAACCAAAGAAGAAGAAGAGGAGGACAGACTTTATTAACCAAAGAAGAAGAAGAAGAAGAAGAGGACAGACTTTATTAACCAAAGAAGAAGAAGAAGAAGAGGACAGACTTTATTAACCAAAGAAGAAGAAGAGGAGGACAGACTTTATTGACCAAAGAAGAAGAAGAAGAGGACAGACTTTATTACCCAAAGAAGACGAAGAAGAGGACAGACTTTATTAACCAAAGAAGAAGAAGAAGAAGAGGACAGACTTTATTAACCAAAGAAGAAGAAGAGGAGGACAGACTTTATTAACCAAAGAAGAAGAAGAGGAGGACAGACTTTATTAACCAAAGAAGAAGAAGAAGAGGACAGACTTTATTAACCAAAGAAGAAGAAGAAGAGGACAGACTTTATTGACCAAAGAAGAAGAAGAAGAGGACAGACTTTATTAACCAAAGAAGACGAAGAAGAGGACAGACTTTATTAACCAAAGAAGAAGAAGAAGAAGAGGACAGACTTTATTAACCAAAGAAGAAGAAGAAGAAGAGGACAGACTTTATTAACCCCTCATGGTGAAGTTCAGTGTTGTGCAGACCTGCTCCACACACAGAGGCAAAGCCCCAGGATGAAGTCCTGAGGGACCAGAACTCTGTGGATCAACATGAGCTCACTGATCCAGTCTACCTGAGAGCACACACTTCTGTTTAACTGTTGCTGCTCCTCTTTGTCTTCACTGGGACACCTGCTCTCAGTCTGGAGCTTTAATATCAGTTCAGTGCTGCGGCCCCGAGAGAAACTGGTCCAACACTTTCATCTCATGAAGATGATCTGACAGTAAAGTCAGTGTTTGGACAGAAAGGAGTCATTTTAATTTACTGGTTTCATTCGTTCATTCATTTTCTATACTGCTTATCCCTTTCAGGGTTGCGGGGGAGCTGGAACCTTTCCCAGCCATCATTGGGCGAGAGGCGGGGTACACCCTGAATCGGTCACCAGTCAATCACAGGGCCACATAGAGAGACAGACAACCATTCATGCTCACACTCATACCTAGGGGCAATTTAGAGTCACCAATGTACCTAATGAGCGTGTTTTTGGTCAGCGGGAGAAAGCCACAGTGCCCGGAGAGAACCCACACACGCACAGGAAGAACATGCAAACTTCACACAGAAAGGCCCTGCCCGACTGGGGATCGAATCAGAGCTGAAAAATCGTCTATAGACTTGTCTGGGTTTATTGTAGGCTGATCATGTTGTTCTTTAATTGTTTCCCTGTAAAATCAGTCCTGTTATATTATTAGTGCCAGACATTTCAAACAGTTTTTAAGAAAATACCATATGATTTGCAGGATTTGTTGCGACTGCATCTCAATATAATCTGATTTATTTAAGTATTTTAAATTTTGTCACAGATGCTGTGCTTAATAATTGTGATCTCAATATCAATCAACATAATTGTGATTATTAATTTTCCATAATCCAGCCCAGTCGGCCCAGTGCAGAGCAGAGATAGCAGAATATGTTGTTGACAACATGGTTCAGAGCAGCACTGAACTGACCAATAACCACAGAGTAGACTGATCAACCAATCAGAGCGGACTGGGCCCATGGAGGGAAGAGAGCCTTAAAGGTACAGGAGCTCTAACAGAGCGTCTCAGACTGACTGAGAATACAGCTGGATCAGGGGGACTCAGTAAATAAAGTCTAGAGGCCATTTGAACATTAGCATTTGTAATGTTAGCATAACTAATGGTGTGTCCATTGAGTCTCTGATATCAGGAAACATGAGTTTAAATTAGAGATGTCACTGGGAGCGCCCCCTTTGGTCTGAGTTTATACTCTGGAAGTGGGACGATCTTCAGGTACCCGAGGATACGAGCTGGGACCTGGAACACATTTAACTGGGATGTGACGTGATTCCCAGTTCAGACGTCTGAGTTCTGAGGTGAATGTGACAAACCAATAATCGAACAGTTTTTGAAAATAAATGTCTGAACCCCAGTTAAGGTGAAATATGAGCTCATTAATGTAGACGAGCCTCCTCATGTCCAGACCACATGGTTTACCTCTGATAACAACATCACAGCTGCTCTTTGACTCCAAGAGGAAACTTCAGTTTTCTTTGGTAACATGTTTAAATTTTATTAAACTTGTTTTCTGTCACTGCGAGAGGTAAAAATCCAATAAAATCTGCAAATTAGTTTTCTGTTAAAGAATCACGTGTTTTATTTTCAGACCGTATTTCCCGGCCCTAAGTTCAATATTTATTGAGTTGTTGTGGCCCTTGTGTTGACCCTGATAGTTAACGCTAAGAGTAAACATTAGCTGGCTCAGTCTGTGAGGTGTAATAATATAAAATGATGACAGCAGACGCAGACTCGTACTGTAACATGACGTCGTTTCATCCATTAAAGCTACAAACCTAAACATGTCATGTTGTTTTGGGAGGGAAGAGGGCAGCAGGAAATCACTCCCATGATTCCCTGCAAACCTAACAGTCATCTTTTGTTACTGTTTTGATTGAGAGCCCTCTAGTGGCACATGATCTGAATTAAAGCCTGAACTATTTAATCCATGTGTTAATAATTAAACAGTGGTCATGATTTATGGAGCAGTGCTTGTATCTACAAGGATATGAAGCAAAGTCCGTCATGCTTGTAGAGATTAAAGTGCCATAAAACAGACCTTTGGTCGCTCTAGATGAAGAACTGAGGCTCCATTTAGTGAGAACACTTTAAGAGTGACATTATTTTCTCATGAGGACGTCAAGAGTTCAGGAAAATACTGCCTTTAAAATCAAAATATGAGACAAAACTATCATTCCTGTTCATGTCAAAGAGAGCACAGATTAATGAGGATGTTTCAGGGTGTACAGCAGTTCACTCTGTAAACAGTCTTTAAATATATCTGAACAAATCACATGGCTGACAGAGAGAGGAGTCTGCTACAGTGATAAAGCCGCCGTACAGAGACTTGATTTTTAATGTGAAGCTTCATAAATACAAATAACAGAATTAAAGGAGAGAAAAAAGAGCCTCACATTGACTGAGCAGCATGTCTGTTACATCAGTGTCTCTGTGTTTCATTTTAAAGAGCATCACTCAGCATTCACTCACTTCACTGAACTGATCATCCAGACATTAAAACAGTAGAGAAATATTCAGACTGCATGAACACTCACCCTGTCTCAGATCAGTGTTTGTCCCTCTGCTTCAGTTAGTCCACTTCAAATGGAGTCTGAGCTCTGACTGATATCACCTTTACTGTTTTATTGTGTTTTCACTCAAACCTGTTTCACCTCCTCAGAGTCTCTCCTCCCCTTTTCCTTTACTAGAGATGAAGTTAATGATTGACCTTCATCAGGTCAGTTTCTTCATCATCGTCTCCCTCTGCTGAGCTTCAAACATTTATTCAAGCTCAGCAGGTTTAAGTTGTTTTTTTGTTTGTTTTGTACCCCGAATGGTAGGCTATCATGGATGATTTTGCTAGTTGGGCTAACAGCTATCACGAATGCTAACGCTAGTTGGGTTAACAGCTGCCGGGGTTCTAGTATTACCGGGCAAATAAAAATAACCAATGGGTCAGCAGACCCCGCACAGGGACTATATGAGTCATTCCACGAGAATAGCCCAAATTGGACTTCGACATTTTCACATTTTTGACCAAAATGTATTATTTGAATGCATATCCCACAGCATGAAGGACACTTTTAACTATCAGGAAAACATATTTTCCCATCTCAGGCATTAGTTTTCTATTATTATTGGTCATTATTTCAAGATGTGGTCACTGTTTTTCTTCAACCCTGTTATGGACAATACTTAAGCTCTCTGAATGTGATCATTAAATGTATTTCTAAAGAAAACAATATTTTTATATCAGTCAGGTGTCCCCCACACTAATTCAATAATTGTAAATACAAAACTGACACAAAGGCTTACAATTTTGCTGTCCTAAAGCCTTAAATGTACCTATGTGTAAAAGCACTCTTGTGATTTTTCATCAAAAATTTAGTTTTACTGAAGAGTCACAATTAAAATCAATGATCCTTTGATTGCTCTCAACATTTTAGACAGAAGTCAACAAACATTACATTATTTTTTCAATTTTTTTTAAAAAATAATGTATGAAAATGTAGGTGTGACGGGGTTGAGACTAGGATAACGGGGTTGAAGATGGTAACGGGGTTGAAGGGACAACTACAATATTACACACATAGACAAAAAACCCTTCCATTAAAGAAAGAAAAACCCACAATGGTCACTGAAATAACTTGAAACTGACAAAAGTAAAAATAAATTAAAAAAATACTTAAAATTAATTAATGAAAATCAGACATTGCTTTTGAATTGTGGTTCAGCAGAATCATTAAAAAAAAACTAATGAAACTGGTCTGGACAAAAATGATGGTACCCATAACTTAATTTTTTGTTGTACAACCTTTTGAAGCAATCACTGCAATCAGGTGATTTCTGTAACTCTCAATGAGACTTCTGCACCTGTCCACAGGTATTTTGGCCCACTCCTCATGAGCAAACTGCTCCAGCTGTCTCAGGTTTGAAGGGTGTCTTCTCCAGACTGCATGTTTCAGCTCCTTCAACAAACGTTCAATAGGATTTAGATCAGGGCTCATAGAAAGACACTTCAGAATAGTCCAGTGTTTGTGTATGTGTGTGTTTTGGGTCATTATCATGTTGGAGGACCCATAACCTGTGACCTTATGTACCTTGACCTTGGAGTTCACCTCTAATCTCTTTGGAAGTTGTTCTGGGCTCTTTGGTTACCATTCCTATTATCTGTCTCTTCAATTTGTCATCAATTTTCCTCTTGCGGCCACGTCCAGGGAGGTTGGCTACAGTCCCGTGGACCTTAAACTTCTGAATAACAGACAACCACTGCCTTGTTAAAGAAGCTGAGGGTAAAGGTGATGGGCTGGCCAAGCATGTCTCCAGACCAGGGCGTCCTCAAATGTCCTCAAAGGGCGTCCTCAAACTGAAGGTGGAGGATTGCAAGGTCTCTTAACATCCACCAGCTCCATGATGTGGTCATGGGGGGAGGGGGAAATGATTCCAGTGACAACCTGTGAAGCTCTGGTGAACTCCATACCCAAGAGGGTTAAGGTAGTGCTGAAAAAAAATGGTGGCCACACAAAATATTGACACTTTGGGCCCAATTTGGACTTTCACTTAGGGGTGTACTCACTTTTGTTGCCAGCAGTTTAGACATTAATGGCTGTGTGTTGAGTTACTTTGAGGGGACAGTAAATTTACACTGTTATACAAGCTGGACTTTCACTACTGTACACTGTATCAAAGTGTCATTTCCTCACTGTTGTCCCATGAAAAGATATAATAAAATATTTGCAGATATGTAAATGGGGGGAATCACTTTTGTGAGATACTGTATGTGCAACTGTAGTCACAGGAACATCAAGCTGCTTGGAGTTGGTCTTATAGTCTTTACCTTTAACATGCCGTGTCTATAATTTTCTTTTTAATCTCCTGAGACAACTCTCTCCTTAGCTTTCTGTGGTCCATGTTCAATGTGGTACACACCACGATACCAAACAGCACAGTGACTACTTTTCACCCTTTAAATAGACAGACTGACTGATTACAAGTTTGAAAACACCTGTGATGCTATCAGCATGCATGTGGTATAAGAATGTTGATTGAAAATATTAACAATTAATTTAAAAATTGGATAAATTAACAACCAAAGTATTGAAATCACAACCCCATCACAATCTCACAACCCCGTTACAATCAAACACGTAACAGGGTTGAGTGTGACAGGGGTTGTGATTTTTGGACAAAATGGCCGCTCTTTAATGAAGTGAACACCAGAGAGAGAGCACATGACATGCATGAGATCCAGAATTAACATATATTCTTGAAATAACAAAAAACTTTTCCATAAGTTATTTTTTTCTATCTTTTTTTCATGTGATGGTGTTGAGTCATTGAGTTTGACGACCACAATATCACAAGATAAATGACCAAAATAAAGGAAAAGAAGGGAGCAACTTGCCTGTCTCTACTGTCCTATTGTCCAAAAGACTTCAGTGATTTCATCTTCTGATGTACATGCTATTGTGGATCATACCATTCTATTTATGGGGGTGGAATCATTTCTGTAACGGGGTTGAGGGATTACCCAGGGACAGAACTAAATAATGTGATTTTAATGAATATTTTTTTGTTAATTTAGTAGGAAAAACATCACCAGCAAAAGAACACAAATAGATTGTTAGGTTGATATCAAAATGTATTGACGTTTTTAATAGTTTTCTCTGGTATTTTTAAAGTATACTTTCATTGAGGCCATCAGGGACATGACAAAATAGGTCGTGATAACTGAAAAAACTATATTTTTTCTCAAAAAAGATACAATTTAGTTTTTGTTTTTACACAGTATTAAATAAGACATTTCAATGTCTATGTAAAGCTGTTTAAATATAAATTCTGGTCACCCAGTTGATGAAAAACATCTTAAGAGTTGAGAGGGACTCAAATTGTGCTATTTCCATGGAATGACTCAGAAATGGTTTTTGACTGTGGGAAAATGCTGTTTATTGAAGCTCAAAGTTCATATTATGATTTATACTAATCACTATTGTGATCTATGGAACTGTTTTGATACATAAATGGATTGACATATCTGACTTTGACCCTTTTGGTATGAAGAAGATAGTTTTTGGAGAATCATGCATTTTGGAAATATCAAGCCAGACAATGTAGATCCCACATGTAAAGCCTGACCAAACAATTAAAATTGTGCCTACAGAGAGGAAAGGTAGTCCAGAAACTTTCCCAGAATAGCCTTAAAAATGAAGATATGCTAATGTGACAACCGTTGTGTGTTTAAACCTCAATGTTTAGTAGATGTACTGGTGGAGAGAGAAGCACTTATGAACACAAGAATCACTAGTGGCTCTGTTTGGGGTGGTCAGAGAAGAATTCATGAAAAAAGCTGTGCTGCATTGAGTAGCCAAAAGAGACAAGAAAAAAATGCTATAGAAGCTCAAGTCCATTTAATCATGATATTAAACTTGTGATTTTATTTACATAATTGAGCAGCTAAAATGTCCAATAACAACTCATTGTAGACAGGGGAACTCAACATGGCATGGTCACTGACTGAAGGTCATGAGGACTATGTCCTTCATGGACTAATATAGACAACATGCACTTAAAGTCCAACTTGCATTGATTTAGCAGCGAATCGTTCATTTGCATTTCTCAGCCAACTCAATTTTAAATGATTTATTTGTCACTAATAGTTTTGTACTGATGTCATGCATTACCTTTGCCTACCCGTTACCTTTATTCTTTACCATTTATAAAAACAATAGATGTTGAAAAATTACAAAAAACATGTAAGGTGATTTTTTTTTTTAATTAGACCTATATCCTTTGAATTGCCTTCATCCACTTTGTATAAAGCTGACAAAAATACAACACTTTGAATTAAAGAGCTGAATAATATAAGATAAAATAATACAAGAAGAAAAACATTTTGAATAGTAAACATTACAGCAATGCCAAGAAAATATGACTTTTTGATGGGGAAATACAGACATTAATATACCTTAGCACTACGCAGTTTTTTCCACTCTAATATAATATTTCCAGAATCATTGTGATGGTAGGCCTACATCACCTTACAACAGGTCAAATGACACCTCTGTTTTATGAACACTTCCACAACAAAAAACTACAAATTTCTACTGCTGTGACTGCTTTATGGCGTACGTCACTTCCCGCTCAAGGCGAAAGCTAAACGTTGGTAAAAGGGGAGAATATAAACCAGATTTTGAATTTTTTAAAACAGGAACAGAATTTGGTTTACAGGAAATATGCACTTATTTTCCTAATGGAAATAGGGACCGCTGGCTCACACTCCTGCATAATAGGTGGCGGTAATGCTCTTTTGATGCTGGATGCTACCTGCCGTTAAACAAGAAGAAGAAGAAGAAAGCTAAATGTAGCATTGTTATCATGGTGGAAGCAGCGAAAAACCCAAAGAAAAGAAATGTTTTATCGGAGGAGACGACGAAAAGAAAGCTGGAGAGTAACAAGCTGAATGCCCAGACAGTGATAAACACTGGCCCAGCATTCAATCGCTGGCGTGAGCTGAAAGACGAGGAGGGATGTCTGCCCGATGCTGATTTTGCCCTTATTGTTGGACTTGTAAGTACATGATGATTTAAAGAAACATGATCAGACTAGACCTTATCAGTCCACATGGTTTATCTGTCTCTTGGGAAGTCCTGTTGGCTCGCTTCTATTCCCTCTGTATGTCAACAAACTGGTGTATGACAGTGCAGTTACACTCAACGACCATAGAGGCCCCTAGAGAGCTGAAAGCGGGAATCTTACTTAGTGTTGCTTTAAGACTGGTGATTTATTTCTTCACAGAGTGTACATGCTCTATTTGTATTTTAAACAGGAGTTAAATAATACTTGTTAGCAGTAAAAGCTAAAGCTAGTAAAAGATTAAAAAAACAAGTTAAAACCTTAGTTTTGACATTTTCGGGGTCACCAGTCCGAGGCTCTTCAGACTGTGTTTAAGCACTTGACAAAATAATAATAAATAAATAAAACAATAATTAAATGAACATACTCTGGAGGTGCTTGATGATTATGAAAACAAAAGATTTGTGGGTGTAAAAATCATAAAATTATTATTTTTCTAATGTGATGGAAATGTATGTTATATGTACAAAAATGGCCGCCAAAATCCCAGGTTGCCATGGGGAATGTCATGTAGATCAGAACAAAATGGCTGCCCAGCATTCCATGGTTGCTTTGGTAACTGCAGAGAAGCCTCAGGTCCTCATTTCAAAAGAAGCAGATTCAGAGACAGCCAGAGGAAGTACAACTCCTGCTAAAATCTGAGATTTCTTCACATCACACTTCAGCCACAGAAATTTAACACCACGAGAAGTATTAAAGATCTTCTTTAGGACAGACTTCAAACTTTCAAGATGGAAAATGTAAGATTTTAACTTTCTGATGATCACACGCAGCTAAGCTAATGGTAGCTAATGACTGGAATGAAGGGATTACAATCACCTTTCTTTCCTTAGCACAATTTTGTGAAAATCTTTCACAACTGCTTAAAACATGTCAAAATGTAAAATTTTAAGTTATTTGACAAGCTGTAAAAGCACAAGTCTAAGCTAACACAATTAGCCCCAGCAGTGTAAGTGTAGACTTGAACAGAGTCTTGCTCTGAGAGTTGAATAAATGAGCAAAAGGCAAAATGCTGCATTAACTATTAACCTCAGAGTTTCAGATGCATCAAAATTTAAAAAAGAACTTTTCCAACAATTACATCAGAGATAAAACCTTAATTTTTGACAATTTGCAGAGTCATTGTTCTGACGCTCTGCAGACTGTCTTGGTCATTTTCATACTGTGTTTTAGCACTCAACACATTTAATAAAGTGAAACATAGTCTGACAGTGTTGATGATTATGAAAACAGAATATTTGAGTGTGTAAAATTCATTACAATAACTTTCAATATGATGGATATGTATATGTTTTATGTACAAAATGGCCGCCAAAATCCCTGGTTGCCATGGGGAATGTCACTTAGATCATAACAAAATGGGCCGCGCCAGCATTCCGTGGGTTTGGTGCTTAAAAACAGATTCTCATTCAAACAAAACAAAATCAGAGACAGACCAGACAAAAAAAGCTTTACTCCTGCTGCAATCTGCAATTTCTTTGACAAATCAGACTTGTACTCCAAAAAATTACCACCAAAAGAAGGAATTAAAGACTCCCTGACATTTAATCAAGCCTGACATCAGACTTTTGACATGGAAAATGTAAGATATGAATTTTTTCATGATCACAGGTAGCTAAGCTAACGGTAGCTAATGATTCAGAATGAAGGGATTACAATCATCTTTCCTTCCTGAACACAATTTTGTTGAAAATCTTTCAAAACTGCTTAAAATGTGTCAGAATGTAAAAGTTTAAGTATTTTACAAGCTGAAAATGCACAGTTAAACTCTTAGTTAATACAATTGGCTTCAGTAATGTGTGGAGGTGAACAGTCTTGCTCTCAGAGTTGAATTAATCATTTATAGGCAAAATGAGACAGTGTTGACTTTTAATCTTATAGTTTCTGACGAGTCAAAAGTTAAAAAAGAACTTTTCCAACAATTACATCAGAGATAAAACCTTAATTTTGACAATTTGCAGAGTCATTGTTCCTGACGCTCTGCAGGACTGTCTTTGGTCATTTTCATACTGTGTTTTAGAACTCAACACAATTTAATAAAGTGAACATAGTCCTGACAGTGTTTGATGATTATGAAAACAGAATATTTGAGTGTGTAAAATTCATTACAATAACTTTCAATATGATGGATATGTATATGTTTTATGTACAAAATGGACCACCAAAATCCCTGGTTTGCCATGGGGAATGTCACTTAGATCATAACAAAATGGCCGCCCAGCATTCCGTGGGTTTGGTGCTTAAAAACAGATTCTCATTCAAAACAAAACAAAATCAGAGACAGACAGACAGAAAAAGCTTTACTCCTGCTGCAATCTGCAATTTCTTCGACAAATCAGACTCGTACTCCAAAAAATTACCACCAAAAGAAGGATTAAAGACTCCCTGACATTTAATCAAGCCTGACATCAGACTTTTGACATGGAAAATGTAAGATATGAATTTTTTCATGATCACAGGTAGCTAAGCTAACGGTAGCTAATGATTCAGAATGAAGGGATTACAATTATCTTTCCTTCCTGAACACAATTTTGTGAAAATCTTTCAAAACCTGCTTAAAATGTGTCAGAATGTAAAAGTTTTAAGTTATTTTACAAGCTGAAAATGCACAGTTAAACTCTAACTTAGCACAATTGGCCTCAGTAAGGTGTCAACAGTCATACAGAAATATAGTAAATATTTTATAAGGTATAACTAAGTCCAGCTTTTCTCCATAAAGACCAGTCTGTAAAATTTAACAATAATATTTATTGAAACAACGTTATCGATACAAATCAAAACTAACCTACAAAATGAATGCTTCATCACAACTATTATTCTTTTATTAAATAAATTCCTGTATTTTCATCACTTCAGTTTAAATTTACAATAGTATTTATGGTGTGTAAAAATGAGTAAAAAAACAGTAATGTAAATTTTAAAGTGGGCTGGTTAACATGAGCTTTCTGAACATATTCTGTTTTCAGATGCCTTTTGATGTCACTTCTGTTTGTCATGTTATTGATTTATTATTTCCATTTTATAAATCAATGTTTCGACATCTTTATGTAAAACCTTGTAATTTGGATTGGAAAAGAGAATATGCAAAGGTTTTTCACATTAATATTGCATTCACTGGCCATTTCATTAGGTACATCTTACTCATACTGGGTTGAACCTCCAGAAGTGCCTTAATTCTTTATTATTTTATTTCGTACTTATTATTGATGTTATTGTTCTAAATCAATTCTGATTTTACACTTTGCTAACACACATTGTAAGCGGGTTTATGAGAAGGGTTTTACATCACTGTTACACTCAACAGCGTCTTTATCAGGTACTTTGCTTGTACTGGGTTGGACCTTCAGAGGGGCCTCGATTCTTCGTGGCATTGATTCAACAGCAGTGTTCATTTTGACAGCACTTTTTAATT